>OW240924.1:61956495-61998992 GCA_933207985.1 Pelobates cultripes
ATTTTATATAGTGTAAGAGATCCTCTATTTAACATATATAAATAACTGAGAATACAATATAAAATAAGGATTGGAAGCAATAAAATTTTGTCTTTTTGATATTTATTATATAAAAATATAAATATAGACATATAAGATCCATTATAGCAGAGTTTATAAGATTAAACTAAATGCTTGCAAATATCATTAATAGGTTAACATACCCTTCTGAACATGTCATCATGTCAGCCTCTCTGTCATTTTAAGATGGAGCAGCATCTGTCTTCAAGTCTCTCCTCTGTGTCTTAACATTTAAAAGTACACCTATTTATACCTTAGGTGTCTCCATTTTAGGGTTACCGTAGTTCAAATATGAAAAAGTAACACTTCTTTTACTTTATTCATTTTAGGACCTCCCTTAACTTGGCAAACATACAAGGCCATAACTAAAGGGTGTATACGTCATGGAAATTTTCCTGACTTAGCTCAAGATGGCATCTTAAAGTCTGGACATCCTTATCTACTTAAGGTTACCACAGTATATTGTGTACTGAAAGAGTCGTAGCATAGCCTTGAAGCTTGTTTATGCATTATTGTTATTGTAATTCGTCTGGGACAAAATGGCGTAAACATAATATGCGCTGAGGTTATTGCTTAAAGAAACATCTATGAAAAACAATATGTTCCATTTCTAACACCTTGTCAGTTAGCAATATCTCTTAAAGACAAAGTACACAGTTTAAGAAATGCAAATATTACAAGTTTTAGAATGAAATGTTGTATTTGCCCATAACAAAACATTGTATGAAAAACAATGTTCCATTTCTAACAATTTGTCAGTTTGCAAAATCTCTTAAAGACAAAGTACACAGTTTAAGAAATACAACTTTTCATTCTTAAAAAAAAAAAAAAAAAAAACACAAAAAAAAAAAACTTAGTATTTGCACATGCCCATAACAGTTCTCATATTATACCTTTTCTAGTCTATTAGGACACTAATTATATTACGGTTGAAACAATTGTAATATGCTGTTCAGCCATTAGATGGCATTGGTATACCAACAATAATTACTTTCGGTATTAAGTTGACCTATGCATGTTGGATGTAATTATTTTTTGGCGATCTTCAATTTGTTTTAGTTTTTTAGATTGTGATGAGACTTTGCTTCTTTAAAAAAAAAAAATTATAAAAGTTACATTCCAATTAAACATCCTTTCTGTGTACAATAACACCTAAATAACCACTGAATGCATTTTCTGGATTTTTTTTTTACAAACATGGTAAATGCCTGCTCCACGGAAGCTTCAGCAAGTAATCCACTGTAGTTTTCATGGCTGACATTTGGTGTGTTTTAGGATCTGTGTTAATAAACACTTATTATGAACAAAAATAGTCAGTGTATTTTATATATAAAAAGATGAAACGTTACACCAACAGATTAACTAGTACTCACTGTCGCAGCAAAGTAACATTGGTGATGTACCAAGACAGCATTTGATGAAAGAAACAATCCACTGTAGCTTTAAGGTGGCTGTCCAAATGGGTCACAAAGTCTCTAGGTTGCGCTACATATTCTATACACCTGTGGTTCATCTTATGTTGCTAGGCCTGTGCTTCTGAATAGGGGTAGAGGGTGAAGATATCTCTTTACGAGGAATATAAACACATTCCATACATGGTTAGAATTACACTCTCTCTTTTTGTACAGGAGCTTTGATCAAATTGTAAGAATATAGTATCTCTTCTGAGAATCTCTAGAGAATTAAGTTAATATCAAACATGGTATTTCTGTCATATCTAATGACCTAAAAAAAACATGGATTCCAAAGCATCTCCCAAAATGGAAGCCAGTGAGATTGTACATTCCGAGAGTTGCGTATCTCATCTCTCTCTTTGACAGTTTTGGTCATAGCTGAAATAACCCCTGTAATAATGGGTAGTCAGGTTTTAAGTGCAAACACAGTTGAAAATTACCATGTTAGCATTACCTTGTTAAAAGTTTCTTCCAGAGATGGATGCCACCATTTCTACACAAAGGTACTTTTCACATCAATCCTATCTCGAGATAGTAGCTCTAAACACTTATTAGAATAAATTATGTTAGAATGACATCTTAAACATCAATTTTCTTTATTATGAAAAAAAGGGTGTATTACAAAATAGTTAATCTCCCCTTCCCCCCCACCCCCCAAAAAAAGTGCCAGACGGTTCAAAAACATCCAGCTATGTTTCCCCCTTGTGCCTAGCAAGTTCGTGTATGGTATGGTTATTTAAAGAGTAACTCCATGCACTACGAACACTTTAGTGATTTAAAGTGGTCATGATACCTGGAGTCGCTATGAAATGAAACACATAGACATCAACAAGAGATTAACTCCACCTCTGGCAACATCAATAGCCAGCCCAGAACAATAGTTCCAGGCGGCTAACGTAAATTTTTGCTAAATTTTTCTGTCTCACACACACCGTCAAATCGGATGTCTTTGGTATTCCCCATTTCAGGGTCTATCGACAAGAATTAGCTCACAATACAATTCGCATTATGTATTTATTATGGGCTTGCACAGGTCCTGCATCGAGCGTTACCCGGATTGGGAGATAAGCCAAACAAGATGTTCTAGGCACATTCTATTGCAAGTGCTAACAAAAGAAAATATATAGGTCGCGCTATATGGTAATGGGAATAGAAGTAAATATAAAATTGGATAAGACAAAAATAAAACAGGGAAAAATTATCCCAATAATGTAAAAGTCTTTAATAAAACCTGTGATAATACTGAGGTCTGAAAAAAGTCCAAAAGTCCAAAGATTAGCCGAATCTTCTTGTATTAGCGGTATCACAACTTGATGGTGGGTATATGGACATGTAAAGAAAACAGAAAGACTCCAATGGTGCAGATGGTAATATAGCAGATGAGTAGAAGGCAAATATTATAGCAGGTAATCCACTCACCTATTTCTGAGCATAAAATTGCTCAGGTGATAGTAGCGTTCAGTGGCGTTGATCCTCCACTGGTAGGATATAGGTGGAGAAGATATAAGAAAACTCCTCGGTATATGGAGAAAAAAAAAAACAATATAGTGCTCACTGAATAAGTGAGAAGGATAAAATAGTAAGAGCAGTAGAATACTCACATGCGTATGAGCAGGATATACTGCTCACTTTGATAGCGTAGGTGGTATTATCCCCACCTAGGATTCTTGAGCATATGTTATTCCAATATAACAGGTACCAGGATTCAGAAAATAAAAAATAGTATTATATAGTAAAAGAAATTATAAATAATAACAATAAAACTTTATTTTTAATAACAGAATCTATAAAATATGAATATAGCCAAAACGCGTTTCACCTCACAGGGCTTTTTCAATTGGCAATAAAGGAAAAAACATACTGGTACATGAATGCTTATATAAACTGTCTAAACATATGCAAATTCAAAATTTGGCGCCAAAATGACGTCATTATTAAAACATGGGAGTGTGAGAAAAAAGAAAAAAAAAAGAATTTTTTTTTTTTTAAAGTAGAAAAAAATATCTTTAAAATAACATACAAGTGGGGGGCGGGGCCGGACCGCCATGCTAACCGGTCGCATGCAGGAGAGGCTCCGGAGCGATCGGGCCTCTTAAGCTACAAATGGCAGATTATTACGATAACCGACAAGCCTACAAAATACACACGGCTGTGGGAGAGGTAGCGGACCCTGAGATCGGGAGCTTTGGACCCCATAGTGGAAGACCGAAGCTTCGAGGGCTGCGGCCTACTCGGGAGGGGAGTGAGGTGGACGGCCGCTGCCAGGCCTCCCTTCCCAGCTGCCACACGCTGATTGCCAGAGCAGCTTGCCGGTCCCGTTTCCCCCCCCTTTGGGCCGGGGGGGTCATCCCGGTCCCCACTGAGAAGAGAGGTGGGGAGGCTGGGGCACAAGAAAAATCCGAGGCTAACCTTGCAAGATGGCGGCAGCTTCTGACTCTCCACCATCTACCCCTACAACACGGAGTCTCTCCAAGCTGCGACCAAGCCAACCACTCCGGCGGAGGTCCCCAAAGCCAGATACTCGAGGGATACAGCGCTGGGAGAGAGGGAGACCGTGCAAGTAACTGGATCCGCCGCCAGCAACAGACCCTCTCTGGGGGGGGGCTGGACACACGTGGCGAGCAACGGAGCCATGTTCGCAGCGTGTATCTACCAACTGGAGCTAAGCAGTCGGAACAGGACGAACCTCAATTCTCTCGTTATGTGCCGAGCAGCTGGGGTACCAGACCGGGGTCTAGGAAGACCGATCCTGGCATGCAAGCACAGAGACACCCACAGCCCCAAAACATGTGGACTTTGTTAGAAACAGCAGCTACACGTAACCCACTGGCAGCTTCAGACCTAAGATGCACAGCGGTACACCGCTGCCACTTTGCCCTTTTTGGCCTCTTCTCCCCACCAGACCCCACCCAGAGCTTTGTAGCTGCGCGGGGTCCTGCTCGACTCCAGTGGTCACTTGCCTACTGGCTCACACGACCATTTAAGTTAATACCCCTCATGTCAGTGGTCTATTGCTTATAAATTTTCTACTTGGTCTTACATGCAGACATATATGATTCACAACGTTAAAAATCCATTGCTAAGAAGAATGTACATCCAATGCTTTCCCTTTTTGTCTCTTCTCTGACTACTACTATCTGACTTTAAGCTGCTGTCACTATGGCATAAATATTTACCCTTCTCAGAAAAGCAATGCCATAAGCCTTACCATAATCTAACTATTGTTGATACTTGCATAACATATACCACTAGATTGCCTTACTACGTTTAAAAAATGTTTTAAAAATGTGCTTTCACTTCTATGCCACATATGTGTACATCTATGTTATTGATGTGATTATGTTTGCTGTTGTGGCAACGTATATCCTACTGTCAAACCATGCACAACAAAAATAAAGAATTCAAAAAAAAAAAAAAATAACATACAAGTTATTGTAATTTAATATTGTAATGGAAACTTTAAAACGAGTATTAATTAAGATAAACAGATAGAATACATAAGAAACATATGAAATCACGTGATCGCGCCATTGCGCGGTCACGTGGTACAGCTGAAAAGGCTTATGGGAACTTTATGCTGGGTGGTCATCTAGATCGGCACCAGCAGAGGGGCAGGGAATGTTGACAGAGGCACGTGATCGCGGGCTGCCGCGGTCACGTGGTTCAGCAAGAAACTAAAAGCTGGCAACACTATGAGCAAAAAGAGAAGGAGGAGCACGTGATCGCGAGCAGCCGCGGTCACGTGGGATACAGCAATATGGTGAAAAATCTAATATGAGGGTGGGGGGCATGAAACTTTAAAACGAGCATTAATTCAGATAAGCAGATAAAATACATATAAAATCACGTGATCGCGCCATCGCGCGGTCACGTGGTACAACCGAAAAGGCTTATGGGAACTGTATGCTGGGCGGTCTTCTAGATCGGCACCAGCAGAGGGGCAGAGAATGTTGACAGAGGCACGTGATCACGGGCTGCCGCGGTCACGTGGTTTGGCAAAAAACTAAAGGCTAGCAACACTATGAACAAAATAGAGAAAGAGGAGCACGTGATCGCGAGCGGCTGCGGTCACGTGGGATACAGCAATATGTTGAAAAATCTAATATGAGAGTAGGGGGCATGAACCAAATAATTAGGATATAGAATAAACAGAGAGGATATTTATAATGTTGTAAAAAGGATTAATGGTTGAAATATATAAAAATGTAAAGTAAACTAAGATAATGAGATAAAATTGTATAAGAGGTTAGTAGCTAAAATATGTAAAAAGTGTGAAAAAGGAAAAAAAAGAGAAAACTGTGTAAAAAATAAAAAAATAAAACCTGCTACATTCTATTGCAAGTGCTGACATTCATAAATTCTCACATAGAACATGATTTCCGAATTATGATGTTATGGCTCCTGATAATACGGTTACTGCACCACAGAAGGTAAAGAGGAAACACTGAATGGTAGGAGTGAAAGAGAGCATAACAAAATATCCAACAAAATGAACTATAACCAACCGTTCCACCTCATGTGCCTGGATTGGCCCTTTAACTCTCTTTGCACAGTGATGGATAATATGACTTACAAGTGTATGTTTACTTACTTCCCGTCTGGGTGCTTTGAAGGTGCCTTCTTTTAGTTCAGCTGTGGTCACCATCAGAACTGCAGTAGGTAGGACAGAAGATACATGATATAAGATGCACAAAGCTGTAATAACATTTAGTATTTATATAGCGCCTTTCTCCCAATGGGACTCAAAGCACACTCTCTTAGAATTAACCAAATTAGCAGCTGAATAGTAATAGATATTACCCAATTGATGGTACTCATTTTATCGACCTCAGAAGGATGAAGGGCTGAGTTGCATTTTTTTAAACAGACTTTGTGCTCAGGGAATTTATGATCTGAGCTACCTCACCGGAGGTAACATTAATAAAAGTTATGTTATGCCCAAATTGCCCAATAAGTGTTCAAATGTCATTTCACTTGTAGAACGGTTTCTGGTCGTGGGATTGTATGTGACAATTACCATCCCTTGTCTGCTTATAAGTGGAATGGTCAATGACTATATTTTAAACATTTCAAGTATTCGTGTGTGAGAAAACAGATTTAAAAAGGTTTTTATTCTGTTCACACTATTGCAATTGTAGATACTTTTAATAGTATTGGTATTTGCAAGTTAAATGGTCTCCCTCGTCAAGTATCTGTGTAGTAAATTTTAAAGATTTACTTTATAATCAATGCACAACACATTTACTAAACTATTACACGTTCAACACTGTTTGCCATTTCTTCTTTATCTTGCATTTATTTAGGAACAAAGGGTTGTAAAAAACAGTTTAACAATGTATTGGTATGCAGATAGGCGTGTGGTGGCTGTGAATTAAACTATCTAGCAATCTTTCAAAGTGCTAAAACACCTATATTTACTGTGATATTATTTTACATTCTAAGTCATTCACTAGTCTGTGGTTTAAAGAGACACTATATTCACCAAAACGACTCTACTTAATGAAGCAGTTTTGTTGTATAGAACATGCCCCTGCAGTCTCAATTCTCTATCTTTAGGAGTTAAATCACTTTGTTTATACAGCCCTAGTCACACCTCCCTGCATGTGACTTACAAAGTCTTCCTAACACTTCCTGTAAAGAGATGCATCTAATGTTTACACTTCCTTTATTGTAAATATTGTTTAATTTAGAATTTATTATCTCCTGCTCTGTTAATAGCTTACTTGCATTGTAGGATCCTGCAGGAGCCTCTAAATTTCAATTTATAAAGCAGGAAATAAAATTTTTAAAAATAGGTTAAATCCAAGTGAAAATTAAACCATTTTGTTTTCATGCGGGCTGTGTTAGTCACAGCCAGGGGAGGTGTGGCTAGGGCTGCATAAACAGAGGTGATGTAACTCCTAAATGGCAGAGAATTAAGCAGTGAAACGTCAAAGGTATTATCTATATCAAAAAATTGCTTCATCAAGCAAAAGTTGTTTTGGTGACTATAGTGTACCTCTAAAGTTCTATTTATTTGTTTCCCTTGGACCGTGAATATCTCCCTAAGAAATGCATTTGTCATCACTCCTTGAGGGTGGGGGGGTGGAAATACTGTTGTGTTTGGATCTCTGAATGTGAATGTAGAAAATAATCCAGGCACTCCAAAGAATAGGCAGTTTTATTGGCACCAAGAACCAGAAAAAGTTTCGACCCCTTAGGGGTTCTTGGTGCCAATAAAACTGCCTATTCTTTGGAATTCTTTGGAGTGCCTGGATTATTTTCTACATTCAAACTTCATATTTGGTCCTTTTGGTACTGGGACTTATTCAGTGCAGCACTCAGGATTCCAGGACGAAGGGTTGAGTGCATTTCCACTACCTACATGTGGATCTCTGAGTGTATCAGGAAAAAGAACAGGTACCGTTTTTTTATTTTTGCAGATAAATTGATTTTAATCTTGAGGAAATTAAAGGATCTTACAAATAGTAGTACATAAAGTAATTGTTTTGATGCTGTAATGTGTTTTCACATAGATCAATGTTGGTGCTATCACTCTATTGCCACACTTTTCAATTGAAATATATTCATTGCTCTTAAAGGACCACTATAGTGCCAGGAAAACAAACTTGTTTTCCTTGCTCTATAGGGTCTTTGGGTCCCCCTCGTAAAGGGGGAGGAAGGGGTTAAAGTATCCTCCCTCTTCCGATGTCATCTGCTGAATGTGCATGCACGGCATGAGCCGCGCGCGCAGTCAGTCCACAAGAAAGCATTTCTAAATGCTTTCCTATGGACGCTGGCGTCTTCTCACTGTGAAAATCACAGTTTCTCTGAAACTGCTATGTTTACAGCTGCAGGGTTACCCTAGATGGACCTGGCACCGAGACCACTTCATTGAGCTGAAGTGGTCTGGGTGCCTATAGTGGTCCTTTAAGTCCGGTACATTATTTAGCATCCTACGGTGAACTTTATTGCTATTTCCACTTGGGATAACTAGAGTGTAACTTTCCTGGATACACAAGTAGTGGAAACTGATGGTTTGAATGATATACTATGGATTCACACTTTATGACCTCAAGACTGTCCTATCTACTTTCAGTGTCTGTTTCTTAACCTTCTCAAAAAAAAAAATGTGCAAATTATTTCAGTATTTGTTCCACTATTCCCTTATTTTTCAAAGCATTATCAGCTGAGAACACGATTTTCAGTTTGTACAACATAGATTTACTGAACTACTGTGTTTATTATTTGTTTATTTTTAATTCCAGTGATATTCAGACCTTTTTAAAGACTGACCAGCTTTATTTATATATATAAAAAATAAAATACAAAAAATTACATAAGGTCTCCGCTGCCCATTTTGTTCAGTATTAGGAGTATTCACTTAACTTTCTGTACTTTGTAGTGTCTGAGCCCTTGGTTTGTAGTCTCAAACATCTATCCTGAAAATTCTTAAATCAATCCGTGAACTGTGAGATAACCGGTGGATACTCTAGGTGTCCTAATGAATGTGACGTTTATGTAGCAGCTTTACATCTGATAATAGTACTATACGTTTTCAGGATTTTTCTGCATGTTTTTGTAGCTGGCCTTCTCTTGATCAAGATAAAGTAGTCATTCAAGCAATGGGAAGAAATACAAAATCTTGACACCAATTCATTTACTACAATTATTCTTATCCGGTGACATAACCTCAAAGATTTGTGAAGTTTTTGGTCAGTATTTGATTTAAAGTATCCACCCTATTTTAATATTTAGTGGCTATCCTGTAGCCAGATCATTATAAGCTCTGTTTCAAGCAAAGCTGAAAAGATTATTGTAGCTTTATCCTGATGTTTCTGTATGGTTTATATGGCTTTAAGTGTCTGCTCCATTTTTGGAACACGGAGTACTAATGTTTGAAATACTGACGTTTTGCTTCTGTGCTAGGTTGTATTCCGCTTGGTGGTAAAATCGAAACACTAACTCAGAGGACACTGGTAAATGACAATGCTGATGTGGACCCCAGTTCACTGTAGACAGTTTTTCTAGCATTCTTTGTCAACAGATACCACCAAATGAAACTAAATTGTCATAGCATCTTAAAATTGCACATTGCCATTTCTCGGTTTTATCTCCTATTACTGAAACACAATCAGAAGCAGGTCCTAGAAATATTTCCAGGAGGTATCAAGTGAAATAAGTTGATAATGAAATAACTGCAGAGCATCATTTAGACAGAGCACACCAAGTCCCCAATCCACATTCCACACAGGGCTGTGTCCAGCAGCCATTTCAAAGTGAACCTATGAATTTGATCCATTTAATCTGCTGTTGAACAGCATAGTGACCAACTGAGCCCAGGCCAACCTGACAAACTGTATGCCCAATAGCCAGTATGGGTTTGCCTTAAATTAGGCAAATTCAAAGATTATAATTTGTTGCACAACATATGTTTGCACTGCAAGTGATTGCAGAAGTAGCTCGTTAAATTTCAGATAATAGTCAATGTTACCATTTTGTCTAGGGTAAGTGACTTGGAGGAAAAAAACCATGCATTTTTGGTTATGTTACAATGAAATGGGAGAGCAAAAGAATGATATGTGGAGGG
Source organism: Pelobates cultripes (assembly GCA_933207985.1). Classification (NCBI taxonomy): domain Eukaryota; kingdom Metazoa; phylum Chordata; class Amphibia; order Anura; family Pelobatidae; genus Pelobates; species Pelobates cultripes. The sequence continues at coordinate 61,966,579 of OW240924.1, forward strand.
AGAAGACATTTTTCCACCACCAATATTTATTTCTGTTAAAGACTATAAATCCGTACAAATATACACATTTAGAACTGTAAAACCTACATACACAAGCAGAGTGTGTTCTTAAGATGAAATGAGGTATACAATAATACAAAAAAGGCTGAATTAAAATAAAATTTAAAAAGGATTATATAGAATATATATTATCTTTTCCCCATTTAGCTCAGTTATGGCCAAGTTTAGCACTGCAGATGACTGGGAGTACATTTACCAAAATGCCTGATGGAAAATGTAGTTGTAGCATCTGCAATGTCAAGTTTAGTCATCACTGATTCAGGGCATAGTGGTAATAAAACAAACATTGACCAAAATTTGGCAAATATAACAAGGATCAAAAAAAGTAGATTGTGTTTAAATATTGAAAGAATAAGACACAAAACTGCCTCCATGGCTTTGACACCATGCAAATACTGCATTTTAATTTGATTTTAAAATTACAACAGAAATAACTCCCTTGGTCTGGATTGTATAAGCAATGTGCTACCAACATGTGACGGGACATACAGCAAATAAAGATAAAACAACAATCAGTCCAGTTTGTTTTTTATAAGAATTAGCAGCTAAATCAACTCTTATATACAATTTACTAGCAACTGAGCCATCTTTTTATGTTTAAACTTTGGCAAGATTACTTACAAACTTGTACAACCATTTACCCAAAAACTATTTAAAATATTTGCAATGCATAAAAATAAAGATTTTGGCTTTAATTTCTTTCACTTCTAGAGGGGCCTTCAATGTAATGCTCTGCAATCCAATGCAGGCCCCTTGGGCAGCACCGGGGTAAAAATCCCCTTATCCTCTGTAATCTTCATATACATACATATATATACATAACATATACTTTCTTCTATTTACGTGGAAGCTCAGGCACTGGGAGGCTTAATTTCAGAGAGTCATACTCTGGTATGCGGCCCATGATTCTGCTGAACAGATCCCACCCCATTCCAATTCCATGACCACAGTCCAGATTCTTCTCCGAATGGATTAGAAAAGAGTTACGAGACCCAAGGGAAGGACATGTTTTATTGCTCCCAAAGATCTATTTTTTAAAAATATTTTTGCGTGTCCAACTCTGGACATTAAACAATAGTTTATTTTTTTTATTTATTTTTAGAGAGACCTCAACGAGAAGCTTGGAATCCTTATACAACCTTTCCTGCTAACATACTTTAGAACTAGGTGTACTTCTGCTTCAAAGTTCAATTTCAAAAGTTTTTTGAAGGTCGCTGGAGAACGGATTTGTTGGAGAAGGGTTTGATCGAGGTTTTGATTTGCCTTCTAATGCAGCCCATTGAGCATCAAAAGGGTCTATCATTGTAGGAGCCCCTGCCCCTTGCTGGTGTTTGGCTCCAAAATCCCAGCCAGTGTTTTCCACTCCATTGACAGCAACTGAACCATTTTGTTGAGGAACATTTGGTTTAAAGAAAGGACTGCTTGTTGTGCTAGAGGTTTCATAGCTGGGGAATGCCTGCTGCTTGCCCAGGCCAGGAGATGGCTTTGGCTGGTAGACTTGTGGGTGGCCTGCTGCTCCAAACACATTAGCTACCATCTGTGAGGGCGTAATGCCAACAACTTGAACACTCGGGGCTGTGTAGCTCATTCCATTTGAAACTGGGAACGGCTGCTGCTGCACAGGAATGAATGGAGGTGGTAAAGTTGGGACTACAGAAACTGGAACAGGTGGTGGGGCTATTAAAGTGTTTGAAGTGTATAGCTGCGCAGAATTTGGTGCAGGTATATTCGGCTGTAACAAAGGCTGGATTGCTGGGACAGGAGATTGCCGTTGTTGAACCTTAATTGTTTTTGACACCTCTTCAAGCCAACGGTCGGCCTCTGAAGGTGTTCGCTTATGATGTGAATGGACAACTGCAGGAGTGGAGACTGTCTCAGGACCTAAAAAAAAAAAGAAGGACACAATGTGCAAGAGGTTATGAGAACAAATAGCAATTGGGAATCCAGGGGGGAGAATGGAAAATAATAATAATACTCTATGAATGGGACTTGCAGAAAATTAAAATCAACTTTATTTTCTCCCTGGTAACTTTTGTTCTAACCCTTAATATAGTCCTTAGACTAAACAGTGGGCTATCTGGTTTCAGGGGTCGTTATTTCCATCTCGTCTAACTCCCTAACCAATGTCCACTGGATAAAGGCATTGTGTAGGACATGCTACATAAAGTAGAATGAAAACTGATCTATGTGGAATGTCTGCAGTTGAATTTTCAAACCAATGAAAACTGTATCACTGCTTGCACACTACAACAGAAATGGGTTGGATCATCATCAAAACACTTAGCCCGAGTCTCAGCTTGAGTGGTTACAACTAGAAGCATCATCAGGGATCAGTTTGTTAATGACTTGTGTTTACAGTGTACCATGCTGTTATTGCAGAGATAAATATCAAGCACATGCCACTGGTCAAGTAACTACTCTCAACCTGGGATCAGAAACACTCCTTTTATTTCACCTCTAGACCAAAGACTTACACATGCTCCTATTATTTCACCCCCCAATCTGGGCTTGTGACAAAACTTTTTTGATTTCACCTCCCACTTTTGCTTGCAATATTTTATTTCACCTTTTGAACTTACACCCCTTTCCCCCTCCATGACTTGAGATGTGACTATCACATACTGCCCTTTTATTTCACCTCTCAGCCTGGACTTGTGCAGTGTACCACTTTATCTTCACCTCTCAACCTGGGCCTGTGACATGAACCACTTACCTTCACTTCTCAACCTGAGCCTGCGAGGTGCTCCCCTTTTAACTACCCTCTCAACCTGGGCCTGTGACATGAACCACTTACCTTCACTTCTCAACCTGAGCCTGCGAGGTGCTCCCCTTTTAACTCCCCTCTCAACCTGGGCCTGTGACATGAACCACTTACCTTCACCTCTCAACCTGAGCCTGCGAGGTGCTCCCCTTTTAACTCCCCTCTCAACCTGGGCCTGTGACATGAACCACTTACCTTCACCTCTCAACCTGGGCCTGTGACATGAACCACTTACCTTCACCTCTCAACCTGAGCCTGCAAGGTGCTCCCCTTTTAACTCCCCTCTCAACCTGGGCCTGTGACACGAACCACTTACCTTCACCTCTCAACCTGAGCCTGCAAGGTGCTCCCCTTTTAACTCTCCTCTCAACCTGGGCCTATGATGTGACCGCCTTCTAATTCACCTCTCAACCTGTGCCTATAATGTGACCACCTTCTAATTCACCTCTCAACCTGAGAGGTGAATGCCTTTTAAGTCACAACTTGACATGAACCTATGACATGGACCTTTTTATTGCTTCAGGAAAGAAGCTATTCTCTCAAAACATTCCAAGCCAAGTGAAAGAAGCAAAAAAAAAAAGCAACTTAATCTGATGGATGGAGAATTTAGTGAATGTGATTTCGAATAAAATGTTAATGGGCACATAAACAACATCTTTATCTCTTACCAACAAGAGTGGTTACAGATGGTGCCACACTGCTAGCAAGTGAGGGGGCAGGAGCAGAAGGGGCACTTGCCCAAGGATTGGTCTCACGAACAGGCACTGCTGCAGGAGCTACAGAAACTTGTATGGGTTTAGCAGCAGATAAAGTGAATGGAGCAGAATTGCCATTTACTGAAACAGGAGCACAAACAACAAAGCAGTTAGTACAAGCTGAAACATGCAAACATCAGATGCAGAGACTGGGTAAAGAAATGAATGTCAGAAAAGCACTTTGCTGAAAAGATGGGGTACAATCTTTGCACGGAGAATACGGAGTTTAAACAATTAAAAGTTTTATATAATAAAATTTGTATAGACAAGTGTTTATTTCTACTGAACTCGGGGAATATGCTACAACAAAAAACTGACAAGTTAGCTATGCGTAGTGCTTTTGTTTACTTTCTCATTCAAATCACATGCCAGGCTAACATGGCACAGCCTGTACAAATTACCAAGATCTCTATGTGCACATGGGCACTGTGAAGGCTAGTGAAATAAATAAAATGAACACATTCTAGAATAAGACTCCTAAGAGCAAACATCATGTAAAGATGGCAATGCCGGAAAAGTAGAAAAGGTGACTGTGTGTTAGACTTGACTTCAAGTATGTCAAACCTCTAGTGTATGTTTCAAAAGTGATTTATTGGGGTGGGGTGGGGTGGGGGGGGAGAAAGGTCACTAACATATAAGTGCCATTTCCTCAATAAAAAAAATGCACATTTAGAGCAGTCAAAAAATATATCAAAAAGTCAAAGAACAGTCTACAGAATGATACACCTTACAGCATTAAGTTTGCCTCTACTGCACAAGTTCTGATCAGTCAATCATTGGATATAAAGCGGCTACTCATAATACAGTTTTGATTTTAAATGCATTTTTTCTTGTATTTTCTATTGGCAGCTTTCCTGATGAAAACTAATATACTCTACTTTTTGCAATAATAAAATAATAGAAAACCATGTACCTCTAATATGCACATTTAAAGTTGCTTTCATGTTCCATTTCATGATTTTTTTCCACTCCACTATAACCACTGCCTGAGATCTTCCTAGAGTAATATGTTAAGCTGTTTAAGATTATCCTGCAAGTATTATCTGGTTAGCTCCACTACTGTACTGGCTGAGAGCATCACCTGAGCGCTTTCAGTTATAAAGGTGGACCTGTTTTGGTCACCTTTTGGCTCAGGGGACACACTTGGTTTCTCCTGCAGGAGAAACATACACTAAAATACTTCCTTAGAAGGCAATATAATAAACCAGGAATGCACATTTAGAGACACGTCAACCATGTATGTACACCCAGTGACAAACCTTCAAATGGTGGTGATTGTGGTGTTGTGGGTTTGGTCATTGGTGCAGAGCTGAAGGGATCTTCAGGTGGTCCACTGAAAGTGTTTGTGATTTGGGAGCACAAAGCACTAATCGTGTCAGTCTCCCCTTCCAATTCCGCAACTAAAGAGAGAAAGAAAAAAAAAGGTAGCAACATCTTTGCATTAATAAAAAGTAAGGCACATGGAAGACCCTGCTGCAAGAGTCATCTAGAAGCAGTGGTAAAGCCAACAGATTCTACACTGTAGAAAACATTTTTGAACAGTTTAACACTAAATAAGGGTCCCTGGCCATCCACAGTCTGCCCCCCAACGGACAAATGGCTAAGGCAGAGATTACACAATTCCTTCTATCCGTACCAACAATGGGCACTATGATGGGTTTATAGTGGTCAGCTGACACAAAGCCAATCTGAGTCACCCATTTGTGCTATGGCTAATGTTTCTTCATTAAGCCAAACAGCACAGACAGGATGGGCAACTGGGGATTTGCATTTAGCATTAAAACATTAAAGATTGTTTTACACTAAATAGAAGCACTGCCCCAGGTGACTCCAGACACGATTAGCATAGAGGTCTATTTCAAAAGTACATATCTGTAATTAACAGAGGAGAGCAGGAGAAACATCATACAGGCAGTTTTGCTTTACACAACAGAAACTACAGTGCAAAAAATTGCAAATATACCTAAGGGGGGTATGGCAAAAGGGTATGGGGGCAATGTGTCATTGTGGCCCTAGCACACATGAGAGAAAGTGTGTAATTTATATAGGACTATAATATAGTCTCACCTGGGTTTGTAATCTGATAGTCTGATTTCCGCTGCACAGTTGACGGTAATTCATTGATTCGTAAAGAAAGCTGCCGCTTGAAGGGGGACATTTTTTGGCTGAGAGCAGGGAATCCCCGAAAGGAGCCTTGCCTTGCCAACTGCTCCACAGGTGCATGCCGGCGTGGGATTACATGAGGATGGTTAAGATCCTTGCTTTCCTGGAACACATAGACTTCTGAAGTCGGAGACGATGGAAGGATTGGCGCAGGTGCCAAAGTCACAGTGGAAGGAGTAGAAATGGAAGAAACGGCTGCTGTTGTATGGATTTTTATTTCAGGTTCTGCGGCTGCATTAATCAAGAAATGCAATTAAACGGATATTCAGAGATGTCAGGAACATGTTCCCTCCCTCAATGCACCATAATAAATAAATACAAATTTAAAAAAAACACGTAAATGCTGTACTTAAACATTAACATTTCTGATATCTTCAGATAAAAAACTATTCTGTTTTTGTAAACCTTAAGTGGATCCACATTTCATTTCTAGAATCAATACACTGATTAACATGGATTTAATTTTAACATAGATCTCCTGACATCATCATCAATATAGTATCAGAAAGCTATAGAAGGCTGAGGTTTTTTTTTTATCCCCCCCCCCCCCTCCCTGTCTTTCTCAAAATATATATCAAGTCTCAGAGAAATGTAGTTTGATCTTTCAGGGAAATTGATGGTTTCTCAGGGCTTAAAATGTCAGGTTCTACACTACTAACCAGGCCTTAAATACTCAAAGCCTAGGGTCCATGGCACACTTACCATGGCTGAATTTCTACTAGCCAGGGTGGAATGTTCACTTTCCAATGGCTAGCCCTGTAAAATAGGATTAGTCTGCTTTTTTTAATGGGCAGATCATATTATAAAACCTTGTACTATATGGTAGGTGACATTTTCCTTAAATAATTCCCACTACTAGTTTAACTGTCAGTTTACAGTGTGGGGTCTCTAACCTCATGGCATGGAAAAAGACATGCAAGTGGATTTGGACTTTTAATTTCAAATATTCAACATCTTAAACTGCTAAAATATACTATGAAACCATGTGCGTAGGGTTATGGACACCAAGCTAGTCTTAAGTACCAAGTAAAACAGAGACCAAATGCAGGGTACACACTACATAGATTTGCCCCGGTCTCCAAGACATGGTTTTTATCACTTTTACCTCCACATCCCTTCCATAGAGAGAGCTAAACGGGAGGTTTTCCTTGGGTCACTGACCCATCGACTATCTCAGGTAAGCAAGGACTTGAAAACCATCTTTCCAAAACTGAAAAGAACAAATTTAAAGTTTCCTTATTGACAGCACAGGCTCTCAGCCACCATGTTTAGATTACCTTTTTTGGAGTCCTGTATCTGTTTCATAACTTCCTCTCGCTCTGCCTGCTCTGTTGCTGTGGTCACTCGAAAAGAGCCTTCCCGTGTGAATGTGGTTCGGCTGGCATCGAATGTTGCCGTCACACCACATTCCTTTTCCCGCTTTTGCTTCCTTTCTAGGCAAGCGGCGAATGCACAGCCAACAGCATGGCTGAGCCTCTCACCCTGGAAAGAGGAGACAGAGGATGCAAATACAATAATGTGTGAGTGGGTACATTTTCTATTTTTTTTTATTTTTTTTTAATTAATAAAACGTAACATGTGTACAGCCGTAGCACCAGCTCCTCTCAGATCTTTGAAAAAGCCAGTTACAAGGGGTGGTACCTTTTATGGCTTCTGCCTGCCATACATTCATTTACAGCCAGTGATAAGCATGGAATGGAAACAAACCAAAACAAATACAAATGAACAGAAAATAGAGAGGTATCCAGGAAGCCAAAACCCTTGTATCGGTGGGGTGTGAAATAAAATGTAAGAATCATGGTCTCCATATTTTTAGGGTTGAATAGTTATTTATGCAGTAACTCAGTCAGTCCTTTCACTGATACAATGAAACATTTATTCTGATCATATCAAAGATTGGGGGACTAATTACCAGTTCTTGGCAAAAACATATAACATGGATGAACATAAGCAAACATGATTATCAGAATCTCTGAGTTTAGTGTGGATTGACAGGAGATACACAATGTCAACCCTGGGATTTAAATAATACTTCCACAACACAACTGATACTATATATATATCCTCAACCATAGACGTGACTATGAAACATCTAGATTATGTACCAGATATTGCCTTCAGTAACTCCTGTTGCTGTGAAAGTGGCCTGCCAAGCCTCAGCTGTTCATATCATACCTTCAGAGAGCCACGCTTGTTTTAGACAGTTTTAAAAACCTGGATGAGCTCCTGGGAAAATGGGCCATTGTTCTTTCTAAAGCTGCTGTTGTTGTGACCAACTGCAGACAATGTATTAAATGATCTCTCAACTTCTAAAGAAGGCACCTTATATAGATAACCAGAGTCCGTAACACTATTCTACAAAACCGTCAGAAATTAAAAGAGCAACAACGTACATGCAGTCAAAATACTGACCGTGTCCTTAACTGCCATGAAACAGTGGCAGATCCACCTTCTTGTGGTTCCATCTCGACAGATGTAGGAGAATGCTCTATCAAAGTTTCTATCAGGTGCACAGAATGATACTTTCTCTATGGTTTGATCCACTAGAAGGTCCTGTTTGGAGATACAGCATACATGGCAGTGTCTTAAATTATAAATGGTGCATTTATGTCAATGACAAATAGAAAATGGACAAGTCACACTGTAAAAAACAAGTGTCTCACAAAGCCCTAACATAACTAAGTGTGCAGGCTCCTTATTGCAGCAAGTTCAAAATCAGATGTTATAGTTCTATGTTGAAAATGCTGCTTATACATTTGGAGGGTTATTCAGTAAATTGCAAATGTGTCACATATTCATCCGCTTATAGAAATGTGGTTAATGACATTTACTGTCCACACAGGAAAAGTTGTGCTGAGCAGCAACCTAATCCACAGAAGGGTTAATGCTGAGCAGTAATTGTGCAAATGAAACCTGGTGTCATGCATTCATCCGCTTAGAGAAAAGTGATTAATGACATTTACTGTCCACACAGGAAAAGTTGTGCCGAGCAGCAACCTAATCCACAGAAGGGTTAATGCTGAGCAGCAATTATGCAAATGAAACCTGGTAACTGACTTTGGGGTCAAAGGCCGGTTACAGCCTATCAGAACTAAAGGAGGGGTATTTAGGCCCAGTTCTCAGCCTGCTCAGTGCCCTGTCGTGGTTTCCCTTGTGGTTGTCTGAGAGCGCGTTCCTGTTTATAGTTTTCTACCTGGTTTTTGACTTTGGCTTTGTTTATTGACTTCTCTATATTCTGGTATCCTGACTCCTGGCTTTCCTCATCGCTGTGTCCCTTTCTGTGTTCCCTGACCTCGGCTAGTATTTTTGACTATTCTTTGTATGTTAAATCCGGCCATTCTAAGGACCGGTAATACGTTACTTATTTGTCATCCGTGCTGTACAGTTCTACGTGCTGGATCAAACAGTAATCCTGACATTACGACATGGCCATAGATCCTGTAGAACTGTGTCAGCACATAGCTGCTTGTGAGAGGAAATTAGAGGAGAATGATCACCGCATGGATCAATTCACTAAGGCTTTAAGTACGCTTCTCGCTAGAACGGAGAATCTGCAGCGTCTCCTCCTATAGCACCTCTACCCTGTGTACCTCCACCCACTGTTAATAGGACTCCTTGCATGTCCTTATCACCATCCCTACAGTTTGATGGCAATATCCAGGAATGCAGGGGTTTTCTTAATCAGGTGGAGTACCATTTTGAGGCCTCACCAGGGTCATTCCCCACGGACAGAGCAAGAATTGGTTATCTAATGAATCAATTAAAGGGCAAGGCCCTTGCCTGGGCTAATCCGTTGTGGGAGAGTAATCGGAGCATAGCTCATAATTACCAGGAATTCCTTGCCGAATTCAAGCTCACGTTTGAGCCATTGGGTAGAGAGGATGACGCCTCCACTGCCCTAATGCACATCAGACAAGGTAACCGGTCTATCTCGGATTATGCTATTGAATTCCGTACCTTAGCTTCCGAGGTAGACTGGACTAACAATGGGTTAATCTCAGCATTCAAAAAGGGTCTCTCAGAGACTATACTAGATGAGATAGCCGCTAAAGAATTACCTAAGAGTCTTAACGAATTTATTACGTTTGTCATGCATATTGATAATAGGTTAAGACTCAGAGAAGTCACCAGAAGCAAGACCAGACGTACGGCTATGTCCCTAGCACCTCAATTCTCTAAACCTGTTTTGTCTAACCTCCCTGTACAGTCCGAACCCGAACCTATGCAGTTGGGGGTCACTAGACTGTCAGAGGCCGAAAAACAGTATAGGAGAAGGGAGGGGTTATGCCTATATTGCGGTAGAAAGGGACATATGATAACTAATTGTCCAGTGCGTCCGGAAAACTTCCGCACCTAAGAACCTTAAGGGGACAGATCTTAGGTGTGATGGAGTTGTCCTCTAACAAAAACAAAAGTAGATTCCTCCTTGAGGTATCTATTTCCATTGATAACAAGAAGTTTTCTTGCAGTGCCCTAATGGACTCAGGTGCTGCTGGAAATTTTATTGATGTACAGTTTATTAGGGGTAATGAGATACCGGTCAGGGAGAGACCTACGCCGCTAGCTGTAGAGGCTATTGATGGTAGACCACTCACACAACCGCTTATAACCCACGAAACTGTCCCTATTACGATCTCCATTGGGGCCTCCCATAGGGAGGAGATGACGTTTCAGGTTATTACTTCTCCATCATGTCCTATCATATTAGGGTTTCCGTGGCTGAGTAAGCACAATCCCTATATTGACTGGGCTAATGGGGAGATATTAGAATGGGGTAAAGAGTGTATGGGGAGATGTATAAAACCAGTACTAAAGAGATTGGATACTATTGACCTTCCCACTACCACTCCCCAAACTCCTGGAGTTCCCATACAATACCGAGAACTTCAGGAGGTGTTTAACAAGGCTCAATCCGATGTATTGCCTCCCCACAGAGCATATGACTGTGCCATTAACCTGTTTCCAGGCGCTATGCCACCTAAGGGGGCAGTTTATGCCTTATCTCCCCAGGAGAGTAAAATAATGGAGGAATACATCAAAGAATCCTTGAGCAAAGGGCACATAAGAAAGTCATCCTCACCAGCTGGTGCAGGATTCTTTTTTGTTGAGAAAAAGGGTGGTGAGTTACGCCCTTGCATAGACTACAGGGCACTTAATAAAATCACTGTAAAAAATGCATACCCTATTCCACTCATTTCCGAATTGTTCGATAGACTTCAGGGAGCTAAAGTATTTACTAAGCTTGACCTTAGGAGCGCTTACAATTTGGTTAGAATTAAAGAGAATCATGAGTGGAAGACGGCATTTAATACCCGTAGTGGACACTATGAATATCTGGTAATGCCATTTGGGTTATGCAACGCCCCGGCCGTATTCCAAGACTTTATAAATGATGTACTCAGGGAATTCATTTACTCATTTGTCTTGGTTTATTTGGACGATATTTTGGTGTATTCCCCTGATCTTCAAACTCACCACTCCCATGTGAAACAGGTTCTGCAGACGTTGTTGAAAAATAAACTTTATTGTAAATTAGAAAAGTGCATATTTGACCAGCCTGAAGTCCACTTTTTGGGTTACAACATCTCTGCATCGGGATTTCAAATGGATCCTAAAAAACTAGAGGCTGTACTACACTGGCCATTACCCTCTGGTTTAAAAGCCATTCAAAGGTTTATTGGTTTTGCCAACTATTACAGAAGATTCATCAAGGGATTTTCTTCTGTAATAGCCCCAATCACAAATATGACTCGCAAAGGGGTTAGTAGCACGGTATGGTCCAAAGAGGCTGTGAATGCTTTTGAGACTCTTAAACAAAGATTTGCCTCTGCGGACATACTAAAACATCCTGACACCAGTAAACCTTTTATATTGGAGGTTGATGCATCCGAGACAGGGGTAGGGGCTGTTCTCTCTCAGAGAGAAAGCCAGGGAACACCATTGCATCCTTGTGGCTACTTCTCCAGAAAGATGTCTCCTGCTGAGCGCAACTATGATATTGGCAATAGAGAACTGTTGGCCATTATTCTTGCCCTCAAGGAGTGGCGACATCTTTTGGAGGGTTCCAAGGACCCCCTGTTGATCATAACCGACCACAAAAATCTGGCATATATAGGGGATGCCAAACGTTTGTCTTCCAGACAGGCTAGATGGTCACTGTTCCTTTCACGTTTTAACTTTCTCATTACTTATAGACCTGGTTCTAAAAATACCAAGGCTGATGCCTTGTCCAGGCAATTTGATAATGAGTCAGCTCCGGAACAGATGACATCTCCTATTATTCCAGCAGAGTGTATTATTGCTACTACTGTCCTCTCACTGTCTTCTCCACTGCTTGGCACCATACTGGAGGCCCAGCCTCAGGCGCCCAGTGGTAAACCGTGTGATAAACTGTTCGTTCCCCTATGTGAAAGGGTTAATATCATGAAAGTGTTCCATGACAATATAACTGCTGGACACCCGGGCATCAATAAGTCCACTGCCGCGATCACTAGATCATTTTGGTGGGATTCACTCAGGAAAGATGTAAAGGAGTATGTGCAGGCATGTTCTGTGTGTGCAGTTTCTAAGGTGACTCATGCACTTCCTTGTGGCCTGTTGCAGCCTCTTCCTGTTCCTGAGATTCCATGGTCCCACCTATCCATGGACTTTATTGTTGAGCTTCCTAGCTCTGCTGGGTTCACTACTATTCTCATGGTTGTAGACCGATTTTCTAAGATGGCTCACTTCATTCCTCTCAAGAAGTTGCCATCTTCGCAAGATTTGGTCCTAATTTTCATACGTGAAATTGTCCGTTTGCATGGCATCCCCCACAATATTGTGTCTGATAGGGGCTCTCAGTTTGTGTCCAGGTTCTGGAGGGCGTTCAGTAAACAATTGGGGATTGATCTCTCCTTCTCCTCCTCCTACCATCCACAGACCAATGGTACAGCTGAGAGGGCTAACCAGTCATTAGAAGTTTATTTGCGTTGTTTTATTAATAGCACACAAGACAATTGGTCCGAACTACTCCCGTGGGCCGAGTTCGCTAGAAACAATGCTGTTCATGACTCCTCTGGGCACAGTCCATTTTTTGTCAATAATGGTAGGCATCCTACGGTTCTCCCTGCGGTATTTTCTGATACTGCCATTCCTGCTCTGGATGAGCGTCTGGCCTCCATTCGGGATACCTGGGTTAAGGTTCAAACTGCTCTAGGGGCTGCTGCTGAACGCTTCAAACATTTTGCTGATAAGCGTAGGAGTGCCAACCCGGTGTACCAAGTGGGGGACCGGGTTTGGTTGTCATCTCGCAACATCAAGCTTAAGGTCCCTAGCATGAAGTTTGCCCCCAGATTCCTTGGTCCCTATAGAGTGCTTCGTAGGATCAATCCAGTGTCTTACTCTCTGGCTCTTCCTGCATCTTTAGGGATTCCCAACACTTTTCATGTGTCCTTACTCAAACCTCTTGTCTGCAATAGATATACTGTTCCTTGTGTTCCTCCCCCTCCGGTGGTGGTGGGTGGTCAGGAAGAGTATGAGGTATCTTCTATCGTGGATTCTAGGTTTTCTCGGGGCACTTTACAGTACTTGGTTGTTTGGAAAGGTTACGGTCCTGCTGATCGTTCTTGGGTTTCGGCTCCTGACCTGCATGCGGGCCGTAAGATCCGCGCTTTTCACGCTAAATTTCCTCTCAAGCCTGGTCCTGTCCGCCCGGTGGGCGTTCTTCAGGTGGGGGGTAATGTCACATATTCATCCGCTTATAGAAATGTGGTTAATGACATTTACTGTCCACACAGGAAAAGTTGTGCTGAGCAGCAACCTAATCCACAGAAGGGTTAATGCTGAGCAGCAATTATGCAAATGAAACCTGGTAACTGACTTTGGGGTCAAAGGCCGGTTACAGCCTATCAGAACTAAAGGAGGGGTATTTAGGCCCAGTTCTCAGCCTGCTCAGTGCCCTGTCGTGGTTTCCCTTGTGGTTGTCTGAGAGCGCGTTCCTGTTTATAGTTTTCTACCTGGTTTTTGACTTTGGCTTTGTTTATTGACTTCTCTATATTCTGGTATCCTGACTCCTGGCTTTCCTCATCACTGTGTCCCTTTCTGTGTTCCCTGACCTCGGCTAGTATTTTTGACTATTCTTTGTATGTTAAATCCGGCCATTCTAAGGACCGGTAATACGTTACTTATTTGTCATACGTGCTGTACAGTTCTACGTGCTGGATCAAACAGTAATCCTGACAAAATGCTCGTGAATTGATACCGAATCGAAATTTTAAAATAGCCAAAATGAAAATATAGCTGGCTTGAAGAATCTTTCCTAATGTGGCTCCTGTGCCATCAAATATAAAATTAATTTTCAATACTGTGCAAATTCAAACTTTTGTGAATAGCCCAGATTGATAAAATCACTACTGGCCGCTTGGTGTCTCTGTAGCTTCTCCAAATAATTTTCACTTGTTGAAAATACCAATTTTGACTAGGCAAAAAGAAAGAAGTGCATACAAAAAAAAAGAGGCAAATGATGTTCTGAGACTGGCTTCAGTATTTAGCCATCTGTTTACACTAAATGTGTCATGAGGCTCTCGGTGCTTTTCGTTTCAACTTGGTAAACTGCTTGGGAACTGTAAAAATTAAGGAAAAACTGCAATAATTTTAAACTTAAAAATCAAACATTGCATGTAATATAGCCTTTGTGTACTATTTTGTAATGCACAAAAATAAGTAAATGACAACTTTAAATGCATCTCCTTGCTCTGTGCAAGTGGCCATCTTTGATTGCAAGCACTGCTAGTCATCACTGATTGGGCTAATGCAAAGGCCTTAGGGACTTGCTGTAACTATTAAAAAATTATGATATTTTAATATTAACAGTTAAGGGAAAAAATGTCCAGGCAATTTTAGGCCATTTTTCCTTCAACTTGTATTCACATTGTGATTGGCTAGTGCTGGACCACGGTCCAGTTAAGCACCCAATTGGCTTGTGGATTGAGTGTAGTTCCTCTTAGTGGATTGTAATATTAACAGCATTGTTTGGTTTAAGCGTTCACGATGAGCATTTTAAACAAATAAGTTTGTTTTTTTGATTTGCTTCATTTCCTTTCATATATTTCTTGTTTTTTAAAAAAACACTGTCAGTCTTGAATCTATTTTGTATGTGAACTGATATTACTTGCTTCTAAGAACGGTGTACACCTTTTAGTTTGTGTGATCATATTATATAGGTGTTTGTGGTAAGGTCTTAGAGACCAATCACCTCTAAGTTCAAAGACTGGAAAAGATATAGATAGAGATATATTATAACAGAGATAGAGATATATTATAACATAGCTACAAAAATGTAAGCTCCGTAGGCAAAACAAAGACACAACTGACCGTTTCAACTACATTTGGAACCGATACTTAGCAATTGAGTAGTGCAATTGAGTAGTGCTGGTGAGCTAAACAGATTAGTTATAAAGTAAATGAATTGTTTTGCAAAGGGGATACAGATTTTTGATATACCTGCATGTATTCTGGTGGCATGGAAATAAGGTTTCGTATTAAAGGGAATTTATAGAAGGATTTATAGAAGAGCCTTACCTTTGTTTTTTCATCCACCACTCGAAGTCCATCAGCAGAAACCATCAGCACAGCCTTGATTGCTTTCTTGCCAGACTTTAAAAGTAAGGTAAACGCTTTTAAAACACAGTTTTATGCAAGCTTTCGAGCTGCAACAGTTTTGTATAGATTGCAAAAAGACACCTAAATTTAGAGCAATTAAATCTTCCAAGTAGAAAACCCCACAAAAACCAAGGCGCAAATCCATACACCAAGCGGAAGCTAGGATTATAGGGACACTGCCGGGAGGAAAGGGGTACAGAAAGGATTTTGGAGGAAGGACTGAAACCTAGAATGTCGAACACGCCAACAATTTAACAACTGTTTTGAAATGCAAAGAATTCTTTATCAAATTCTTTACTCAGATTTGAGACTCTACCAAGAGATTAAGATTCTGACATACATAAATAAGGAGTTACTTCACTGGTACATTCAAGATTTAAAAAAAAAACGTCAAACTTCACTGTACAAAATGGTATTTAGGCACGGTAACATCTCCTAGGGAGATTACTTTGTATTGTGTAGTTTTGGATTTAAAATATGAAAGATATTGAAGGTGTTTGAGATGAATAGTAGAATATCATTATGGTGGGGGTGCAGCAATTCCAGCAAATGTATGTTTTAATGAATCAATTATTTTTTTTTAATATAAATATATATCAGGTTTATAAACAAATTTGCTGTCCCCCTACAGAGTATGCAGACTTTGAAATTGTTTTGTGGATAACAGATTAAAAGCTACCTAGATGCCATTTTTACAGTGTCCACAGGCCCACCACCATAGCATTAGGAGTCTGGGGCGAGTGCCTCGTACAAACTCTTAGCTGATAACTGGATTGATGTATATAGTCCCTAATCATATTTTTGTTCTAGACTGCATTTATTTAAATTGAATACAATTTAGTTATATATGTTTTTGTAATGCCAGAAAGATTGATCAACGTGTTTAGATTTAAAGACTTAGAAATGTAATTTCAAGGTTTGAAATGAAAAATTGTGTTTGTAGGACCAATATTAACATTGCTACATATTGTAGCTATGCGATTCTAACACAGGTTCTTAGCCTGATTTATTAGATCGACATTTTGTTTTCTTTTTAAGGGACCCTCTAAGCACCATGGGTTCAAAGTCTTATGGATAAGGGTGCAGACCATCAATTTGTCAAATCATTTAGGATTAGATGGCACAAAAACCAGCAGATTTCAAATTTTTTCTGGTTGCTTTTTTTCAGAGAACGCTCAAATGCTTTTTCCAGAGAGAAGTCTCAAGAAGGGGAAAATTCTGCCTTTTCTCCAGTCTCAAAATTCTTAAGCAGTATTGTCATTTCCCACTTATTTCAAGTTTTTTTTTTTTTTTATAGTTTGGAAGAATGGAAATGTTCAAGTATTACGTGCATGCAAACCTTTAAGTTTTTCTTTATGTCCATCAGTACAGTTAATTGGGGTTTCTTCACTAAATCGTAGAACTCTGAAAATCAATGGTTTGGACTAAAATAGCTCAGCTGCAAAAATTTGTAAACTCTGCTATAGTCACAGCTTGGCTTTTTTTTTTAGCCTTTTCTGACATATGGATTTTAACATTTGTAGCATTTTGGGCACAACAAATCAGTTAGCTCAAATGACCCTTTCCTCCCCATGTGTTAGGCAGAAACCTAGGTGTTACACAGCAAAATTCAGATTCTGATTGGGAGACAACAAAAACTGACATCTTTATCTAGTACAACTAAGCTTACAATAGTTTGGGCTAAGCTATAATAATAGTAACCTGCAAAGATTAACAAAATGATTGATGATGAGCAGAACTTTGTGGATCCAGTCACTTAAGTAGGTGAATGAGTGGGTTTGGTTTTTGTAGGATTCAGTTTTAAAAACAATGAAAAATATATTTTAAAACTAGTTAATGCATTTTTCCATGGAGCCGTGTTTCTTGAAGTGTGAATACTTAAGACAGTTTAACGTTATGCAAAGCAACCTCAAGATATAAAACCAGATATAAAACTTCTCAAGCTGGTATTTTTAAGACTAGTTCGACTTACCTGAACCTGTCCCTCACTGTCGCCACCATCTTCTCCTGGCGGCTCCTCTTCAGCGCCAGGAGCAGATGTCACTGCTCAACTCTCGCACATACGCGAGAGAACAGTATTTAGGTCAATGGAGGACCCAGTGAGACCGCGGGATCCACCATAGACAGAGTCAATAACCTGTGGCTGTCACTTGTGATGACTGGGGAGGATTGACGCGTCCTGACAGCGGTAGCTTCGGCCAGTGTCAAGAAATGTCCAGCGAAGGAAAAAATACTGGAACTGAGCACTTCCACAGCGGTACTATGTCCATCATGGTCATAAGCTCAGTCCTATCTGTTAACCAGCATAGAGAGGCGCAGAAACACAAACAATGATTGTTTCTACTCCTCGAATGCAATGTAGCCCTGACTTTGCCTAGACTGAACTGGATGGTCATGTGAATTAGCAAATCTTTATTATACATTTAAGAAGATAAAGCATTATATGAAAAGGGGTAACATAAGTTACAGGTTATTTCAAAAGATTTAATCAATGGTATATTTTCCAGAGAAGAGTTCTTTAAAAGTTGCTGTGGTTCATCTGGAAAAGATATCATGAAGACACAATACAAATAAAAAGGAGAAGAGGACATTATGAAAATGTACGTAAACACTCTTTCTTGATGGATAGAACTTTAACATTCTACTGTTTGTAAGGACTGAAATGTGAACACATCAAATGCTATGCAGAAAGACCATGCTAACCAGTGTGTAACTCCTTATAAACGAAAGCACAAACTGTGGCGTTGAACTTACTTTTGCAAAGAAGCCTTTGAAGAATTTCCTTTCCTGGAGGAACAGGGGAGGGGACAAGTCGAGCACTATTATTGCCAGAAGCTACAAAACGGCTCAAGGTTTTTAATCAACACGCTTAGAGTTGGGAACGTGAGGGGGTATTAATACGTTCAGCAGGTAAAGTGAAGACAAGGTATGGAGGGAAAAAAACTTAACATGCACATAAGAGGGTTACATGAAGGCCAAGATGGGCAGCGGCTGCTAGAAGTGGTGGCAGAAAGGGGAAACGTTAAAAAGCATTAAAAGAAAGTTCCCCTTGCTTAATCCCATGCAAAGAATCTAAATTTTTACATTTTCAAATGTTATTCCTTCCTTTTTCTATTCTAATTCCATAGCTGTCTACGTACGTAGTGCTATTTCCAACTCTCCCATCTGTCGTAAAACCTTATGACAGCAGACATGGATCATACAGCGAAAACCAGAGATGTGTGGCTTATCTTCCGTTATTATTTCATTAATAAAAAAAATTGGAAATTACTGGACTGATAATCTGGGCTTTTTATGGAGAAGAGAAAGGAAGAAATAACCACTAGCTCCAACATCAACAAATTTAGTTTTCAGAGATTTAGTTGTATTACACAGCTGTTCCCACATTAAGTTCCAGTCAGTGTAACAGGGCAGCAGAAGGCCGGCATTTGGCTTTCAAGATCAAACCACCTTGTGTTCATCACTGCATTTTAATTACAAAGTACACAAGTGCTTATGATCTTGCAGGAATATGGAGAACATTTTCCTACCATCACAGGTTATTTTCTGGTTAGGAGCAGATGCTCTTCTACATCTTTAAACACTGAGTGCACTTGGGTCCTCTGAATTTTAAAAGGATCACTCCAAGAACCATACCCTTTACAGTGCACTGTAGTAGTTGTGGATCCAGGAGAGCCCAGGCACACCCACAGTTTAAGGAGTGAAAACGTCTAGTAACATTCTGAATTTTCTGTTGGGCACTGCTCTACACCGCCTCTCTGTTGGAATCTCCTTTTTAGGAGCTTCAGTTCATTCTCCTGAGTTTAGCCCTACAGTGCAGGGTTAGCTCAATCCTGAAAGCATCAAAAAGAGCTTGCTGAAGAGAATGGGAGTGTAAAGCAGCCAGGGCACTCTTGGAGCTCTAGTGGTTATAATGCTTTGAGTGTTCCATTAAACCTTCTTGAAAAAAAAATGTATACCAGGACTGTCATAATAGATTTTGTGTAATCACTATTCAGAGAATGGTTAAATGTATTTATTTATTTATTTATTTTTTAACATACAGACACGTGAGACTATTTGCAGTGTTCTGCTTCCATTACATTCTGCCTAGCAATACACCATAAGCCACGTGAGTCACCAATGACACATGACCACATTAACACCTTGTGGTTACAATATTCTCAGATGAATATATATATTTAACTAAACTGAACAGAAAAGAATAAAACCTATTTAAAGTGAGAAACTAATGCACACATAAAAGCTGTTGCCCAGGAGCATAACACCTACTAAAGAGATGCCCAACCTGGTGCTACACAAAGATTAGAGGTGCAATGCATTATTGTTTATTTAAGGAAAACCTATAATCCCAAAGAGAACATTTGTTTTTCTTTTCTAGACTATAGGTTCCTCTCTAGCAGTGTGATCACAGTCAATCCCCTTTGCTCTGAAAAATTAAAGTTAGAATTAATTTAACTCATTTCCAGCACAGACGCTTCTCTGCTGCAATTGCCCGCTCCGTGTCCAAAGAAGACATCTTCCATGATCTCATCCAATGCTTCTCACTGAGAAGCATTGGGGACAAGAAGGCATGCCACGCTATCAGCAGCATTTGTTTGAGAACAATTATGTGCGCATAATTTTTTCCCTAAAATATTGCAATATTTTACATGAAATGGTTAAAACAGCATCATCATTGCACCCAGACCACTTCATTATTATTAAAGGGACATTATAGGCATCCTCGTCTTATTAATGTGGTCTGGGTACACTGTCCCTGTCCCCTGCGGTCCAAGACATTGCAGTTTTAGATAAACTGCATTGTTTACATTGAAGGGCATATCCTGCCTGTAGTAGCTGTCTACCAGGCAGCCACTAGAAACGCTCCATGCGGTTTCACAGAGTTAAACTCTGTGAAATGACTATGGACGTTCTAATGCTTTGTATCGGGAAGGCCTAATGCACTTGCTGCGCATGCGTATTAAGTTCCCATTCGGCGCTGACTTTGGAAAAGGCGGAAACGTCAGGTAAGTGAAAAAAAAAAAAAAGAAGTGTTTTTAACCCTTTGACGGGGGAGGGGAGGGGATGAGTATTTCAGTGCTTGGAATACAGCTTTGTATTCCTAACACTAAAGTGTTCCATTAAGTGGTCTAGGTGACTTTAAAGGTCCTTTAATACAAATATCCATGGCAAGCTCAGTAGAATTAGACCTGGCCTTTGAATTTTGCCTCTAAATATATTTTATATTTTTTAGTGCTTGAGTGGAACTGAACTCATGGCACATGCTAAAATAGCTGCCGCTCTGAAGGTTTTTATAATGAGAGCAGTAAAGTACCGGTATATACTCCACGCACAAGGAATATAAAGTAAAATTGTCATGAATCACTGGAAGTTGGATGATCTAATGGGAAAGGATAAAGCCTTCTGCTGCCACGTTCAGTGACCCTTTATTCATCAAACTATTCCAAGTAGTCTACCCTGCAGCTAGCAGACGCTAAAGACATCTCAACGCATATACCTAATTCCAAGGAGACAGTTAAATCGTTAATTTTACCAGAGACCAGAGCATGTTAAACTTAGTTAAACCTTGAAAAGATTCTGGGAGAGTAAAAAGAAAAATGTTCATGCAAAGTTGATTTTGGTAATAAAAAAAACAAAAACCACAAAACAAAACTATAAAACACTACAGAGGTTAATCATTTCTAAATGTGTGTGTGTTTTAATGAATATTAAGTTTCTTTATTTAACCTGCTAAAACAAGAAGACAATAATATAACACCGGATACTTAAAACCATGAATAGCATGAAAGATTAAACAAAATCAAAACATACATTTTGAAACCATTTTTACACAGTGATGGTGTATATCAACACCTATGATGGCTGAACATCTGGTAGTTAAGAAAACAGTGGAGGTTAGACATGGAATCAATGGTGACAGTGTATATGAAACCAAATTATTTTATAAAACTTGCTTGCTCAGATTTTGAATCTTTATACTTGCCATGTTTTGCAGTTTAAAGTATATTATTCAAGGGTATGTACCCTTAAAATACCAACATTAAAATACCAAAAACGTATTGCAGGAATCCATCCAGTGCAAAACTCTTAAATGAATCTGACACATCTCTTCCAGTAACTTGAGTCACTGATAAAAGACATTTATATTTTTGAAGTGGAGAACCCCCAGGTGTGGTTCTATGCCCATGTCATGTGAGTCTCATTCCACCATGCAGGTATGATAGATGGGAACAAGAGAGAACTGAATTTATGCTCAAGGAGGATACAACATTAAGTGAAAGAGGATGTATTTTTCGATAGTATATACAAGTGGTTCGTCCACCTCAGTCACTGTTTAGCCCCAGATAAAGGCACAGTTTCGCACTGAAACGCGTGTTGGTCATTTTTTTTTATTATTATTTTGATTGCACTTCTGGGCACTGGGGTATGGGTGTTATACTAGTTAGGAGACCTGTAAAGATATTTTTGTTTATGTAGGTACTCAGGAGGCTGAATAAATTCGGATAACAAAATAAGGGGGTCCTAAGGAGCTATGACACATTCATAATACCTCTAGTCTAATATTAGTAATTCAAAGTGTTTTTCATCATACACTAAATATTTGTGGTTAATTTTATTTGTTCCCATAATTAAAGTAGATTTTTCTTTTTATAGGTACAATTGTATGGAATGCCTTTTACTCACCTTTAGGGTGAGATCTTCCAGTCTGTTTACAGTAATTATGGGTTTATGTCCTTTGACAACTCCTTATTGAACAACCAAGTTTGGATCAATTGGGAACATTATTTGTTCCACATTTAAACGTTGAACCCTTTCAAAGTTTTAAAGTTGTAAAAATGTTGTAGTTGGCTACCTCTTACCTAATTTATGGGAAGGTAGTCTTTTCTTTATCTTTCTAAACCTTGCACGGTCTTAACAGTGCAGAAATCCACACACAGTATAATAATACCAGAGGCTGGTACATCCAGCCAGGGCATCAGTGAAATAACTTCCAAGAGTATATGAAAAAGACATTAAGGCAGGCTACAGAATGCTTGAAACTTAAAATAATTTAGAAACCCTTAGTATATTTTTAAAGGGTAACAACTCTGAAAGTGGATTTTAGGGGGCAGGCAGAATATATTACCTTTGACATTTACCATATAAAAAGCATCTTTGATTATTTAGTAAGATATTGCCTAGAGTAGTGTCAGGCAAAGCACCAGGGAAACCATGACACAAACAGCCACAAAGCAGCGAGCCATTGCAGACACTCGCCAGGTAAGTAAGTGTACCTAGATCCTTCTCTCAGAGCAGAAAAATTCTGAAAACCCTGTACTACATCTTGCGTAGGGCACATACTGTTGTGGCTGCCATATACTAGATGGAATGTGAGGTGTCCTCCAAATAGATAGGCTCAGTGTCACCAATAAATAAATAAATAATTGTGGAAAAGTATACAATTTTCAACAAAGAAACACATCAGTAAAAGTTTAAGGCTACATAGTTAGAGGTAAACTTTCTAAAAGGCACTGGCCAGTAAGGCACTATCATATATTATTAAATACATGAACTAAGCATGAATAATTGATTATAGCACAGTGGATTAAGTTATCAGATGAAACTTTAAGAATTCCACTGTTGTTACTCTCCGACAAAAAGAGAAGGGATTCAATTTTGTTTTATTTCTCAAAGTATTCAACAGGTCGGTTATAACTAGAGTACCTTTTAAAAGTTTACTAAAATATATTGTTCAAAAACAATCTACAGTGACACTACTATATAAAAGGAAAGTATGAGAATATGATGATCTGTATCATGAAGGCTCTTAACATTTTGCTTAGAGTGTATACATGTAGAACTCGAAGTTTCCAACACTCTCTATATGGGTATTGTAAAAGTACAGCTTAAGAGTGAAGATTGGGTATTCTTGGTGTAATAGCTGATCTCACAAGCAACGACTATTAAAAAGACTAATTATATATAACTTGGGATAGTTGTCAATTTGCTAGGAACATGGCTGCTCCCAGCACACTGTATAATTTAACAAGGTAAGTGCACATCTCATAATCCTTTAACTTTATTCCGTGCCACACTGGAAATTCTGACCTAGTGAATAAATGGTGTTCCTGCCCACAGTAAAATTATATTTGTTGAAAAATATTTGATTACGTACAGACTTTAATCTTTTTACTGCATCTTCACAGATGTGCATTCCTCTTGATTCATCCACTTCCACATGACCAAGATACTGAGGGGAAAGAGAGAGAGGAAGAATTAGAAGTTTTACAAGCGAAATTCTGAATAAAAAAAAAGGGGGGTTTGAACAAAGCTGAACCTATTAAAAAGGAAAACAAAAGAAAAAGAAAAAAAAACCTCCCCCCCCCCAATTTTTTTTCTAGTTTAAACACATGTTGTTCACACATTATTGCTCTTTATTGATCCATGTTGTCTAGGTTTCTATTGGTCCCCTATTTCACAAGATGAAAATGTAATCTTTTAAAAGGCTCTTCATCATACACATCTGTCCTCACCACCAAGCTTATTCATATTGGCCTAGTGACTTAACTCATGACCCAAGAGACTCTCTCTATTTTTTTTTTTTAACGTACTCTCTTCTACAGCGTGTAAACATTTTTAGAGCTCTTTTTAGATCTCTGGAACACACTACTATACGATCTTAACAACCCTTCCTCAAATCCCATGTATTAAAAGTATCTTACTAAGCACTTTACTAATCCCAATACTCAAAGATCCATATACATCACACACCAAACAATATATCGCTTTCTTTATTCAGCATCCATTTGGTCCATCTCTCACTTGCCCATTTCACCAAAAATTGTAAGCGCAGCTAAATTAAAAAAAGAAATCTACTGTATTGGTCTATTTCCTTCTGTCAAAACAAGTTCTACATTAAACCCTTTATTCAACATATCCAGTGCTGCAGATTTTGCTTGTGTTGCATTAAAAAACAAACAAACAAAAAAAAAAAAACAGTATTACTCAATACCAAAGCTGACATGTTTACCATTCATGGCGATGTAAAGATGAATAATAAAAGGTGTTGTAATAAGCTGCATTCTTACAAACCATGCCATTACATTTGTTCAAACAATGCTTGACATTTTAAAAATACACTCCAAGCACCATAGCTTACTACAGATGCTCTGGTTCCTTCTGCATTGTATAGAGTCAAACAGTTTTTGACTTTTTACCGGGGTGTGCCAACCCCCCCCCCCTTTCATTACCATCGTCAGAGAGCTGGAAGCTTCTGAGCAGGAACTTCTGTTAACTCTCCAGAGCTAAGCCGTGTAAAGCAGTCAGCTGTAGTGGTTCTGGTGTGTTCCTTTAAGTTTTCAATGCATTCCCTAAATCTCCATAAAGGGATGGTTTTAGAATATCAAGCCTTGCAATTTGGAATGAACCTCATGAATTCTGATTACATTTTGCGCTCGTTCATTTGTTAAATAAATTAATGCAGGCTAACAGACTTCTGGTTGCTTGGAAATCACACATGTTGGCAAAGTAGTATTGACTCCAAATTAGAGTGTTCAAGTCTGCATACTGTTCTGGGAGCTGAGAGACTTCTCAAACAGTCAAGTAAGCATTTAAAATTCCATTCAAGGTCATCAGGCCAGTCGAGCTTACATTGTTGTATCAGATACAGACTGTTATTTACTATTCAGAGAGTGTTATTCTTCTTCTCATCATTTATTAGTGTTCTTGTATGCTTTAGTTTACACCCAAAAACTGCTTACATAATAGGAGCTGCGTGGGTTGTGGGTTTCTGTATTTTTTGTAATACAGAAACTCACAAAAAGTGAAAGCACATTAAATACAAAAACATCATGTAGATTATTCATATTAAAAACGCCTGTTTATCCGACAAGCTGAATTAAAGGGGAGCTGTCACAGCTACTTGTTCCTTCACCTTAATGAACACTATCAAATAGTATATATTTACTGGGGTGAATAGTGCAGTAAAGCAAAGTTAAAGGACCACTATAGTGCCAGGAAAACACACTCGTTTTCCTGGCACTATAGTGCCCTGAGGGTGCCTCCACCCTCAGGGTCCCGCTCCCGCCAGGCTCTGGAAAGGGGAAAAGGGGTTAAACTTACCTTTTTCCAGCGCTGGGCAGAGAGCTCTCCTCCTCCGATCCTCCTCCTCTCCTCCCCGTCGGCTGAATGCGCGCGCATTCAGCCGGTCACATAGGAAAGCATTCATAATGCTTTCCTATGGACGCTGGCGTGCTCTCACTGTGAAAATCACAGTGAGAAGCACGCAAGCGCCTCTAGTGGCTGTCAATGAGAGCCACTAGAGGATTAGGGGGAAGGCTTAACCCATTCATAAACATAGCAGTTTCTCTGAAACTGCTATGTTTATGAAATAATGGGTTAACCCTAGCTGGACCTGGCACCCAGACCACTTCATTAAGCTGAAGTGGTCTGGGTGCCTAGAGTGGTCATTTAAAGGGACACCATAGCCATCAAAACAGCATTAGCTTAATTAAGCAGTTTTAGTGTACAGATCATGCCCCTGCAGTCTCGTTTAAGGGTTAAATTACTTTTGTTTCTGTCCATGCAGCCCTAGCCACACCTCCCCTGGCTGTAACTAGCAAAAAAACAAAAACAAAAAAACAAAAAAACAAAACTACAGCACAAATTAAAATGCATACAAAAAAAAAACCAAACAAACCAAAAAATAAAACGGCACAACCAAGAAGTATTTGGTCTAGCTACAAGTGAAGGGAGAATTCCACTTGAATTCTTAAAGCGAAATAGCAATTTACTCCAACATTTCTTTAACAAAATAATTACAGCTTAATGTTGCCTATAGGTACTGTATTATAGGACCCATGTGCTTCTACATAAAAATAGGTTACATTGCATAAATTAATGTTTTACCATTTTCTTGTTAATAATTTACAAATGCATTGGATATCAAACTCTCTCCCACGTGATGGACTACAACTACCACGACTGCCATTGTAGCAGGCAAGCAAAGGATTATAGGGGATGCAGTTTAATCAGATGTACGCTGCGGCTTATCACCTCTGCACAATGGAAATAAATGCTTAAAATGTGAGCAAACTTACTCAGGAATGTCCCTTTGACTAAGAACTGAATGTATAGTAGGTTTATGTGGGTGAAGTGTAATATGACATTTCAAAGGGCAAATATACACACTTGCAGTCTCATTGGCCAGCTGGAATGGTTTGTGGTATAGCAACATCCACACCTGAACTCTGGCATTTTTGCTGTGACTCCCATACAATGCAAAATTAAAATCACCTCCATGCCAGAAACAAACAAATCAAAGCTGTGAAATGCGTTTTTTAGTAGGACTTTACAAATAAGACGTTTGTAATTTTTGGTGTCATTACAATCACTGCTTTCCTGTGTCTCAAGTTCTGTTAGATAAAAACATACACAAGATATTATCTTACAAAATTGTGGTAAGCAGCAGCAGCAAAAATGTTGGACCCCTTAGGGAAGGAGTGGGCATCAGCAAAGCTTTTGTAAAAACACATTTGCATTAAACTGGTCTGGTTATTTGCAGTCCCCTCATGCTATGTTTATGTACGATATATATATATATTCCCAAGTCATGAGTCACATTTTTGCTACTGATCAAGGAGGATGCAACATTCCAGAATATAAACAAATAAAATAAAATTCCTATCGTGCTCAGCTCTATCAAGCTCGTAACGAGTTCTAAAGAGTCTAAAGAACATACCCGTTAAGATTCTTGCATGAATAAGTAACATTTTTCACTATAAATTAGCACTATACCATTTTACACCTTGATTTGCATAAACAAACAAGTCATTACAAAGTAAAAGCCGGATTCGCTTCAAGTTGTTAAAGGAAGCAGCCATGAGAGCACTCCAGAAAATATGTTGGTTACCACATTTACAGATATTGCAGCAGCGGAGTATACTGGACTACAGTGCCCCTTTAAAACTGTGTACATGTAATGTTAACGTTTTAGGAAGGCTTTTACTGTTTCTGCATTATAATAAATGTCACTCTAATTTTTATTTAGCAAACGAGAATTTGGTTGTGAGTGGGTTAAAATGTGGATAATACAACTATAAAAATGTATACCTATTTTATAATGAACACAGCATGTTTCAGAATACTTTGTGGGCATGTGTTACACTAACGGAACTGCAACCAAAAAAACAATTGCTGTAGCATTTTCAGTATGTATGTATCATAATAAGTCATGTAAAACAGTTGTTAACCTGCATCCAAGATTTTTTTCTTGTCAATTAGATTTTTGCTATTTTGCTTTTTACTATATGGTCCCTGAGGAAGTTCCAGTAAGAATAAAACCCATAGGACCCACATTTTCAATTTTTAAAAAAAAATTCTTTATTTTATTTGTGCATTTGTATTACAAACAGGCTAGCACTGTCACAACGGCTAATGCCAGCTATTTAAACATTAGGGAAACAGTGGTTTGGAATGTACAGTCCTAGCACATTTTGTTATAAGAGGTGAGTCGCACAGGGTAACTATTGAGCAAAAATTGGTACATCACTGAAGTCGTTTCTGACTAAGTGGCTAACTAAGCTGACTGATGTGAAAGGGACACTATAGTCACCCAGACCACTTAAGCTCAATGAAGTGGTCTGGGTGCAATGTCCCTCAGGTTTTAACCCTTCACATGTAAACATAGCAGTTTCAGATCACAGATGCAAGTCTGTTTGCTGAAGTGTCCTGGAATCAGAAGGAGCAGCATTCGAATAGGATGGGGGTACCGGTCAGGTGAGCAGCCTGTTGCTCCTCTAGGATGTTCGAGGTGTGATCTCCGCATAGCAGGGTCCTGCTTTGTGCAGGAGACAGCTTGCATTTTCTCGTGGTGATGCCTTTGTATCCATCGACATCGGGCCCAAACCGATGTAGGAGTCGCTGCTTGCAGATTGCTCTGGATGTTCCTTGACACTCTTTGAGGGGAGGATTCACGTTGAGCAGGATCCTGCTTATGCCAGAATGCAGAAAAAGTTGATGGCTTGCTCCGCACCAGGAACAGTGGGACAAGTGGCCTCATTTTAGAGCAGGTTTGTGGGTATCGTGACGTGGCAGGGGTTTTGAGGGGTAGTCTGGGATGACCCCCACTGGTCCAGATGGGGGGGCCACCATCGGATCACCACAAAGGCTCCGGTCGCTCCAGATCTGGAGATCACAGCCTCTCCCGTCTGATGCGTTTGCTACGCTGCATGGTTATTTGCAGTCCCCTCATGCTATGTTTATGTACGATATATATATAAATATATATATATATATATATATATATATATATTCCCAAGTCATGAGTCACATTTTTGTGTGGATTAAAAAAATGCTGTTATGCGGTAAGCCAAGCGATAATCAGCATTCCTCAGCAGGTCGCCTCTTTTAGGGAGCATGTGAGGTGCCATTGGCTTCACGTCAGACGAACGCCAGCCGGGGGGGGCTTTTGTGGATTGTATCCCGACTCGTTCGTTACCCCATTAGAACGTTCACACCAATTAATCAGAATGTTCGCACTTGCAACATAATTGTGAAACCGCAAGGCAAGTACTGTAATTATTGAATGCTCCCCTGGGTGGCCGCCGTTTCGTACAGATGAATGCTGTCCAGGGAGCGCATTCGCATCTCAAAAGGAGACGCTTCCCTTGCAGGGCTTCACACAGAGGCCTTGCGAGCGGAGCCTAATCGACGAATGTACTGCTGCGAGGGTCCCTGAGATTGGTGTGGGCACTGGCGAGTTTGGCGGGCTTTACGGTGCCCGCTGGGACAAAGACCAGTTTTTTCCCAACGGGAGGGCTCTCTGTGCTTTGGAGACAAAGGGACGGTCCCTTTTTCCTGTGCTTGGTCTCCTAGGTACAGAGACTCATGGGATGAAGACGTTCTGTCCCCGCACGTGGGAGACCCTGTGTTTGGGTGGCGGGCTTTTGGAGACAAAGGGACAAAGTCCTTTCCCACGTTAGGTTCCAGGGGAGGGGAAGGATCCTGGGAGGGGACATTGTATGCTGTGTGTTACACCCCTTGCATGGGGTTATTCTTAAAAGCCGTTTGTGGCAAATAAAGTGGGTGTGGTACCTCCAGAACTGTGTGTCGTCCAGTTACGGAGGGTAATGGGTCCCTTTATATTCTTAATGTTTCCTGTTCAGCTGAAGGAAGGGAATTAGCGGAGGTAACCGGTTGGGTATTTTGTATTGTTTCTTATCCTAACATAACTTTAGCTTTTTTCTTTCCCCTTAGGAAACTAAAACCTGAAATTCAGATTATAAGCACCGCTGATTCTTTCAAAGTAATTAATGACAGATAAAATAAAATCACTATATAAAGTAGGGCAGTTTGCAAAGGCAAAATGTTATTCTCACTTTGTACTAAATTGTAATAACCTATAGAAGAGATGCCTAAAACATAGATCCCCAGATGCCATAAAGCTTTGTCAGCTATTAAACTATCTTGTCTTAAAATTTCAGGTCACAAACCTCTTACTGACCCAGCCAACCATACCACCCCAAATAATAAATCTTAAATCATATTTTTTCTCTAACTTTCTTAACTGCGGTTACATCATTTAATTATTATAAAGACATGATGGAATAATTACCTTAACCTGAAAGCTGCATTTTCCAGCTCGGACAGACTCTTCGTCGGTTTGCCACTGATGAGGGCGGCTTGCCTCAGGGACATAGATATCTTTCTTCCGTCGAAAACTCTGGCGCAACTTATTCATTTTTTTATTTTTTTTTTCGGCCCTCAGAACCTGGGAAGTGGAAACAACATTGCACATTAGAATGAATGTCATTCTAACACTTTAAAAAGGAGTTAAATCTAGAAGCTCTTCGGTTCAACCAAAAGACACATAACAGATATGTTGTACTCCTAGACTTTGTTCATTGTGATGGTTTAATTTAGCAAAATTGATTAGTGAGAAATCCATATGGAGTATGGAAGGACACTAAAAAATACCAAAAAAAGGTTTTTTTTCAGATGTAAACACAAACAATCCACACATCTTTTGCATCTTTCAGTTTGATAAAACATATTTTTTTAAATTGGCACTATAGTACCAGGAACACAAACTTGTATTCCTTACACTATAGGTCTAAAACCACAGTTTAGGTTGTCGGCCCTCCTTACCGCAGGTTAGAAAGGCGATTTATTTACTTGTTCCAGCGCTCCCCAAGTCTGGCCCTGCTCTTGACCTGCCTCCTTGGCTGACAATCAGAATTGATAATTTCATCCAATCACAATGCTTTCCCATAGGAAAGCCATCTGAGTAGTGGCCATTAGAGGTGTTCATAAGCTGTAATATAAACACTGCCTTTTCTCAGAAAATAAAGTGTTTACATTAAAAAGCCTGGGACTGACTATACTCACCAGAATACCGTACATTAAGCTGTAGTTGTTCTGGAGACTACAGCGTCCCTTCAAGTTGTAAGCAACTTTCCCTCCTAATTACTTTCTAGAACATTAGAATTTCCATCTAAGCATGATAACCCTGTAGACCATTGTAGTGGTTATGAGGCTCCATCCCTTCAGTTGTGTCAATGTGCTGTTTGACACAAACCAAAAGGTCCTCTGGGTGGTGTTTGCAGAATGGCCTCTTGCACCACAGACTGTGATTTGCTGAAGTTTAAAGGACCACTATAGGCACCCAGACCACTTCAGTTTAATGAAGTGGTCTGGGTGCCAGGTCCAGCTAGGGTTAACCCTTTGTTCTATAAACATAGCAGTTTCAGAGGGTTAATCCAGCCTCTAGTGGCTGTCTCACTGACAGCCGCTAGAAGCACTTGCGTGCTTCTCACTGTGATTTTCACAGTAAGAAGACGCCAGCGTCCATAGGAAAGCATTGTGAATGCTTTCCTATGAGACTGGATGAATGCGCGTGCGGCTCTTGCCGTGCATGCACATTCAGCCGAGGAGGAGGAGAGGAGGAGGAGAGCTCCCCGCCTGGCGCTGGAGAAAGAGGTAAGTTTAACCCCTTCCTCACCCTAGAGCCTGGCGGGATGGGGACCCTGAGGGTGGTGGCACCCTCAGGACACTATAGTGCCACACTATAGTGGTCCTTTAACTACCACATTAGCAATGTCAATTTTGTCCAAATATGGATTGTGTTAATTGCTTGATAGCATCAATGGCACACTCTGTTTATCACGGACATCCAAATTTAGACCAAGTTGTCATTACCAACATGGAGGTGTACCTTATACATGGCAACCTGGCAAGTGAGGGGCTATGTCAAACCAAAAAAAAAGCCCCAAAAAAACTTTCGTACAAAACCAAAAAGACAGCACATCCAGGGACCCAAATTATGTTCATGGCTTTAGTCTGGCTACAAAGTAGTAGTAGTAGTAGTAAAAAAAAATAAAAAAAAAATAAATAAACTTTGCTATACGGTTTTTCAGAAAAGTTCACACCAAATGCTTAACCTTTAAGCCTGCAATATGAATTAGTTAATGGAGGTGGAGTCAAAAGTTAAAGCTTGAATTTGAAGTTGATGGCGGGAGGGAAGAAGTTAAGGACCGTCAAAATAAACACTTCTGCTTGTGAATAATTAAGCAATTAAATAACTGGGTGGTAATTGAAGAGGCTTAAGAGCAGATAAAAAGCACATCTCCAATAAAAAGAAAGAAGGGTGGGTAAGTTAGTTATTTGGTTAGAAGTTTGGGCTCAAGATTTCTGTAAGGCCTACAATGGGTGTTTGTGAGATTATGTGATTGTAAACTAAAGTCTTGAAATTCAAATACTGTATTTATCGGCGTATAACACGCACTTTTTCTCCCTGAAAATAGGGGAGAAATTGTGGGTGCGTGTTATACGCCGGCCCTTTAAATACTGCAGCCGCCTGAGCGCTCTTGACAGTTGGTTCTCACCTCCCCTGTAGCGTGGCCGAGCTGCTCTGCTGTCCGCGGTGGCCGGCCGGAGTGATAGGAAGGTGCACGCTCAGTGTGCACCTTCCTATCACTCCGGCCGGCCACCGCGGACAGCAGAGCGGCTCGGCCACGCTACAGGGGAGGGTGGTAAGAAGGGGGTAAATAGAGGGG
>OW240924.1:61999092-62071768 GCA_933207985.1 Pelobates cultripes
CTGTCAATTTAAGCTAACTTAGTTTAAATACGACAGTTCTTTTTTGTTTCTAATATTCTTGAAAGCCTACATATACACACTTGAGCAGGCATATATGTTTAATGTTGCAAACGTGTTGACCCCAACGTGACCCACCACATTAAACATACTAATTCAGCTTGCACTCAGCCTACATCTTGCTTAGCATGTTTACTCTACTATATTTTTCACGTGAAAAGCACAGTTCACGTAATAGCTAAACCTAGCCTGTATTAATCTATTCATATATTATAAAAATGTGGCAGTCTTTCTTGGGAGTGTATTCTAAACAATGCTGATACCTTTATTTTGTTTTACCTTGTAATAACTCTCTTTATTCTGTACTTTGTGATGCAAATGCCATAATAAAAGAGAGATTGACAAAAAACAAAAAAGCGAATATAATCTGTCTGCAGGAGACACACTATAGGACCAATGACTTTACACAACTGTCTATGACTCACTACCCATACCAGTTTCACGCAACATCCCCCACCAAGTCTAAAGGCACCTCTATACTTATCACCAAACATGTAGCGTTCACTCTGATATCCCAAGATATCCATGCAAAAGGGAGATATGTCATCCTGAAGTGCTTTTTAACAACAAACGGTCCTATACACACTTCTCCCATGTACACAATTTATATTCAAGCATAGATGGATTTTTACTATAAGGGAACATGCTCAATCAGATAGTAAACTGCGAAATAGGGCAAATCTCATGGTCTGACCATGTTCCAGTCACACTGACTATGATTTTAAGCAACGCAGCCCATGGAAACTGACTGCCTCCTTGCTGACTGACCCAAAATTTACAAAGGAGGTTGCAGTAGCCCTATACCACTATATTCAGGAGAACGCCACCCCGGACGTCTCGCAAGGAACAATTTAGGCGGCACACAAAACAGAAGCTAGAGGAATTTTCCTCCAACGGGCATCATACTTACATAAACAATCAGAAGCCCAACTCACGAAATGGCAGCGAGACTTACCGTATTTATCGGCGTATAACACGTACTTTTTCTCCCTGAAAATAGGGGAGAAATTGTGGGTGCGTGTTATACGCCGGCCCTTTAAATACTGCAGTTCTCACCTCTCCTGTAGCGTGGCCAAGCTGCTCTGCTGTCCGCGGTGGCCGGCCGTAGTGATAGCGGAACAGGAATTTCTGTTTCCTGTACCTGAACGTGCACCTTCCTATCACTCCGGCCAGCCACCGCGGACAGCAGAGCAGCTCGGCCACGCTACAGGGGAGGGGGGTAAGAAGGGGGTAAATAGAGGGGGAGGGGGGTAAGAAGAGGGAGGGGGGAGGAAGGGGGGGCAAGAAGAGGGGAGGGGGGAGGCGAAGGGGAGGGGTAAGAAGAGGGGAGGGCGGTAAGAAGAGGGGGAGTAAGAAAGGGGGGCAAGAAGAGGGGAGGGGGGGGAGGAAAAGGGGTGAGAGGGGGGGAGGGGGGCGCAAGAAGAGGGGGAGGGGGGGAGGTAAGAAAGGGGGCAGAAGAGGGGGAGGGGGGGAGTAAGAAGGGGTAAGAGGGGGGAGGGGGAAGCAAGAAGAGGGGGAGGTGGAGCAAGAAAGGGGGGTAAGAAGAGGGGGGAGGGGGCAAGAAGGCGGGGTAAGAGGGGAGGGGAAGTAAGAAGAGGGGAGGGGGAAGAAAGGGGGGTAAGAAGAGGGGGAGGGGAAGTAAGAAGGGGGTAAGAGGGGGAAGGGGAAGTAAGAAGAGGGGGAGGGGGGAGTAAGAAAGGGGGGTAAGAAGTTATTTATTTGAAATTTAAAGGACCACTCTAGGCACCCAGACCACTTCAGCTTAATGAAGTGGTCTGGGTGCCAGGTCCCTCTAGGATTAACCCTTTTTTTTATAAACATAGCAGTTTCAGAGAAACTGCTATGTTTATACTGAGGGTTAATCCAGCCTCCAGAGCCACTAGTGGCTGTCTCATTGACAGCCGCTAGAGGCGCTTGCGTGCTTCTCACTGTGAAAATCACAGTGAGAGCATGCAAGCGTCCATAGGAAAGCCTTGTAAATGCTTTCCTATGCGACCGGCTGAATGCGCGTGCGCATTCAGCCGATGACGTCGTGAGCAAGGAGGAGAGGAGGAGTACAGCTCCCCGCCCGGCGCTGGAGAAAGGTAAGTGTTTAACCCCTTCCTCTCTCCAGAGCCTGGCGGGATGGGGTCCCTGAGGGTGGGGGCACCCTCAGGGCACTATAGTGCCAGGAAAACGAGTATGTTTTCCTGGCACTATAGTGGTCCTTTAAGTTTTTTTTCCCTGAAATTTCCTTCTTAAAATGAGGTGCGTGTTATACGCCGATAAAAACGGTATTTATCCTGGAAAATCAAGAAGGATATGGGACAATAGGTGTGGGAGAGGCAAAGAGCAGACATGAGACACTGAGGAAGGGGTGCAGTAAACTATATACACTGAATGGAGCAAAAAAAAAACTATGAAATCAGAATGGCATGAAACTCCATTTAGCACTTGTGTAGTGTTAAATCACAATTAAAAATAAAGTGAACGCAGGAGTGGGGTGGCAACTAACACTTCATAAAACATGTACAAATAAAATCACAGCTTATGAAAGTAATATTTTGGTGAATCAGCAAGTTTAACAGAAGCATTACTAATGGGAGAGGACAGCTTTTAAAAATTAGTAGGTTCAGCAATCAGTAACTTTTTCATTGGCACTGCGTTCATACATGACCCCAAACTTTCATCCCACTCAATAGAGGGGGATATATAAAGAGGGCTTACACCCAAATTTAAACACCCCTCTTTTGCAGCTTTCTATTTGCATGAAATGATTCTTATTGAGGGAGCAGAGACATAAGAGCTGGAAGGTTTTAATAAAGAGCTTTCTAAGCATTCCAAGTACACTTTAGAAATAACATTTTGCTTCCAAAAAATTTTTTTTGCAGCATAAATGAAGTGGCTTTTCACTTTCACATGTCACTCTGGTCTAAAAATTCAGTAAAACAATAGTGGACCAAATAACGTGGAATATAGATTAATGGCAACCGCGCAATTCTATGAGTCTTGGCACTGAGGACGCTGGGATTCACGGCTTTAATTCCTGCACCTGATCCACTACACAGGATGTAGTTTCCACCTGCCATTCAGACATTTTAGGGCAGGCAACATGTTCGTTAAACATTCATTTTAGTAAATAATATTTACTTTGCACACTTCTAGAGGCAAAAGGCAACACCACTTTCAACTCCGAATATAGTATTTATGTACTCATGTCATTGCATATCTTTTTTGTAATGCCTTATGTGAATTGAATAATTATATCAATTTATACAGGCTTATGTGTTTTCCTGTGCAGTGCCTTTTTTTTTTTTTTTTTTTAAGATGATGAAAGGTAAGTGAGTAAACTGCTTTGCTCGAATGTTGTTTTGCAGGTCACAAAGAACTTCACAGAAAACAAAGATGTTGGGAGGTTTCAAACTCAATTATAACCAACAGAAAGTTGAGTCACCTAAAAACACTGAAGGTCTTGGTTTAAAGAAATAAAATACTGCAACAGACAAACAAATGAGAAGGCAGGCCAATGTAGGCCAGAGTTAAAGCAATGTAAGCTCAATGTGTAAGCAATCCCCTTAAAACAAAACAATTTTTTTTTTCTTTGAAATGGCATGCATCTCCTGTCCCATGAATGACTGATTTTATAAATGCATCTAAATCTTTTTGTATGCAGAGGAGCACAGAACCGCAATAATTTATTTTCTCCCAGTAAAACATTCAGTTTGCACCTTATGACAAACAGATTAAAGCATGCATTCTCAGTCAGTAAAAGTCTATTAATGAGCTGTCCCTCAAAAAAAGGTACTTTGTAGTCAGAATTCTATACCTTGAGTGGTAGCGTTGATAGCTGGAGAGTATATATAAGAAATTCAGAAAAGCAACAAGCACAGGGTAATTAAAACAAAAACTCTAAATAAAACACAATTTTAGATCAATGTTCCGGCATAGGTTTCATAACGGAGAAACTGAATTTAAATTTAATTTGAGTCTAAGCAGCAGCACACTTTAACCACTTAAGGAACATGCTTAATTTGTTTGTTTCTCACTCGAGGACTAAGGCAATTTTTGCATCTTTGCTCTGTGTGTGTTCAAACACAATTTCCATGTCTCATATTTACGGCACCAACGCATATTCTATAATTTTTATTTATTTTTAAAGGACAAAAGGGGCTTTAATTTGATTTGAGAGACACACACACACACACTCATAAAAGAAAATTCACAAAACTGCATACAAAAAACCCAAAAAAACGTTTTGGAGAAAATGTGTGCATAATTAACCTTAAAAATGCCCTTGCTCGCCCGAATTCTAATCCAAACCGTAATCTGAACCCAAATCTGAAACAATCCCAAAATTTTATTCTAAAATCATTTTAAATATAAATCTAAAAATAAACCGAACACTAAAACATTTATTCTGAACCTACTCTTAATCCATAATATTAATCCTTAAAGGAACACTATAGGGTCAGGAACACAAACATGTATTCCTGACCCTATAGTGTTAACACCACCATCTAGCCCCCCTGGGCTCCTCATGCCTCCATAAATATAGCAAAATCATACTGTATTCAAGCCTGAAGCTGTAACACTCAGAAAAACAAGCAGTCTGCTGACATTAGAAGTGGTGGCCTGATCCAATCACAATGCTTCCCCATAGGATTGGCTGAGACTGACAAAGAGGAAGATCAGGGGCAGAGCCAACATGATTCAAACACAGCCCTGGCCAATCAGCATCTCCTCATAGAGATGAATTGAATCAATGAACCTCTATGAGGAAAGTTCAGTGTCTGCATGCAGAGGGAGGAGATACTGAATGTTTGGATGCATTTTAGGCAGCCATGACCCAGGAAGGATCTCTAACAGCCAACTGAGGAGTGGCCAGAGAAATTATCACTAGGCTGTAATGTAAACAATGCATTTTCTCTGAAAAGACCGTTTTGCACACAAGAGGTTAAAAACCGGCGATATTCCCCTTTTAAATACACTAACAGCTGCTGCAAGCACCAATCTCCCGAACTGCAAACACATAAAATACTCAAACTCCCGAAGAGGAAACACACAAATTCACCAACTCCCGAACCAGAAACACACAAATTCACCAACTCCCGAACACACGAATGCTGTCAAACAGCCGAACAGGAAAAACCATACGAACAGCTTACACTCCTGGCAGTCACACTGTAACAGCATACAATCCAATTCCCCCCAAGAACGAGACGACACTTCGTTTGAGGTTCAAGCAGAACTGATTTACTGCCCGGCTTTTATGCAGATCTCCCACCTGGTGGACACTCCCCTAGCGGACCAGATGGAAAACTGGTCAATGTCCAATATGTTTCCCAATCACAAGCGTACAATCCCACCTCTCTGTCCTGGAGATAATTGAGAAGTAATCCAATTATCTCCAAGGACAGAGGTAAAACTCTATTAACCACATGGCAGACAAAGAACAATAAAGAAGACATAAAATTACATACTGTTACATTTATCACATAGAACATACACATTCTACCTATCCCCAGAGAGCTTAGATCTGTTCGCCCATTACTACTTGATGGCGCTCAGATCACATACATACAATTCAATCGCCATGGAGCCAAAGTCTTTCATACAGTCTTTCAGTATACGGCTGGGCTCCATGGCTATCTGGGGTAGCATGGTTTAAACAGCAAAGTACCGAATGGACCAGTGTCCGGATAATTGACTGCAGGTAGAAGAAGTGAGGTCAGCGGCTCAGCGGTGTTCGTGACTTTAACAGTCCGCAGAAAGGAACGAACCAGCCTTTCTGCAGGGAAAAAGAACAGTGCTAAACATGGGGCCATAGTCCAGCGGCAGGAGGCGGGCAACCAGGCTCCTCCAGTGGCGAGGTTGGTTCCACCACATCAGTGTTTACAGCAAAAAGCCTGAAGGGAATGATTCTACACACCAGAACAAATTCAATAAGCTGTAGTTGTTCTGGTCACTATAGTGTCAATTTATTTTAGTCCTAATCCCAAAGGTTTCCCTTTAATAAAAATCGGTACCGATGTTGGCAAAGGGAAATTTAAGCTAAAACAGTAGTATGTGGCTGCCATCTACTGATTATTTTCAGTATGACAGCTTTGTATCTTTTACATTGAATAAAAGGATGCCCAGTGCATTTCCATTGATGCTAGGCAACTTACAAATGTTCAGACCGTGGTCTCCCAATCACAACATCCAGTTAGAGAATCCCTGTGGTGGAGCTTGATCACTCAGCTGCAATGTACTATCTAGACTTAAATTGCTATATGAAGTGCTGACCTTTCAGCATTGCATACAGGTCATCAAAAGGCTGGGGCCACTAAAATTGACCCAAGCTGACAGAGAGGATACCTGGGGATCGAAAGATAGCTGGGGATCTTCGGTACCAACAGGGACATAACCCCTGCTGGTACATTTACTGCATGATGGTCTAAAACACAGCATTTTCACAAGAATTGAGTGAAGGCCAGAAAGTGATGCAGCCAAAATTAGTCTGACTACTATGAACATAAATCAATATGAATGCTTAAAAATAATTCATGTTCGTTAAAAACTGAACTGCATAAAAAAATAAAAATAAAAAAAGGCAGAGGTCATTTGCCATCAAAATAGATTTCCTTTACAATGAACTATGTTGGGTATGTTTTAATTTTGTCCATATGACCTTGGGCAGATTTCACAGTACACATCACCCGTAGTGTGTATTATTTTGTGATCTTTAACTGGGTCAGTTATTCGCTTCAATAGTTCCTTCTTCCAATTAAGAGATCTAAATACAGAGCGCTTCGCCTCTCCACACCCAGTGCTTTAAATATGTACGCTTCATGAGCCTTAGGCAGCAAAGAATGCTGTGTAGTAATATATCCAGTCCCACCAATGTTGAAGGCATCTATAAACACTGCATTGTAACATTCTGAGTTGCAAGTGAAATGTTTGAACATGATTTGTTTATATGAAGGAGAAGGGCAATTCATACCCAATTTATAGACAACACGATCCTATATTGGTCCTACAAAAACTATTTTATATATTTCTACATATATTATTCTCAGGTAAGGTAAATATGTACATTGAATTCTCCATTTAAAGAAATGCAGTTGCCAAGCCAAAAATCATCCTTAAATAAATGAAATCTCATTAGCTGCTAACTAAAAATGTAACTTTTTTTTTTGGTCAGAAACCTATTTAAGTAATATTTTACCTACAGTTATCTTATAGAAAGATTCTCTCCTATGAAAATCATGTGGATGGCAAAGTCCACTTTGAGGCAGTAACAGGGTTTTTCATTAAACTCTGAATTTTTGTGATTTAATCCAAATGGAACCTCTGAGGTAAGATTATATCGGAGTTGGAGAATGTTCTCAAGACAGCTATTTTTGCCTCAGTTTTTCCATTCACATTTAGGCTTTAATTTAATGATTTCATACTTTGATATTGGATATATTTATTTTTATATAGGAGATATTTTGATATTTTTTTGGGGGAAAGAAAAGTTTATCAAAAATATAAAAAAATATATTTTATATTTTTTTTATGAATAAGCCTGTAAATTAGGAGTTAAGTCTCTAGTCCTTATAGTGGTCAGCTTGATCTGTCCGGCATGCAGGGATTCCCCATTTAAGGGGAAATAAAAAAATCCTCTTCAAAATAAAAATGTTTAAATCCAGAGGACCCAGGCAATAGCCACCAAATGTAAAACATTTTTAAAAAGGCCTTGGAGAGGCAAACCAGCAGTTTTCAATAAAAATTAGTGGCAACATTACTCCTTATGGAGTTATGGTAATTAATACGTGTTTAATCAGATGTAAGCAGGATTACATATGTTAGAAACAGACTGACAGCAAATAAGAACTAGTTGGTCCATCTCGTCTGGCTAATATGACTTTGAATACACATTTTACTTTAAATCAGTTTTGAAGACCCTCATGGATCTGGTTTCCCTAAGAATAATGAACTAAAATTGCCACTGCTTGTGGATTAGGCCTTAAGACTAGAAGATATAAATATATGATTAGTGTATTTTTATTTTTATGCCTGCTGTGATAGCTCTCAAACACTTCATTTATATGCAGCGAGTAAAAGTGTTTTGCCCTTCAACTTGTAATTTTGAATGAACGTGCAGATCTATCATGGCTTATTGTCTAATTGGCCATTATGTCATCTCACCAGTAGGGCAATTATTGTCGACCAATAACTGCAGGACGGCAGTGGAAGAGTCCAACTAAACACGACTAACTTTTGTTCAGAGTGCCAGCAGGTCCAAACTAATAACAAATCTGAAAGGACAGGACCACAAACAGAAGGCTGTGTGCAAGTGGATCTGTGAAAGAATAGAGAGGGGGAGGCAGAGGGAGCTATAGTGCCAGGAATACAGCTTTGTATTCCTGGCACTTATAGTATCCCTTTAACAAGTCAAATCTACATGTAATCCAATTGTGTATTTTTAATATTCTGAGGGAAAACAGCATCTTG
The DNA here is from genome assembly GCA_933207985.1 of Pelobates cultripes. Taxonomy (NCBI): domain Eukaryota; kingdom Metazoa; phylum Chordata; class Amphibia; order Anura; family Pelobatidae; genus Pelobates; species Pelobates cultripes. The sequence continues at coordinate 62,007,607 of OW240924.1, forward strand.
TTAAAATGCATGTGGAGTGGATAGAGTTTCACAGGTCATAAATGGAAGAAACAAGTACAAGATAAACGTGATCAGGCCAAAAGGCCGACAATGTCAAAGTTGTAAAGAAAGAGTCAGTAAAACAACTTTAGCTTAATGAAGTACTTTTGGTGAGTAGATCATACCCCTGCAGTCTCATTGCTCAATTCTGACATTTTAGGAGTTAATTCACTTTGTTTATGCAGCCCTAGTCATACTTCACTGCATGTGACAGCCTTCCTAAACACTTCATGTTAAAGGATCACTATAGGGTCATGAACACAAACATGTATTCCTGACCCTATAGTGTTAACACCACCATCTAGCCCCCCTGCACCCCTCATGCCTCCCTAAATATGGTCAAAATCTTACTGTATTCAAGCCTGAAGCTGTAGCTCTGCATGCTGTTAGATTCAGAAAAACAAACAGTCTGCTGACATCATCAGAAGTCGTAGCCTGATCCAATCACATTGCTTCCCCATAGGATTGGCTGAGACTGACAAAGAGGCAGATCAGGGGCAGAGCCAGCACAATTCAGACACAGCCCTGGCCAATCAGCATCTCCTCATAGAGATGAATTGAATCAATGAATCTCTATAAGGAAAGTTCAGTGTCTTCATGCAGAGGGAGGAGATACTGAATGTTTGGATGCATTTTAGGCAGCCATGACCCAGGAAGGAACTCTAACAGCCACCTGAGGAGTGGCCAGTGAAGTTATCACTAGGATCAAATGAAAACACAGCATTTTCTCTGAAAAGACACAGTGTTTACAGCAAAAAAGCCTTAAGGGAATGATTCTACTCACCAGAACAAATTCAATAAGCTGTAGTTCTAGTGACTGTAGTGTCCCTTTAAGAGTCATCTAATGTTTACACTTTCTTTGTTGCCAATTCTGTTTAATTTAGAATTTCTTATGAATAGCTTTATAGACCCCTGTATGTAATTTATCATCAATTTGCAGAACAGAAGATAAACACTTAAAAAAAGTTACACCTCATTGAAAATGAGACAATTTTAATCTCATGGAGGCTGTGTCGGTCACAGTCAGGGTAGGTGTGGCTAAGGCTACATAAACCAAAACAAAAGTAATTTAACTCCTAGTTGAAGTGAAACTGCAGGGTCATTATCTGTTTACTAAAACTTCTCATTAACTCTTCCCGATGCCAGATGGAAATTTTCAGTCATGTCAGTCCTACCATGATGGAAAGTTTCTGTAATTTAGTAAATTAACCCCAGATCGCCGCATATGCAGCATTCGTGGGTTTAATCATGCTGCAGTCTGCCTCCATGTGCGAGGCAGAAGGGCAGAAGCCAATCATGCTGTCCCAACACATGTGATCTGTCTGACAGCCAGTAAGGAGTATAGCATATTTCTAATCCTCTGCTAGTTGGAAAGGTTAAGGATTTACAATTTAGCATAAACCACAATATATGCAATGCGTTTCTTAAAAAAAAAAAAAAGACAAGTAAACAAAAATATGTAAGTGAGGTGTAAAAGATGATATCAGTAAACAGTAAAGGTGAGAATCTCTTTTACACCTTACTTATATTTTTGTTGTTTACAATTTAGACCATGTGAATGTCAGAGGTATATCCCTATCTAAAGATGATAAATAACCTGTTAGATCATTTTAACAATTGTCTGATTGCATTAGTTTGCAATATGCTAGGGACACCACCATCCGGGCACTGAATATCATCCACGCTGCCGGGAGCTCCACACGGAAGCTTATATTGCTCTCCACCGACGCGGAGAAAGCTTTTGATCGGGTGGACTGGAGATACCTGAAGGCTACACTGCAGGCTATGGGTTTTGGCCCACACTTGATGACCTGGATACTCTCCCTATATACGGCTCCGACTGCTAGAGTGCGGGTCAATGGCGCTCTCTCGGCACCAGTTCTTATCCAAAACAGGACGAGACAGGGCTGCCTGCTTTCGCCCCTCCTCTTTGCCCTCTCCTTGGAACCATTCCTGGGGGCGGTCAGACGGGATGGGGGAATAAGGGGTTCACCATAGGAGACACGACACACAAGGTGGCCGCTTATGCGGACGATATGCTGTTCTTCATCAGCGACCACTTGGTCTCTATCCCGAACCTGCTGAGAGCCTTTCAGAAATATGGGCTCCTATCTAACATGAAACTAAATACGGATAAATCGGAAGCCCTGCCCATCTTGATGGCGGACAACGAAATCGCCCACCTGCAGACTCAATTCAGGTTCACATGGTGCAGAACGAAACTTAAATACTTGGGGATCTGGCTCTCCGCGGACGTGACCCAACTCTGCGCACAACGTTGCCCCAGTGCTACTCACGCTGAGACACGACCTGACGCAGTGGGCTGGGCTGTGTGTGTCGTGGTTTGGACGAATTAACGCTATTAAGACTGCTGTACCTCTTCCAGACGCTCCAGATAAAACTTCCACCGCTGTTCTTCTGCACCATTGACACTGCGATCTCCAGATTCGTTTGGCACTCTAAGCCCCCCAGACTCAAGAGAACTCAACTGCAGCAGCCAAAGGCACAGGGTGGAGTGGGTCTCCCCTCAATCCTGACCTACTACAGGGCAGCCCATCTACACCGAGTGGTGGATTGGCACGTGCTGACGACGGACAAGGTCTTGATACATTTGGTGCGAGCGCAGACAGGGGAGTCGCTATTAGCGGCGGTGCGGCTGGACAAGCCCCCTAGGACTGAACGGACGCGCACCCACCCTTTCATACGGGAGACTCTGCAAATTTGGTACTCCATAAGGACCAAACTCTCACTAACCACGATACCAGGGCCGCTGACCCCGCTCACCCATAACCCCGATATCGCTGGGGGCCTTACACCTCAGGACATTGGGACGTTTGGAGCAATGGCTTTCATGTACATGCAACAATGGTGTACAGCGGACGCTTTAAAACAACTCCCGGATCTCCTACCGGATAAGGTCCCGACGGGCCCGGAGAGGTTCCGCTATTTTCAAATAAAAGCATACTATACAGCGCACCGTGGACGGTGCCTGTTTCACAGGAGCATGACGGGGTTCGAGGAACTATGCAGGGCACGGACACGTTTAAACAGGAACATCTCCGTACTGTACACTCTGCTTCAAACAGCGGTCCGCCCGGAACCCGCAAGTTATATGGCACGCTGGGAGGAAGCAACGGGAGTCACGCTCACGGACCAACAGTGGAAAAGATCCACACACTCGCGCACCAAAGCTCTATGAGCTCTAAACACCAAGAGCTGAATTACAAATTGGTAACTGGCAGGTATAGAACCCCCGAGAGGCTACACCGGATGAACCCGGACGCCTCCGATATAAGCTGGAGATGTGGTGAAGCGGTGGGGACGGAGTTACACATCTGGTGGTCCTGTAGCAAAATAGCTCCGTATTGGACCCAGGTACACACACAGATCAAGGCAATATTGGACACTGACCTCCAGCTGCAGCCCCTCCCGATACTCCTCCACCATACAGAGATGGCCATATCCAGGTATTAAAAAAAAAATAAAAATAAAAAAATTACAAAAAAAAAATTCGCTCCTGAAACATCTGCTAAACTGCTCATCCCTGCCAGGTGGTGCACCACGCAGGTTCCTGGTCTTCAGTAGTGGATGGAGAAGGTGGAGGAGACGCTCACGGCATCCCTGAGAGGCACCACGGAGCGTTACCTGCAGACGTGGACGCCGTGGATCGACTTCATATCTCGAAGGGGGAACTAAGACCACGGCCTGAGGCATCTGACGGGGGGGGGCGACTTTACCTGGGTCCTGGGGGAAGGAACGGGGGAGCATGCTCCCTAGTGAGAGTGCCTGGTGGGGGGGGGGGCGATCCCCCCTTCCAGCGTCCTGCGCGCCCTGCCCCCGGGCTCGGACACCCTCGTAGCCTGACCTCCTCTCGGCTTGCAGCCGATATATCACCCTCCTGGCCAGTGAATCTGACAGTGGGCCTCGATGCCTGACGGCTGCATCTGCGCAGAAGCAAGGACCGTGGGGGCTCGGGTGGTCCTGTGTCGGGTCCTAGGCTAAATGGGGGGAGACTGTCGGACACACGAGGGCACCTCTAGCGGCACACAACTGGAAACTAGATCGAGTTAGGGGAGATGCGATGTGTCCTGACGTTCCACAGACTGGGACCCGACTGACCGAAGACTTCGGAGGGACGCATTCGGGGAGGGGGGTGGGAAGGGGGAACAGCGAATGCTACGACCTGACCAAGACAATCCCAGACGGTGGGCCCTGGAGCCCAGGTGCTTATGAGGAGATGACCATTCAGGGAACCGGACTCCTAGAGACTTACCAGACGCATGAGCTCAACTCTATAGAGCTCACAGACCAGACGCCGACCTACACCCGAACTCTGGACTGTATGCCCTAGGTGCCTCCAAGCCCACACTGTGGGAGGTAGGAGCCAGGCGCCACGTTTGCCAGAGTGAAATCGCACACCATGGGGCATATCCCTGATAACAATGACAACTTGGAGGGACGATACTGAGGTCAAGTACACGGTTCTGACTCTCGGACATACGAAGGGCGGAAAACTAAGACTGCGCTATCATACGCACATTCTCGCTGCCCGGTGGGGGTTGGGGGAGTGGGGACAGAGGAGGGAGGCGACAGAAGTGGGCAAACTACACATATGCTACGCACAACATCGAGACACCTGAAAGACGCTAAACACCCATAGCGAGAATAGGTAGGGGGACCCTTTAGGGGCAGGACAGGGTACTGAAGCTGAAACAAGCGTCTACAACGCCCATGTATTGTGGCAAACATCAACGACGGTAGATAACCCTGAGCTGGGCGCAGGGAACTTCACACGCCCGAGTATAACTGCCCATGCCCTGAAGGGAATACCTTGATGAGGGGGGAGGGGAGGAATGTTCACCATGCCTGAATTCATGTATCGTCATTTGTTAACTGAATACTAACCGTTTACTTTCTGTATTGCATACTGTTTTGAGAAATACCCTAATAAACATCAATTGATCAAAAAATGTGTGAATATATTTGCACTGACCAATAGACAAACAAGCAAAGACATTTTAAACAGCACAGTGTGATGGAGAAAGGGGTGATGGGTTGGGGGGGTGGATGAGGGGGAGAGAGGTTAACACAATAGACCAATTTTTCTTGCTGTAACTCCTGTATCCAGCAAGCCATTATGTTCAAAATCATTTTAGATTTTTTTTTAGAACAACTCCTAAACTAAATCAGACAGGTTTCGTCTCGTAGCAGATGCAGACTGCAATAGAAAAAAGAAAAAAAAAAAAAACCTATGTATTTTCTCTATGTAGCATAATATTTAGAGTCATTGTCGTCATTAATAAGTATTCTTCCATGTACCACCACCGAAATGGTAGGATTTGCTAGCTGGTGTTTGTGCGTGTTGGATCTGTTTAGATAAGCATCCCTCCTACGTGTTTCCTGCAGATATCAAAAAGCATTTGGAATTCAGCTAAAATGCTCTGTACATGTTATTGCAATGTTTCAACTCAGTTATTCGAAGAGCAACTAAAACCTGGATATATCTATAGGGTTTGTTTTATTTTGTTGCTAAACCATTTTATTTTAAACTCTCAATGTGCAGATCTTTTAGAGCTAATCTGTCACACCTGGTTTTCTAGCAGAAGAATTATATCAGATGTGTACTTCTTGCATCTTTTTGTTTGTAAATGTTAAGGGTGAACAAGATACTCTAGCTAGTACATATGAGTTAGGAGTCTCACATTTAGAATTTCTACCACAACTGTACCCATTTGGGTGTTAGAAGAGAACTCACCAACACCTGTCACATCTTATCTGAGTTCTATAACTATGGTTTTACTTAAAGGGACACTCCAGGCACCCAGACCACTTCAGCTAATTGAAGGGGTCTGGGTCCTGTGTTCCTATTGCACTTAGTGTTGTAATGTAAAACACTGCAGCTCTAATTCTGCCCTCTGTGGCTGCCTGACAGCCACTGGGGGCGCTTTCAGATTCATAACGGACTTTTGGTCCGTTATCTGACGCTGGACGTCTTCACGGACCTCCAGCATCAGATTTTCCCCATGGGAAAGCATTAAATAATGCTTTCTTATGGGAAGGTCTAATTAGGTCTCCCCCGCTGGCTGATGTCGGCGGGGGAGGCGTGTGGGCAGAGCCTGACCCAGTGCCGAGGGACATCGGTGCTTGATTCAGGCAAGTAGCTGAAGGGGTTTAGGAGTTTGTGTGCGTCAAAAAGTATGTGTATGTGTCTGTCAAAGAGTATGTGTATCTTAGTGTGTATCAGAACAAAAAAATAAGTGCGCTAAATATTTGTAAAATGCAAATTTCACTCACTATATCAATAAATTGAGATAGTGCAAACAATTTATACTATTTTAGTGCAAAAATACAAGTGCTATATCTAAACACTTATAACACTCTTTATCAGTGCAATATGTAGAAATCCTTAATACCAAAATGTAAAGTGACTTAGTGTATTAAAAAAATGGTACACTTACTAAAATCATATACTTGAAGTGACCCTTGATTTCAAATGGTGTTACATAAAAGAATAAAATACAAAACATATATAGTGAAGTATTGCTATTTAAAAATAATGCAACGTGTGTAAATTTTTCACTCACAAGCAGAGAGCAGATGAGCCTGCTCTATTTCTGACGGCTCCAAATGCAGAAAAATCCACTGCAGCCAATAAAGAAAGAAGATTTATTTCCACAGTTAAAAACCAGCATTCATTCACAAATTCCGGATCCCTGTAAAAGACTGTCCTTTTGTGGGCTTGTGCATCCGCCGGCTAAAATACTCAGTCTGTGCACCCTCACGATCGGCAAAGTCCACAGGATACTTCCGGGATGGGGGGGGCTTCAGGCAGATGAAGCGCCAGGAGATGGATCCCCTGAATGAAGATGGCGGCAGAGACTAGGGACAGCTTCAGGTAAGGAAAACCTACCTTTGACTGTACCCCATGGCCATAAGATCCTAATCTGAAATGTCACCTTCAGGAAACTTTGCAAAATATGCAAAGACTCCCAAAAGTGACATGTGTGCTTTAAATGATTCAGGCACATTACACAAGTAGAGAAAAAAACAAAAACAAACAAAAAACAATACAGGATGTGCCAAGAGAAAGTATAAAAATTCCAAATTGGGTAGGAGGAACAAGCCAGTAAAAACACCAAGATAAATAAAACCAGATAATAATGTATCCTTAGTAGTCATAAGTGTTCATGCAATGATTCCTGTAGTAGCTTTGTTTCTTGCCAACATATATAGAAAAGGACAGAGGGAAAACGAAAAGTGCAATATGCCAATTAAACAGGGTGCACACAACACATCAGTCCATGAATGGCAACTCACGTTTAGTGGAGCTATAACTAGCTCCAGATAAAACAGCATACAGTGGTATAAATCCCCACTTTAAGGATATCAATCTGATGCTTTTCAACAACAGGATAGTAATCAATCAGGTACCCCACATAAAATAAAGGAAAAACTCAGTATTAAGATAGACAAACAACAAGGGATATAAAAACCACAACACGTTTCACCCTTCAGGGCTTTATCACAAAATAGGGAGAAAATGTATCTACTGCAGAAAGGGTACTTCCAATTTACAGTTCTCAGATAAGAGAGAAAGACCACAGGTACAATGGGGGAGCCAGGTAAAGGCCAAATTCATAATAAAATGGTTTCACTCTTTACCCTAAGACAGCATCAAGGGACTCCTGGGACCAGAACCAGTGGAGTGGGTTGGACTAGTTAAGGTGCACAAAGTTCTTTAAAGGAGGAAAACTATTGGGTCAAGAATACAAATGTGTATTCCTGACCCTATAGTGTTAAACAGATTAGGTGGTAGCCTCTCCCATCCCCCTAAAAAGGGTGTAAAACGCCCCTTTGCTTCAGCACCGTGGGGGTCCGTCCACGATCTGCCTTCTTGGAGGAGATCAGAACTGATGATCTCAGCCAATCCAATGCTTTCCCACTGCAAAATGCCCAATCAGCATCTCCTCATAGAGATTAATTAAATCAATGCATCTCTATGAGGAAGGTTCAGATCCTTTGTGGAGACGCTGAACGTCAGTGCTGCAAACTGTATGTGACGTGAAAATACATCCTCTTTCTGCTAGCAGTCAGGGTGCTGCAAAATGAGTGCTTGGAAAGAGGTTTATGTTCTATTGTGAAGGAAGTCAGACCTCAAAGAAAGGTAGAAGAGATCATGCAACAGACTGATCTTTTCTGCTCCTTCAATGCCACCAGCAGTAAGCAGCAGAGGGAGGAGAAAGGGGACATTTAAACTGGCAAATCTTAGTTAAGGTGCATCTTTTTGATTTTTCCCAACTGCCAAGAAGGCAACTGTAGGCAATATTCAATCCACAAGCCAATTAGGTGCTTAGCTAGACCATGGGCCAGCACTTGCCCATGAGAACATAGATATGAAAGAAGAAGGTCTGCGCAGTTCAATGCTTTAGGGCACGTTTATTATAACAAGCAGAACAACACAGCAGCATTTCGACCCTGAATAGGGTTTTTGTCAAACTACGACAGGGTCAAAACGCTGCTGTGTTCTGCTGGTTCCAATAAATGTGCCCTAAAGCATTAAAGTGCTTGGACCTGCTTTCATATCTATGTTCTGATGAGCAAGTGCTGGCCCATGGTCTAGCCAAGCACCTAATTGGCTTGTGGATTGATAGGACAGCAGCATCGAACAGCACCTTAGCTGCATCCGACGTTGAATAGGTATGTTTTTGACATGGAAATGGAAGGATTTGGTGATTGACTGGACAGGATGGGTGAAGAACACCTACGCAGCAGGAGACAGACATGGGAGTAAAAACACCTGAGGGAGGAAAGACCAGACGTTCTGTTTTGGACAGGTGAAGTTTAAGGAAACGAGCAGCCATCCAGTAAGAAATGGAACAGATTTAGTCACAGACTCGTCAAGAGTGACAGCAAGAGATCAGGAGAGTACAGATAGATCTGTGTGTCATCTGCATAGAAGTTATATTAGAAACCAATGAAGCTGATGAGTTTAGATAGGGGGACAGTATAGATCGAGAACAGTAGGGGACAAAGGACAGAAACTTTGAGAACACCAACAGAAAGGGGTTGCAGATAATAGGAAGAGCCAGAAAAAGAAACAGAGGACTGGGAGAGGTAGGAGGAGAACCAGAAAAGAGTAGAGTCTCGTAGACAGAGATTATGGAGGATGAGAAGAAGTTGCTAATGATCAGTGTGGAAAGCAGCAGAAAGGTCAAGGAGAATTAGGAGTGTAGAGACTATTGAAATGAGCAGCACCTAAATCATGTTTGTGTGTTGCCAATTCGACTTATTTGTCAAGCCCTGATGTAAAAACAGGTTTTAATATACATTAAAACACTTCTGTATTTTGCCATTTGTTTGTTGTATAGTTCACTACTTTCAAGAAACGAGGTGCACTGACTCACTAAAGCATAAGGAGACAAGGATTTTGCCTACAATATATTATAGGGTTATTCACTAAATACATTGTGAAATGCTCTACAAATTTCAAATTTTAAGTAAAAATAATCAACCTAGAAAACCAGCTGTATTGTAGGTTTTTTTTTCACCCCAATTCAAAAACTATTCTGGCCTAAAATTAGCCATTTCTCCAGTCTACACTTTGGGGGCTCCCCTAATATGCTGAGGACACGACGCACCTTCCAAATACAAGTCTGGCACTCAGACATGCATAAGATGGCGGACGCCGCGTGTTACTCAAACCTCTGCGGAGATGCTACCAACATCTTGCATCATTTGAATGGACTGATCAAACCACTTTGGGCTAAGCGGACACCCGCTGTACAGAACACAGAGACTGGCACTGAAAGCCTGCAAACTGGGAAGGTGCAGGAGAAAGATGCCCTTAGTGCGCCCGGACCCGACTGGCGCACGGTGACAGAATAAGACCCAACGTGGAGCTGGCAGTGCAAGTAGTGGGACTGGATTGCTCAGCATGTAGAGACTTGGAGCCACTGAGGAGGCCACTGATGTCTTCACGGTCCTTACCAGATTCCCAAACAATTGCCACACACCACTACTCGAGTGGGCTTTTGAGGGGAGACCATGATAAGCCCATGCAGGGCATAGGCTGACATCTGAGCTTAAGCCAGATGTACCTCACTTCTAGAAGAGGACTCCGCAGAACAACTACAGATCGGACTTCTCAAGCAGTCCAACAGATCATAAATCACTATCTCCTTGTATAGTTTACATCTATTGCATGCTTGGGGTCTCTCCTTGGGGTTGCTACTCACAGACAAGCTGTGTATTAGCCTCTACATTAACCTGCTGTCTATTCTATAGAACTTACTCTTAGTGCACTCAGTCAGTTTCCTTTCTGCTATAATGATCACTACAATCTGCACTTGGTTCCTCTTGTTTCTCATCTTTCACAAAATGTGCTAAAGTTTATGTACACTTCCATTACCTGACAAGTCAATTATTTGCCACTCGTTTAGTGTATATTCTGCAATATTTGTTTGTAACATGCACACGAAAAACAAAACAAAATAAAAAGTCTAACAAGGAATCCTGTTGCTATTTACAGGCAAGGGATAACACAGCAGGTAATGGACCATCTTTCATTAATTATTAGCATTCAGTCAAAACAACAGCTCTAAGAACCAACACGAGATATTGATTGAGGTATGTATAGGTGTCGTTTTCAAACTGGTAGAAACAGGATGGATTTTGTAAAAATACAATACTATATTGGACTTCATTTATGTATATATATTATTCTAGCAGGAATATGCCAATGAGTGTGATGGTGAAAGAAAACATTTTATAGGTCCTGCAAGACATTCTGTGCCAGAGAATTACTTTAATTCTGCATTGCCACAGGTACATACTAGTGGTCCCTTGTCAAGGTGTGTGTAAATACTGTGATGGGCAAGTAACAGTGGAGGATGCAGACAGACTACACATGCTGGACTGCTGTGGAAGTGATTCAATATTGTAATATGCCCATGTACCAGACAGACAAATTCTGTAGTGTAACCCACGGAAAAATTTGCATTGCTGGACAGAAATTCTGTACTTCTACTTACAGTTAAGTACATGGAGCCTTTGCTGTCCAGTGGCCCAACATTTTCAAAATAATGCTCTTTCTGCACACGACTTGTGTCAATATACTTGTGCTGATGCAGCAGTCACTCCCCTGAAAATTATAGCAGGAGAGGGAAAAGAATGGCTAATTGACTTGTTCGTTCTCTTTTGTAACATGTATCCAGCCCCTTTCTTTTCAAAAAGTTGTATGTGAGACAGGCTGATTACGTGTTCCCTACTATGCTATACAACACTAAATGGTCATTGAGAATGTACAAGCCGCCCATCCTTCTTTTGTCCCACTTAATGACGGTTTCATAACCTCTATTTAATTCCCCACTACATTATACTTTAAAGCTCACTTGATTTTCTCTGCCTGTTAAGGACAGGGAGTTTTCAATTCAAGTCATTATAAATGGTGATGCTTCTAATTCAAGTGTGCACGCAAGAGTGTATGGCCTTCTAACTGGTGAAAAAGAACATTCAAAAGTGTCACCAAAAGATGGTTCATCAATTGTAAATAACAATTAAAAAATAACTTATGTCCTTGCCATCAAGAAAAGTAGTAAAAAGACTAGCACAAGAGGCATCGTTGCAGTCTATTCACAGCCATTAACACCCAATCAACCAAAAAATCCTTTACCCATAAACAAGGTATGTATAGAAATGTTTAAGGGAAACCCAGGGCACAAATACAACTTTAATGCATTTGAGATGTTTTGGCCCAAATAGTATTTTCTTTTCCTGGTCATATCCATGGTAGAATTTACTCATGGGTTTATATATTTTCTCCACTCCTATTGGACTGGTTAAGCTCCCCAAATTATAAAAGGCTGCGCTCTTTCCCAATTCTCAGTCCTTTTTCCTCTGTCCACACTTCTGACTATTTGAGTCATTTTATTTTTTGACTCACTAGGACCTGTTTAGCTTCTTTTCCCAGGTGGAGTTCCAGCCTCTCTCCACCTGGAAACAGAGGCATATGGAGCTTCACATAGGGCGACTCCCCCACAGAATCCCTTTATTGAATGGGGAATATATATCTAGCCTCAGAATAGCAATAGACCCCTTTATGCACAGTATTAATGTGCCTTTAGCAGACCGTAGGGAGTTCCCGAGCCGAAAGGCAGAGGGAAATATCTAGGCTGTTTGAGCATGTTCAGTTCCTTAATAGAGAAAGGGTGCCAATTCTCTGAGGATTCTCGAGATTGGACATCTGTTTGGCAAAATATACTGACTTTGCAAGAGCTGTTATGGGTGCTTCATCAGTTTCTATTGTTATGACTATGTAAAGGACGCGGCCTTAACCTGTCCAAATGGCAGTAGAAATGATCTAAACCAATAAGTAAGTGCTGCCATGGCGGATTTCAGGCAAGAGAAAATATCGGTAAGTATGAAATAATTTTTCTGTTTTGCATACTTAAATATTGATAGTTTTTGGATAAAAGAAAAAAAAATGTTTTGCAGAATGCAGCATTATAAACCTGCCTTCTTACTCCAGAAAAAGATTTGTCATTGGCATTAGAAAGAAGGGCAGGGCCGGACTGGCCCACCGGGATACTGGAAAATTTCCCGGTGAGCCGTCGGCATCTGGGGCCGGGCAGGCAGCTGGCTGTTCTGTCTCTGCTCCCCCTCCCCAGCGCGCCGCTTAATGAGGCCAGGGCCGGAATATGACGTCATATTCCGGCCCCAGTCTAATCAAGCGGCGCGGGGGAGCAGAGACAGAACAGCCAGCTCCCCCATGCGGCCACCATCAGAGCTACCCATGCCAGCGCACAGGTAGCAATTATGCGCGTCATGGTGGGGGCGCGCGCGCCTGCGTCATGGTGGGGGCGCGCGCGCCTGCGTCATGGTGGGGGCGCGCGCGCCTGCGTCATGGTGGGGGCGCGCGCGCCTGCGTCATGGTGGGGGCGCGCGCGCCTGCGTCATGGTGGGGGCGCGCGCGCCTGCGTCATGGTGTGCGTGTGTGTCTGTGTTTCTGTCTGTGTGTCTGTGTCACGGCCTGTCTGTGTCATGGTATGTGTGTTTTCACTCACCTTTTTTTCCCCCTCGACTGGCCCTGCCTCTACGGCTGAGATAGTCAAGCCTTTTCTCTAAAAAGTCAGTGTTTACATTGAAAAGCCTGCAGGGACAGGCTATAGACACCAGAGCCACTACATTAAGCTGTGTGTGTGTGCCTGCCAGCTACTGAGTGAGCTTGTGTTTTTATGTCAATGACCTTATGTATATCAGTGAGATTGTTTGTCTATGAGGCTGTGTATCAATCAGCTTGTGTCAGTGAGATTGTCTGCATGTGAGTATGCTTACTGTATAATAATAATTAAAAAAAAAAAAATAATAATTATAAATATATATATATAAATAAATAATCATCTAGGGTGGCAAGACATAGCCTTACATATTACATGCAACAATATATGGCGCAATGACTTATGGGGCTGGCATAGATTTTTTTCCAGGGCTGCTTTGGAATCCCCAGTCCGGCCCTGAGAAAGGGATCTACACAAAAATCATAATAAAAATTACTAAAAAGCTACAAAGCACCAGAATCATTACAGCTGAAAAATAAACCTCCTTGCATTGTCTGCAATGCAAACATTGTCTTTTCTCAGAAGATACATGGTTTACATTTGCATTGCTAGCTAGCTATGGACACCTCTAGTGGCTGTCACTCAGAGAGCCGCTAAAGAGGCCTTTCCTGATGCTGTAAATAGATTTATAGATGGCCCCAAAATAAATGATAAAAAAAAAAAAAAAAATCAATGTAAGTATATCAGCACAAAAAATAAGCATTTGTTATAACAAGGTAGTAGTGTAAATACATTTTCTGCTGACAGAGGTACTTCAATAGGGACATTACAAGACATGTGCAAGTATGGAGCAATATATGAAAAACTGAACATGTTATAGAGGCCTTTATGATGTACTGTCGTTACTTAGGCTCTTGAGAATATCAGCAGGCCCAGCCACCATATGCATATCTATGGGATGTCAACAGTGGCTGCAAGGTAATTCTTTAAAAAAAAAAAAAAAAAATATCTATATATATCTACAGTCACTGGTCGGTAAGACAAATTAATTGGCACTGAAAATGATCCTACTGGCAGATTTTTTGTAATGCAGTGGGAACAACGTGGTTGCTGTTGCACTACACTATTGAGAATACTGGACAAAGATATATTCAAAACGCAGCTAAGATCTAAAGACATGTACACATTCCATAAATGCACAAGACGATGCCTTACACATCGTGGTACTAGGTACTAAAATAATACTATCTGGGGCAGGTACATAAAGAAAAAAGGATCATGAAAAAGACAAGCAGATGAATGGAACACTGAGGGAATGAAATATGTAATACACTTAAACTAGAACTATAATCTTTATGTTATACGATTAAGACTGCGTTGGAATTTGAGTGAAATTCCAATGCAATCCACAGATATCACCAGGGGCTACTTTGCCTTATAGTAAAGCCTGAGGTTGACAAAAGGAGGAGCTCCTCAATTTTTTGTCCAATCCCAGCACCAGTCACAAATGATGGCTGTGAGATTCAAACTTGGTCTATGGAGTTGTCCATCCTGCAGTTCTGTGGGATCCTCCATAAACCTCACTGTTGTACTCTAGAGCATGCGCAAAGTGACCGGCATGACCGTGCAAGTCAATCTCACCTCCCCTGTACTAAATATGCAAATACCTCCAAAACTGACAGAACCTCTTTAATGCCAGGAAGGAACTACATACAGATGTATGACAATTTTAGTTTTAAAGCTGCATAGGCCACATTTTCAGTTCTGCAGCTTAAGTTTCTAATTATAGTGGGATTCTAAATATAAGAAATATCACAATGCCACTTGTGTACATCAGCTTTTTCCAAAACAGATTCTCTTCTGTAAGGACAATCTGAGATACGCAAGTACAGTTACATTTTCCTAATATAACCATATAAACATGTGAGGCTCTGAATTTTATGTGTGTTTCTGTGTAAATGTTTTGTAAAAAAGAAGATTCAGCAAGTTACAGTAGCTACTACAATATGCCTTAGTAGGAGAGTTTTTCACTGAAGTGTGAATTGTCAGGAATAGAGAGAATTTCAAACTGGAAGCTTAGATGGCTAAATTTGAAAGGAAATAGAAAGAACAATTCCAAAACTGCCATATTTTTAGTTTGGCTATTTTGGTCTAAAACGTCCGATTCACTTTAAATTTCCAGACAACGCCCAGTTTATTTTGCAACTTTGAATGAGGTCCTTCCTTGGGCACTGATCTACATCAAACTTTCCTTCTGTCTAATCACTATGTAGGCTAGAGAGAGAGATCGCAAATATCACTTTCTTACAGGTTTTAACAAGTCTGCCAAGCTGAAGCAGGCCTCCAAGTAAAGAGGGGGAAAGAGCAGCAGAAAAGATTTCCTATGAATACACATTTTCCCAGTTTTCCCTAAGATAGGAATATGGTTACGTACCATAATGCTGTGCACTATACATACCGGTAATATAGATTACCATGTTATGTCTCTCTTGTTAAAGCAAACAAGTCTATTGCTGCATCTGAGATTTCAAATCAACAGAACATTGTGTCATATCAACATTTGAAGTTGCAGTGAGCCAGTGACAGCATTTAAAGTTTCACATATTTTAAACCATTTTAATTAAAAAAAGTGACACTGTAGGCACCCAGACAGTTAAGCTCATTGAAGTGGTCTGGGTGCTGTGACCCTTTTGCACTTAGTGCTGCAATGTAAAACTGCAGTTCCAGAGAAACTGCAATGTTTACATTGTAGCTCTAAGTGTGCCCTCAGTGGCTGTCTACCAACCTCCCGCATCAGATTTTTCCCATAGAAAAGCATTGATTTGCAGCAGATGCTCATTAGACCCAGCTCATCACGGGACGGAGGAGGGGGAGGAGTGCAAGACCCACTGCTGAGGGACACTGGCGCTGAGATCAGGTAAGTAAATAAAGGGGATGCGAGATGGGGAAGCGCAAGGAGGCAGGGGAGAGATAGTGCCAGGTATACAGCTTTGTATTCCTGGCACTACAGTATCCCATTAAAATTTTTCCCATTCGGCCAAGTACAACAGTAGTCATGAAGCTTATTACGTGTAGACTAAAAGATCAGATAAAAAGTGCACGTGTGCCAATAGATGCATAAATATTATCCAAAGGCAAAATCCAAATAAAAGAATGCTGTAGTGGTTATGGTGCTAAAAGTGTCATACCACAGCATCCCCAGTATTGTTCTCTAGAAGGAGTATCTGGATTGATACTCCAGAAAAAAAAAAAAACAGGTCATGCAGGGCTGCACTCATTCAGAAACAGGCAGCTTCTTGAGACCGAAGAAAACGGTCAAACTGTATAAAAAACCGTTGAGATATATTACCATGGAATAATGCCACATAACTCCTGGTATTATAACTACCACAAAATGCTGTAGTGGTTAGGATGATTGGAGTGTTCCTTTACGACCACATAGATTACCGCATACACAACACTCCAGATATGGTTTTAAGCTAAAAACCGTGCCTACAAGAGATTTCAAGCTAAACATGTACAAAGAAAATAAGCTTTGTGAAAAGTGGCGCACTCCATTCTGGCACCTGAAGGGTTAAAGCACATTTGTAAACACACCAATAGGAATTCCACTTTCCTCCCCTTTATGTGATGACACTTCAGTAACAGCTAACAGAAGCTGCATTCCTGTCTTATCAGAACAGCTCATCTGAAACAGAAGGCAGAGCAAGCCAACAGCAGCAATGGTTCATTAGCAGTATTCCCGGGAAAAGAAACAAACAGATACACTACTTACAGTTACCACAATATGGATCTAATATATTTATATTTTTTCTCCATTACCGGGAAATCTAAGTTGAATAGGAAAAGAGAAGGTGAGAGTATTATAGTATCCGGAGTCAAGACCATTATCAAAGAAGAAATACATATAATAATATCATTTCATAACCTCGCAATTATAACATATGTAGTATTGTGCCAATCGTTTTATGACCTCTCCAGCATATGAATATGCTTCATACATTTTATGTAGTTTAGAAGGAACCTGATACCATCTATAAAGCATCTTTAGGTGTAATTTTAACAAAGATATACAATGGATTTTTATTTTATTTTTTTATTATTAATAGTAGTTTGATACCATTCGTACGGGGTATAATGTATATTAAGATCCTTCTCCCATTTCTCTATTGGTAAAATGTTACCTGCCTCAACCTCAGCTTCTAATAATTTTGAAGATCTGATTATTAAGCCCTTTGTTCCTAATCTATCTAAATATCCTAAAATAGGACATGTAATAATTTGATTTGAATTTAGATAGTGTTTAACCCTTAAATTTTGAAAAGGGTCTCTAGAGGGAATAGTATACTTATTTTGTAAACACTGAAAACTAATCAATATATTATTTTCATATTCTCAATATTTTAGATTCAGGCCAATGAATCCCCAAAAATAGGAATGTTCACCAGATCATGTTATACTAAACATACAGATTTAAACCATTTCTGAAGAGGATTGGTGGAATATATGCTAGCTTTAAAATAAAAAGTAAATTACTACATATTAAAATAATAGGACATGCTTGTTAGCAGGATTCTATGCTAGTAAACATAAATGAGCTAAAGGTGCATAAGGCAATAAGCAAATAATTTTCAAAATGCTTTATTTTTTAATTATTTTTATTTTTTTTAAATAGAACAAGTATAAAAAAATAAAAATAAATTCACAGCAGCTGTAACAGACTTTAAACAGAGTCATCATTAATATGAATCAAAATGCTTTCAAACAATGTGTGAAACTGTAAAGTTCTCATGGTTGTAACGGAGGGCGTGTTTATAACCATTCAGGGACACTACAAAAACCCAAAGACGTGCCATGCCATGCCAGCGACTTATTAGGAAGTAACCCTTCATGTTGGGACATTCATACACATCTGTATTAGATAGTAGAGAAACAACATCTTGGCTAAATTGTTAAAGTGAAAATCAATTTACTAACGTAGCAAGTCAATCAAAATCCCGAACTGCGTCCTAAGATAAATGAACAAACTGTTCTCATTCTGTTAGGACTAAATTCGGTAGTTTCGCCGGCGTTCTGTCTAAGTGACAGGACATTCAGGAATACTGATAGGATGCATCGCAAGATCACTGAGGAAAGGTAAGAATTGTGGGAATATTTCTCTGACCACAGGAAACAGAACACACTTTGCTCCTCCGCTGGTCATAGATGGTCAGGCGTAGAGGAAACCTCCATAAGACAAAATAGTCCCTACTTTGTCTTATGTTTTAAAGAAACCTAGAGCAGACAGGAAGAAATGAAGAACAGATCCTGACAGAGGGAGAGAGGAGGAATCGATTGGGGAAAGGTTCGGCAAGACAGTGCCGGTTTAAACTTGTTAGGTTTTACCCACTTCCTTTTGCTTGTAAGCTTGTTTGTACAGGGTCATCACCACCTGTTCCTGTAAGACTAACCTGTCTTATAGCTACTCTTACCTGTATGTCACATTTACCCATTAAACTGCACTGCTGAATAAGTTGAAGAATTTAAAAGAATATTGAAAAATCTTGTTACTACTTACTCGACTAACTATTCTACAATAACAAAGGTTTGCCAATGTTCTATAAACTGTATGATGACCTCAGAGTCAAAGCGTCTAAACGCATAACTTCACAGGGACAACCTCTCATGGTCCCTGGACTAATTGTTAAATGGGAAAGGGTTTAGGGCTGTACTTGACAACTCTGGTTCAAACCAACAATGAAGCAGGACAGCTCCAAGACATCCAGCCATGTTCAATGGGAGCATAAACTGAGCGTGGCGAGTATTACAGACAGATCTTCACGTTAGTAACGGTTTATCGGACACTTAAATGGACGACGATAGATCACAACCATCAATAGTATTGCGCAAGCATTACAAAACAAGACTCAGCTTTGGAAGTGAACATGTGTTTCAAGAGAAGCACTAGTTTGAAAACGGTGTGTTAATTGGTCAACAAAACCAAGATGGCTCTCAGACCATGTGGCCTATGACGTTTATGTTGCAACGGATATAGTGCCTGTATCTTTGTGCTATGTTTTGTGAATTTTCAGCCAGAAATTTGATTATATCTATTTGAAAAAGTGGCTGAAGAATAATAAACATAGCTGCGTGTAGAGATAGAAGTGGTCAAGCACCAGAGTACAGATACAGTATATGTGCAGACATATATATTTAACAAACTGCAGCATAAATAGTTAAAAAAAAAATTACCAAGTAAAGTAACTGGCTCACAGCAGCCACCTTGAATGCGACATTAAATAGCTTAGAATAACTGTGGGAAAAGACCAAATCATGGATGTATGTCATGCTTTCTAATGTTCTACACAACAATTATAGCATATGAGGAGTATATTCAAAATTCCAGTATGGCTGCTGGATCATGTGATCAATCAACATCTCTTATTTGGGTCATAGCATAACATTGCAAGTTGCAGACTGTTAATTCTGTAGAACAGGTTTGATTATTGTGATAAATTGGTTGCATTAAAAAAAAAAAAAAAAAAAAATGGCAGTCCGATCATGGCACCAAGGTGACCAAATATGTGGAGGTATTGCAGAGATCATAGATCAATTTAGTCTAGAAGAGAAAATGCTAATTTATGTAATAAAAATGACAACTTGACGTTCACGGATGGTTGTGGCCAACTTTATTTTGATATCAACTTTGTTTGAATAACAGTGGTAGTGGAATCTAGATGTGGATATGTGCCAAGTTTCACATTATTGTGGCAACCAGTTTTGGAGAAAAGGGATGTTGAATGTTGAAAACTTTACGCAAGACAGGCCTCTCTACTTAATATTGTTGGATTTTCAATTATTTTAATATTTTTGAATAAACTTAAAATGATCCAATATTAATTAACTTTGATATTTTTATATATATTTTAATATGTTAAGAAAAAAATATTTGGAAAGTTTATCCTGCAATATTAAATCAAAGCCCAAGTGACCAATGTGAAAATGTGAATTAAGATCAAAATATGATTTGACACAGCAAGATGCAGTGTTGGAGAAGATGATTTTTGTACATAATGGTCGTCAAACCAAAGATGGTTTCTTATGACCTTTATATTGCAAAAGGATATAGTTTCACTATAGTTTACTATCTCTCCAAGTTCTATGTGTTTTTGACTAGTGCAGAGGTAGGCAATCAACAGCACTCCAGATGTTGTGGACTACATGTCCCATAACACTCTTACATTAATAAGGCATTATAGGAGATGGATGTCTACCCCGGGATACTGGCTTGGTTTTTAAATACACATGGAAAAGCAAAACAAACCAGGCATAATATTTTTTCGATTAAAATAAATATGCAGTCCAGCAATTTTGTTGCTTGGCCACATAATAAAAGCCAATTCTGTACCATATAATCATTAAAACAACATACCAACACATCCAGTTGCAGGAAAAAGTATGTGAACCCTTTGGAATGAAATGGATTTGAAGCAATAACTTCAACCAAACGATTCCTGTAGTTGCAGATCAGACATGCACAACGGTCAGGAGTAATTCTTGACCATTCCTCTTTACAGAACTGTGTCAGTTCAGCAATATTCTTGGGATGTCTGGTGTGAATCGCTTTCTTGAGGTCATGCCACAGCATCTCAATCGGGTTGAGGTCAGGACTCTGACTGGGCCACTTCAGAAGGCGTTTTTTCTTCAGTTTAAGCCATTCTATTGTTGATTTACTTCTATGCTTTGGGTCATTGTCCTGTTGCAACACCCGTCTTCTGTTGAGCTTCAGCTGCTAAACAGATGGACTTAAGTTCTCGTGCAAAAGGTCTTGATAAACTTGGGAATTCATTTTTCCTTCGATGATAGCAATCCGTCTAGGCCCTGACGCAGCAAAGCAGCCCCAAACCATGATGCCCCCACCACCATACTTCACAGTTGGGATGTTGGTGTTCGGTGCCTTTTTTTGACACACATAGTGTTGTGTGTTTCTTCCAAACAACTGAAATTTGGTTTCATCTGTCCACAGAATATTTTGCCAGTACTGCTGTGGAACATCCAGTTGCTCTTGTGCAAACTGTAAACGTGCAGCAATGTTTTGTTTGGACAGCAGTGGCTTCCTCTGTGGTATCCGCCCATGAAATCCATTCTTGTTTAGTGTTTTACGTATTGTAGATTCGCTAACAGGGATGTTAGCATTTGCCAGTGACTTTTGTAAGTCTTTAGCTGACACTCTAGGATTCTTTTTCACCTCATTGAGCAGTCTGCGCTGTGCTCTTGCAATCATCTTTACAGGACAGCCACTCCTAGGGAGAGTAGCAGAAGTGCTTAACTTTCTCCATTTATAGACAATTTGTCTTACCATGGACTGATGAACAGCAAGGCTTTTGGAGATACTTTTATAACCCGTTACAGCTTAATGCAAGTCAACAATTAGCTCTTGGAGATGTCATTAGTCTAGGGGTTCACATACTTTTTCCACCTGCATTGTGAATGTTTACATGGTGTGTTCAATAAAAACATGGCAACATTTCATTCTTTGTGTGTTATTAGTTTAAGCAGACTGTGATGGTTTATTGTTGTGACTTAGATGATGATCAGATCACATTTTATGACCAATTTGTGCAGAAATCCATATCATTCCAAAGGGTTCACATACTTTTTCTTGCAACTGTAAGACAGTAAAAATATCCTTGGTCACGCTAAGCTTCTTGCTGCACTGAATTCTCCTGATCACATGTAACTATATCATACTAATGGGATCCCAAAGAAACCAAAATTTCACCATGTGTAGCTAGGATACACTGCTTGATAACCCTTCTTCAAATCAATAAGGAAAATGTCAAACATTCTAACAATGTCCCACAGGAATACGGAGACTTCTTGTTATTACCTCAGAGGCCATACAGTTCAGCCTACATGTTACAGTAATCAAAAGTTGTAGGAAACAAGAGGGGGGGTGAAGGGGGGGGGGGTCCCTTTAGGTCTTCAGAAATAATCACCTCCTAAATCCCTTTTCTCAAATGTTATGCATTTATATATCTTGTCCGCTGATGTGTACTCACTGTAACATATGGCCAGTGTGCAATCACAGCTCTGATAGTTTGTGTATTTGCAAGCTGGCTGGTAAAAGACATCTCAGCGCTGATACACATTTGATCTCTCCTAACTTTACTGGTTGGGAGGGAGGTGAACAGAATATGGATGAGAAAGTATACTAATTGCTTGAATATATGACTTGCCAAGTCAGATTTTGCACAAATACAAATACATAAAATTTAGTTCTGCTTAAATGAAAGTCAGACTTTTTTTTTTTTTTTTTTTAAACAGCAACCAAAGCATGAGTAGTGACTATAGGTCGCAATAACAATCATGTAGGGTAGAATCTCTTTATAGGACATAGACATGTAAATTATCATTTAAAAACATTTTTATAAATCCAACTAATTATTATTTAGCAAATAAGAAAAGGTTGGAAATTTCTTATTTAACGCGATTGCCGTTTACCGTATTGTGCCCAGCCTGGTATGGACTTCAGCAGTGGTCCAAGTATCCCTAGAAACAAATAGAAGTGAATTTAGAATGTGCCGAGAAATTGGAGTTTTATGTTTTTCTTCCCCCACCATTATTTTTCTTTTACTGAATAGAGTTTAAAGTAGTATCATATTATCTTGTAACCATACACCTCTTTATATACAGGAAGTATCTCTAATGCATGAAGACATATTTGTTAACAACTAAGAATAAATAATTCAAGATCAATATTGTGACAGACATTACACATTTAAAATCAGTTATCAAAGTTTGTTCCTGTGTCCTTTCAGTTTTGTTTTAATGTTATTTACCATTTTAATGTTGATTGTTAGAAACACTGGATACTATTTAATTCTGCACACATCAAAATATATATAACATCGACTGAGCAAAGCTCAAATACCTTTTACCTGCTGCAGTTAGCAAGAGTTATAACTAATTCCTATACTGTTTTTTTTTTGTGTGTTCTTTTATGTTTTTCCCACCACTGGCTCCATAAGCTACTGAATGGTCTCATGTTAAGTTACTCTCCCCCCTCTTAATTTAGAGTTCGCAAAGCAGCCTGTAAATTACCACTGACAACCTTCCGCACACTCAGCTAGCAACATAGACCTTCCTACCCAACAATGGCACGCAAATTAACCTGAGCCCAATTGACGAAGGTCCCATACTAATTACATACCAACCCAGATGTGCCTTTGTTTCTGCTACAAGTAAAGTCCTGATACTAAGCCCATGGGCACTTACTGCTATAATTATGCACCCCCCCCCCACCACATCATTGACATCCACCTCTGGAATGGGTGAGAGGGCAGAATAGGCTTTCAAAAATTAAAATCGGGTAGTCCTCATTTACGTGTAGAAAATTGTTATTCCACTTAATGTTATTTGTTTTACATTGTAATGTAATAACCGTGCTGTACCCATAAAAATAATTAAAAAAAGAAATATAGAGATATATCTAATGTACAGCTTTTTAATGCATTTCAAGTTTTTTCTCAGCCCATAGATATAAAAATACAATCTCTCTCAACCTAGAAAAATCCAGCGCCCTCCTGATTGGCATGTCCGCAGAGGACATGACAGCTTTGCAGGAAACCCACAATATCCCTATAGTTAAAGATCACCTTGAGTACCTAGAGGTACAATTGCCAGGCAACCCAACCAAAATACACCAATTGAACTACGCCCCGCTCATTCAGACCTTAATGCAGGACATGGAAAAGTGGCAAGTCAAACCATTGTCCTGGATCGGGCGTATCCACGCAGTAAAAATATACTACCCCGAATATTATTCCTCTTCCAGGCACTACCAGTGAAAATACTTACTAAAATCCGACCAAGCCCACCTACAAAAAGCCATAGGCTATTTCATCTGGCAAAATCGCCGCCACAGAATTTCCAGAAACATTCTATACAGACAGAAGCAAAGGGGAGGACTGGGTCTGCCACACCTTTACTTCTATTATCTTGCGGCACATGTGGCGATGTGGCACGCGCCTCTGGAGGAGAGGAGATAGGTGGACCTCGAGTCACTCATGACAGGGGCAGACCTGCCTCAGTATCACATGTGGGTGCGCAGTGAAGATAGGCCCATCCTAAGAACGACATGTACGGCGATACTAAACTCCCTGAGGTTATGAGATGCCTATGCACTCAAATACAACCTAACCTCCTCGTTGTCCCCCTTAACTCCCCTCCGGAGAAACATCGCCTTCCACCCCGGGTATGGCAGCTAGAGAATTTTAAAAAAAATGCCACCCATGCAGAGGGTGATCTCTAACATAAAGGAGGTATACTTGATGGATAGCTTGACGGCTCGAATGAGAGGGTCTATGTCCAAGTGTGACAAACTATGGGAACCATGGCATAACAGCAACTTGTCTGACAACACAACACCCACCCTTCCCTCCTGAGAAAGTAAACTGCTCTAATTAATGGAACACTGTTGTACACCCCCGCCCTCCCCCCCCCACCTTTTTGCTCCCGTTTCTCTCTCTCTCTCCTACCTATACTTTTCTTTACAATACCCACCTTTTCTCCCCTTTGAACCTAAAGTCAGGGGGGAGCTCGGGCACCAACTCACACACACTAACGACCTAAGCAGGCCTTGGCTGGTCCGGGGCACAAACTACGTGAGTGAGGGGGCTTCTGCCCGGACTAACTTTAAAACTCCTAACCTTATGACATTATACAGTAGAAAGAACTTAGACTGATGTATATGGCACACAGTTAAGAATCCCGTTTAGATAGTACCAAGTAAACCAAAGCGAACCGTCCCACTGTCAACTGACCGTTTCTAGTGCATAAGACCACAGGGAAAAGTAAACATATAGGGAATGGAAATTACGGTTGGGACAAGTAGGTTACGTAGGCAAAGACATACACAAGTTATCGTTTTATTTCTAAAAAAAAAACAAAAAACAAAAACAAAAAAAACCAGGACAAGTCTTTTGAAGTAAAACACCTGTGAGTTAGACATAAATGATGCAAAGTAATGTCTGAAAGAGAAGGCGTCATTGGTGGCACTATTCATAGCCAGGTACATGCTGAACATGTGCACTTTAATGTAACCACTAAGCATTTGTCTAACCCTGCTTATTAGTGATGTCCCGAACGGTTCGCCGCGGACTCATCATTGAGTAAACTTTGACCCTGTACCTCACAGTCAGCAGACACATTCCAGCCAATCAGCAGCAGACCCTCCTTTCCAGACCCTCCCACCTCCTGGACAGCTCACTAAGAATGCAGCTTTACAATGAATGTAAAATGGATGCTGTTCAGGAGGTGGGAGATTCTGGGAGGGAGGGTCTGCTGCTGATTGGCTGGAATGTGTCTGCTGACTGTGAGGTACAGGGTCAAAGTTTACTCAATGATGAGTCCGTGGCGAACCGTTCGGGACATCACTACTGCTTATGTATGAAACCTAAATGATGTGAATAGCTTGTATTATCTCGGATTGTCTTGGAATAAATAAAGACTTTAAAAAAAAAAAAAAAAAAAATACAATCGCTCTCTCACATTGTCAACGTTAATATACTGCATTACATGAGAAATAGTCCGATTGCTTAAGGTACCCCTAATCAGCAGAGCTGGAGAATTTTTCAATGTCGGCTATTTGTCTCAATTATGTCACAGTTACAAGAATAACCCTGTAAGACTAAAGTTATGTACTTCTGCCGTACTGTAGCATTATAAGATTTCAGATGTAAACAATTGGCTCTTTATCCACTAAAAGGAGCAAGCACCAAGAATACTACAGTGCACTTTAATGGTTATGGTGTCATGAGTACCCAAGCACAGCTTACCTACCACCTAACTCGTCAAATAACATATGTTGGACTATGTACACTGGGAGGAAGGTGCCAGGGCATTCCAATTACCATAAAGACTACAGCACGCTGAAGTGGTTATGGTGCTTGTAGTGATACTTTGAAGGGATGCTCTATCAGTTCTCACCTTCAATTCCCTACAGGTGACATTTTATGGGTGACATCATCCGTTAAATTTTACAGAATAGTCAGTCAAGGAAGATTCAGATAATGTAGCTAGAAAGTGAACCTCATTAGCTTAAACAGATTCTACAATTAAGACAAGACAGACACTGCTTTAAAGGACCACTATAGTGCCAGGAAAACATACTCGTTTTCCTGGCACTATAGTGCCCTGAGGGTGCCCCCACCCTCAGGGTCCCCCTCCCGCCCGGCTCTGGAAGGGGGAAAGGGGTAATAACTTACCTTTTTCCAGCGCTGGGCGGAGAGCTCTCCTCCTCCTCTCCGCCTCCGTTACGCCCCGCTGGCTGAATGCGCACTTGGCGGCAAGAGCTGCGCGCGCATTCAGCCGGTCTCATAGGAAAGCATTTACAATGCTTTCCTATGGACGCTGGCGTGCTCTCACTGTGAAAATCACAGTGAGAAGCACGCAAGCGCCTCTAGTGGCTGTCAATGAGACAGCCACTAGAGGATTAGGGGGAAGGCTTAACCCATTCATAATTATAGCAGTTTCTCTGAAACTGCTATAATTATGAAAAAATGGGTTAACCCTAGAAGGACCTGGCACCCAGACCACTTCATTAAGCTGAAGTGGTCTGGGTGCCTAGAGTGGTCCTTTAATGTATTACTCTGTTTGCTGCATTGCACACAGGGGGTTTTCAGTATTTCACGGCAATATTTCCTTAGCACCGAAAGAAATTCTAAATGGTTATAGCTCAAGTGACTCATTTAAAGAGATTTTTTTTTTTTTTGCCACACATGCTCACTAGCCTCCCATTGCTTTTTTATGGGGAAGCATTGGACCGACAGATCCTCACAAGAGATTTAAAAAAAAGTTACAAGAAAAATGATACAGGTGATTTTTAATGTTTAATTGAATGCTGTAATTCCCAAGTGATTGTTCTCCTTTAATTTTTAGAAATGTCTTAATCACAACCAAGCAACTGAAGTTGAGCTAGTGTTACTTAAGTTATAAAGCAGGCTTTCAGATGCACATCTGTCCCTTTAAGAGACCAACAAAATAACTAGAAAATGAGAACAAGCCATGCCCAGATCTGTTCTTAGAAATCTATATAAGCGAAAGAATGATACAGCAAAGTGACAACATTTGGTTATATCCTGTGCAGTCTAATTCAAGATCAGGCTTCCTAAGGCATGCCGCAAGTACGTACTGCCAAACATGAGACTTTTCAAGGTGCGAGACTTCTCAAACTTCAACAATAAAATGTGTTGCACCATCATGTCACGCACATGTTGATAAGCAGAGATTACGCAAATCTTCTGTTCAAAGGTAAAGTGCATGAGCCATCTGCACAACTCACTCCGATTAGGATGTAAGCCAAGCATGTCAAACTCAAAGGCTAACATGGGCCAAATAAAAAAGGTTTAAGTTTACGTGGGCCGCAAACTGATTCCAACCCGGAAGTGACGGGTAGCTGCAAGTATCGTTATGACGTAATGACGCTCTCAGAGATATCATGGTTACTAGGAAACCAGCTAAATCGTGAGACCAAGTCGACGTGGTAACTAGGTGATAAATCAACAAATATGACAAAGTGAAAATGTAATCACGATAACACCACCATGCAGGAATGAGATATACATATAGATACATACAGACTTAACACGTGTAACTACATATTGACATTTTAGGCACCATAAAGTGGCAAATATGGGTTGACACATGGTGATTACCACTAAACTCCAGAATTGTTCCATCATTCTGTAAAATTACACTATATTCAAAATTTTCTGGGACTAGTGAATTGCCCAACTGTGTCAATATGGTAGGCAAAGAAGGGATACAATGTCAGAACCAAGTAAAGTCCCACACCAGAGACTGCTGCATCAGGTACGGTAGCTCACAGGAAAGTAGGTGCAATATGGAGACATGGCATGGTAAGCAAAATTGACAGTCACTCCTGAGCTTCCAAGCCCAGCTTCAAGGGACCATTGCTCCTGGTGGAACACCTGCTTAACTATCTCAAAAATGGGCCTCCTCCGCTGCTGTTGAAATAGAAATTGCTGCACTCGAAGCCTAACTGGCCTTGGGAACTTTTCCAGTTTAGCTTTTGGTCTTAAATTTGTAAATTCCATTTGAATTTCCTACAATGCTCATTGTATTTAAATTAACACTATAGGCTCAGGAACACAAACCTGTATAGTGTTAAAACCACTATCTGGCCCCCCTGGTCACCCCTTGAACTCTTAAATATAATACAATCTTACTTTTGTTCAAGTCTGCAGCTTCTGCCTCGGACATGCCTGCTTGGTTGATATAATCAGAAGTGGTGTTCTGAGCCAACCACAATGCTATCCCATGAGATTGGCCGAGACTGTCAATGAGGCAGATGAGGGGCAGAGCCAGCACAAGCCAAACAGCATCTCCTCATAAAGATGTAGTGGATCAATGCATCTCTATGAGGAAAGTTCAGGGACCCCATGCAGTGGGGTAGAGACTGACTGGCGCAGCACTAACCCACGATGTACCTCTAGTAGCCATGATGAGTGGCCAGTGGAGGCATCACAAGGCTGTAATGTAAGCACTGCATTTTCTCTGAAAAGACAGTGTTTACTGCAAAAAAAACCTGAAGGGAGTGATTCTTCCCACCTGAAAAATGACAATAAGCTGTAGTTCTGGTGACTAATGTCCCTTTAATTACTGACTCATTTGTCCTACATAGACAAACCATGTTTAATGAACTTAGAAAAGTTATATCTACAATACACTTAAAAAAAATGTTTTATAGTTGGTGTCTGGTTTTATAGGCAAATGAAAATGCTACACAACCACTTAGCAGTTAAACTCAACACAAAAAAAAAAATTAAAAAATTTTGTAATTAGGTTTTATATAACATTGACTTTGATGGACAGTGGGAGAACTGGCTATAAGAAGGTTCTCCTGCTTTCCTGTTCGTCAATACGTGGCATACACCTCTATGCAGACAACTGAGAAATGAGAGAAGAGTGCTAATGTTTATGAGGCGTTTAAAATAACATGTACAGTTGCTAGCATTTTAAAAATTAGTTCAGAAAAGGTAAAGGTTGGCTATGCTCTGAGTTGGGCTGTTTGCCTAAATTTTAAATTTCCAACAATCCATATTTCAGTGTATAATTGGGTCTCTGTGAGATGATTGCAATCATGAAATCTCAAAAGAACGCTCATCCCAGTAAAGTTTTTAATACACCATTTTACATGCAGATAGAGATAGAGATATATCTATCTATCGAGATAGAGATAGAGATATATCTATCTATCGAGATAGAGATAGAGATATATCTATCTATCGAGATAGAGATAGAGATATATCTATCTATCGAGATAGAGATAGAGATATATCTATCGAGATAGAGATAGAGATATATCTATCTATCGAGATAGAGATAGAGATATATCTATCTATCGAGATAGAGATAGAGATATATCTATCTATCGAGATAGAGATAGAGATAGAGATATATCTATCTATCGAGATAGAGATATAGCTATCTATCGAGATAGAGAGAGATATATCTATCTATCGAGATAGAGATAGAGATATAGCTATCTATCGAGATAGAGATAGAGATATATCTATCTATCGAGATAGAGATATATCTATCTATCGAGATAGAGATAGAGATAGAGATATATCTATCTATCGAGATAGAGATAGAGATATATCTATCTATCGAGATAGAGATAGAGATATATCTATCTATCGAGATAGAGATAGAGATATATCTATCTATCGAGATAGAGATAGAGATATATCTATCTATCGAGATAGAGATATATCTATCTATCGAGATAGAGATAGAGATGTAGCTATCTATCGAGATAGAGATATAGCTATCTATCGAGATAGAGATAGAGATATAGCTATCTATCGAGATAGCTATATCTCTATCTCTATCTCGATAGATAGCTATATCTCTATCTCTATCTATCGAGATAGAGATAGAGATATATCTATCTATCGAGATAGAGATAGAGATATATCTATCTATCGAGATAGAGATAGAGATATATCTATCTATCGAGATAGAGATAGAGATAGAGATATATCTATCTATCGAGATAGAGATATAGCTATCTATCGAGATAGAGAGAGATATATCTATCTATCGAGATAGAGATAGAGATATAGCTATCTATCGAGATAGAGATAGAGATATATCTATCTATCGAGATAGAGATATATCTATCTATCGAGATAGAGATAGAGATAGAGATATATCTATCTATCGAGATAGAGATAGAGATATATCTATCTATCGAGATAGAGATAGAGATATATCTATCTATCGAGATAGAGATAGAGATATATCTATCTATCGAGATAGAGATAGAGATATATCTATCTATCGAGATAGAGATAGAGATATATCTATCTATCGAGATAGAGATAGAGATATATCTATCGAGATAGAGATAGAGATATATCTATCTATCGAGATAGAGATAGAGATATATCTATCTATCGAGATAGAGATAGAGATATATCTATCTATCGAGATAGAGATAGAGATATATCTATCTATCGAGATAGAGATAGAGATATATCTATCGAGATAGAGATATATCTATCTATCGAGATATATCTATCGATAGAGATAGAGATAGAGATATATCTAGAGATAGAGATAGCGATAGAGATATATCGAGAGAGAGAGAGATATAGATAGATAGATAGATAGATAGATATATATCTATCTTTCTCATGTAGGGATGTATATAAAAAAAAATATCCCTTTCTGTCTCAGAGATATTTGCCAGAAGCTCAAGGAAGCAAGGCGAATGGTTAGAGTTAGGACCCACCTAAGAGATCTACCTTGGCGTGGCAGGTGGGCATACCCTCTCATGGCCATTGGGGGTAACTAAAACCCTCCATTTGTTTAAAAATACATAGGGATGTGGAAAGAGCGCAGGTAACTTTTTTGGGGGCAGATTTTACTATGTGTATTTGGGCTGATGTGTACTATGGTCGTTGCTGCCATCCAGGAGTAATGGGAGTTTGAGCGCAGGAGTTATTTCTTTGTATTTACTATAACTATATCTAAAATAAATTTTTAAAGGCAGAACAGATACTGTATGTATGTATGTATTTGGTGTAAGAGTGGTTTTAATTGTGGGGTGCAGTAAACAAGCAAAAACCCACAACCACTGATGCAAGAAGCGATGATGGATTCGGTTTATATGAAGACATTCAAACTTTCCTGTTCGAGTAGCACTCAAAACGGATTAATATGCTCCACTTAAACCACCCATTGTTACCCACTGGAATGGCAGCTGTATTTCCGATGTGACCAGCATCACAGGCCAATGCAAGAGTCCTTATTGAACTACAGCTGACCAGTTTTAAGAAGGTGGAATCAGATGCATTTCTATGGGCACAGATGTTTACATGATATTTGCTCCACTTTTAGAACACAACCCCAGAAGTTTTCTTAGTTATAAAATATATCTGTGTATTTCATGTGCGTCACCCATTACACAAGCCAGGAGCCATTTCTCAGACCTATTTGATACATGTAATGGTAAACAGCCGGTCACAAAAATGCACCTTGTCTGTAAAGTCTGTCTCATGTGTTCTGCTAAAGCTGCAGACTTCTCTTTAGAAGCAAAACAATACTGCATATGAATTAGCCTTGCCCTGAAATTGGGTTATCATTGTTTTGCAAGGAAATTAATATTTCATGTAGAAAACTTTGCATTATGAATTATCACACAGGATGCAGAGGCTTCTCAGATTCTTGTACACAGAACAGGTAGCTGCAGACGACAACAAAACACACACAAACTGAATAGTGTTCAGGGATAACTCTTCAAAACTAGATAACCCACATTTGCAGTATGTAACAGATTGAAAAAGACAAAGAAGACTACTAGTTCTTTAGAGAATAGGATATTGTTTAAGAAACACCATGACAAGGCATTGGAGGGGTTTCTTAGATACTCCTTTTAGGTCTCTGGTACACATTTTCACACTGTCAGTATGGCCATGTCATTGTGGTGCACTTCGATCCTTGCTTAGGGCAAAGATGCAATATCAGGAGATCCTTTGGAGGATGTCTGCTCAGTGAAAAGGGAAGTGGGTACAGTCCAGCCCATTTTGTATTTAGAGTCCTAAAACGTGTTCCTCAGATTTCCCACTTTTAAGATGTAGACTGCAAGATCTGTCCTGCTTGGTTTATTTCGCAATGCCAGCACTATTATTTTGTCTCTTAGCCCTTTGGACTTCCAGGGTGTCCATCCAGGTTCTTGTTGCCCTGATTGCTCAAGAACCTACCTTGGGTAACATGGGTCCCAAATACCTGGATGATATTTTGGTACTGGTGGACTCTTACAACACTAAAAAGGGGTACCAAGCACCAAAACAGTTGCAGCACATTGTAGTGGTTACAGTGCTGTAAGAGTATGGTAGCATTTTGGAATGCTTTTGGAGAATTTGGGGTGGGAGGTGCACCCAAAGACCACCTCTTTCAGCTAAACTGCTCAAGTGGAAACCACAATTCCACATTATAAAAACCATGTCTCCAACCCACAGCAATAGTAGGCAGAGAGTGCTGCAGTTGGGTTAGCCCAGCTTTCTCATCCCATCAACACGTTATAGTGGTCATGATGCTTTATTGTCCATTTAACAATGTTGCACACCAGAACATGTAATGTGTGGAGTTTATCTAAACACTGGGAGTCGTGGTTAGTCTTTCTAGTCTTCTTACAGCAATGCGTAGATGTGTTATGCACCAGTGTCTTACCAGTAAGAATTATGGGAGATGATAAAAAGCTGTGATGTTTACAAATTAGCTGAACAAGGAAATTCTCACCCACATGCACAAAACGAAAAAAAAAAAAAAAGTCTGGAGCTATCTTAACAGCTCATTTAAATCTTTATTTTGATATGGACATATTCCAAACACAGCCACTTGGAGTGTAACATTTAGAAAAATAAATGATTACTTTCTTGTTCTTAATTTCCCAGATGACACCATCAAGTCATTTCCAAATACAACGGGTAAAGAACAATATGGACACTAAGAAAGAAATGGGGGTGGGGTGGACAGAGCACTTCCTTTATATCAGATTGGCAAATATTTGCAGAATTTAGAGTCAGATAGCCACACAAATCTAGCAAAGCTTTTACTGGAGGATACTGTTTTAGGAGCCAGTAAAAAAGCACACATGATAAACTAGATAAGAACTCAATCATGGGGACCAACAGTGACATTTGGATACAAAAGGGAGCTACCTAGTAAATGCATTACAAAATACAGTTCTTTGCATATATCTATACTTCCTGGTTATAGATGGCATTACAATAGCTTGAAACAGTGAACTAAAAATCGGGCTTAAACAAGCCAAAAAAGAAAAAAAAAATGCATAAACGCACATGACTATAAAATTTACACTAAACCTGTAAAAGTTTTAAAAGAGGCAGCCATTTTCTGTATCAAATATCTGTCAGTTTCAGCAAATTTCTATAGGATGCTTTAAACTTGTGGCAAACATTTGAAAACGTCTATTTTGATTGGCATATAAACAAATACCTTGTTACTTCGATAGCTAGTCACACAAACAGAGCTATGTGCAGGATACACTTTAATCTGTATAGAAGAAATTTATGTATACGGATTTGTTAAGTAGTAACAAGTAGACTTGTGCACAGCGAAAAAAATTGGTTTGTTTGGCAGGGATTGTAAGATTGTTCGGTAGTTCAAAATTCATCCATAACACGGTTTAGCTTGGACAATTTTTGTCCATGCAAAAGATTCAAACAAACAAAAACTAATAGAAAAATGGGCATAGGCAATGAAAAATATATATATATCAGTACACTGAAAGGCGTATTTTCAAATGAGATTAAATACCGTATTTTTGTGTGTATAAGACAATATTTTTTGTAAAAATCTTAGGGGCTTGTCTTACACACGGAATACAGAAGTTTAAAAAAGATTTAAAAAAAAAAAATACCTTGCCTACGCCAAGATGGCGCCTGCACATACCCAGTCGCCCGCCCACCCAGCCTCCCTCCGACTCACTCATCTGGCCTCCGAATCCTCAGGGACTCTCTGCCATCTCTTGGCTTTCCCTCTGTCAGCACTGGGATCGGCAAGTTGCCCTCCATCTCTCCCTCTCTATCCTGGTTGGTATTACAGCTTTGCCCTCCATTCTTCTCCCTCTGGGAGGGGGGAGAGGGAGAGAGATTGTAATACAGACCAGGCGAGAGCTGGAAAAGAATAAAGGGCAGAGCTGGAGAGATCTGGGTCTGCCCTCAATCCCTCTCTCGCTCTCTCCCCCTCCCCCCTGGTCTATATTAAAGCTCTGCCCTCCATTCTTGTCCCGCTCTCCCCTCGTCTGTATTAATGTTTAAAATCTTTATTTCTTAATTTTTGGCTCAAAAGATAGGGTCTTATACATGTGTGCGTCTTATACACTGAAAAATACGGTAACCAATAAAAAGAGAAAATAGGAAGAGCAGATGAAAACAATTAAAATATACATTAAAAGGAAAGCCATAGGGTCAGTAACAGAAACAGGTATTCCTGATCCTATAGTTTAAAACCTCAGTCTAGCCCCCTGCTCCTCCTTATATAGTAAAATCTTAATTATATTCAAGTCTGCAGCTGCTGCCTCTGATCTGCCTGCCTAACATCATCAGAAGTGATTATCTGAGCCAATCACAATGCTTTCCTACAGGATTGGCTGAGACTGTCAAGGAGTCAGTTCAGTGGCAGAACCAGCACAAGTCAAACACAGCCCTGGCTAATGCAATTTAATCAATGCAACTCTATGAGGAAAGTTCAATGTCTCCATGCAGAGGGAGGAGATACTGAGTGACTGTGCAGCACTGCCCCAGGAAGCACCTCTAGCAGCCACCTCAGGAGTGGCCAGTGGAGGTATCACTAATGTAAACATTGCATTTTTTCTGAAAAGACTGTTTATTGCAAAAAGCCTGAATGAAATTATACTCATCAGAACAAATACAATAAGATATAGTAGTTCTGGTGACTATTTTGTCCCTTTAAATATTGAAGAATAGATTTACTTTTTTTTTTTTTTTACTGCCCTTTCCCCCCCACTGTTGGTCACTTCTCGCTTGATCTGTGAATAAAACAAACAGATCCCTTAATCATCCCCACATTCCCATCATCTTCCAGCAGTACAGACACTCCGAATCATGGAACAAACTAAATGCTCGTCCATTGCCCGTATCGCTTGTTAATTGTCCATATAGTGCTTTGAAACTATGTATTTCAGACAACCTGCCAAGCACCCACAATTCATACAAATCCCCGTTTGTTAACTTAACTGAATGCACAAGAGGATCACAAATAAATAAATAAATAAATGATTGATGGAGAGATCGGTGTATTTACTTTACCAGTATCTGGACAATTGCAAATTTGGGTCTGCTATAATTGAGCAGGAAAAACGTCCAACTACTCTCACTTTCTAGCTTGGTTATTTGACTTACTATATACATTTTCATTGTCAGTTCTTTACAAATCCCAGTTTAGTTTCGGGGTGGGGGGTAGGATTTAAATATCTTAAATGTTGCTCACGAACCAGGACTAACCTACTTTAAACTCAAATTTATTGTATTAGAAATCCAAGGAAGTGTCAGTGTTTTTTTTTTTTTTTTTTATCTCATTTATTTTATGACCAGGTACCCTGGCTTTCATGCAGCGTGGTAAGTAAACACTATCCATAGGGGTTTGCACTTGGATTTCTTGGCTGGCCAGTTTATTGAACAGTTGAGTTGATGTTTGTTCATTAAACAGGCTTGCCCTGCTTCTTCCTTTAGAGTTGGGTGGGGCGGACGGCCGCTGCTCCACTATCCTGCCTAACGGAACCCAGCCTGGGGCCCAAAGTCGTGTGGACCTGGCCCTGTTTCCCCCCCCCCCCCCCCCCCCTCTGGACCGGTGGGGGTGATCACGGTCCTCACCCTGGGACCGAAACCGCAGCAACAAAACCCAAGCCCAGAGACACTAACACCCTGAAATGGGGCCTGGACACTCCAGTTACGATAGCGGACGCCATGTGCGCTGATGCCAGAGGGATGAAAAGATCTCTCCCCACTGATACCCGACAAACAACGACTTACCGTCCAGACACAACGGGGAGTGGGTCTCCCAGGCAAGGTGCCGTGCTGTACATCGCCTCACAGCCCGCCGCTCCGATGAGCTCACGACACACAAAGACAACCGACTAAAGCCTAACGAGGACTTCGATGAAGCAGAGACCAAAGCGGTATACCCACCACAACACCACTCAGACCCCCTACAGGCTCATTGCCCCACAGAGATGGACTCTCCATTACAGCCAATAGGCGGAGTGGGCTGATATGTTTTGTCTCTCTGCGGAGTCCTGTAAAAGCTAACTCCCCTACACCTTGTCAGCTCTGGCGCTATCAGCAGAACAAGAACAAACATGCCATTTATTATATGATTTAACATACAAGAGTCACCCAACATATAGGAGTTAACGCCTAAACCATTTTCCTTTTTTTTCTGTCTTTTTCACATGCTAAGGCTTTATCTTAAACCAGGGCAGGGGAGGGTTATGCTGACTTGTCTGGGCCCAGAGTTATATAGATCTAACTAAATGGATGCCGACTGTACCAACACACATAACTTAACATATCTAGATTACCCTGAATGTGGATGGCTCGACCCCAGTGGCTTATGCAACGACTCCCATTTACCTAGCATTTAATCATACAACTACTGTTTAAACAATGCCTACCGCGATGTGCTTAACATGCAATTAAACAGTAGTCACACAAGCAACTACAGGAGTGTCTGGGCTAGCATGTAACTAAGCATTTTATTTAGACTTAAGCAGTCCTGTCCAAACGTTACCTACATTACATATGTTATATTACTGCTTAACATTCTAGAGATCCTAAAGCATGAATAATCATACCAAACTGCATATTACCTATAAAATTGTGCATGCATCAACATACCCCATACTGTTACAAATGTTTATAAAAAAGCGTGAGGATTGCCGTTGGGGTACACCATGCGTGTTGTAAGCTTATATACACAGCAAAAAGAAAGAATTAAAAAAAACAAAACAAAAAAAAAACAGCAAGTTGGACACAAAACATGGCAGAATATGTTTTAACCCTGAAGTAAATAAAATCAGATTTCCAATAAAATTTTATAAAGAAACGTTTCCAGTCATTATCTGAAATAAATTCCCTGAAACCAACTGATATTTGCTTTATTTAAATCAGAGTCCATCTCATCACTTTGCCCAAATAATATTGGTGGTTTCAATCCTCATGTTTTATGCCTATGATTTATACCTATTTTTGACAATCAAATGACCATTCTTAGCAGCTCAAATATTAGAAGTGCTGTATCAATCACTATGTGGTGGAATCTCGGTAAAAATAAATTTAGTAGGCCGAGATTACCACATGGCATGTGTACGTGCATATGCTGACGTATCGATCAGTTGGTTGCACGAGGCAAGATACGATCAGTAGTGTACGGAGCATGTGCAAGAATACAGGATGTAGTATTCCCCTCCTCCATTGTGCTGGACAAGCCATGTGGTCAAGCAGGAAGTTAATTCTTATTTGTAATGATTGGTCAAGAGAATGTGCGGGTGGAGCTTAATATGGGAGGAGTTATGTGCCTATATAGGAAGCCTGCACTATTGTTCAGGGCTCAGAACTTGCTGTATTTTTGGTGACATTAGTCCCTCTGAGTCCCGATCGGTGATCCAATAAAGAATCTCTTCCTTCCTGAAGAAACCTGTGTCCATCCCTCTGTGCTTTGCTTCCGTCAGTTTCTCCGGTATCATTTGGTGCATTGGCGGGAAGCTCATCGTTCAACGGTAGCTGAGAGGCAGAGGCGTGAGACGGTCTATCTTTGCCCACGTTCTCTACGGCTGCACCCCTGAACTTCTGCGTGGACCTCCCTTCGTCTCGGCGCCACTGGTCTGTTGTCCAGGAGATCATCGGCCTCTACGTAAGAAGTGCTGGGGTGTCCCCGTCGATGAGTGTGAACTCAGGTTCAGGAACGAGGAGGTAAGACAACTGCTGTTTTAGACGGCAGACCCACTAGGGGTATACCGATTGTGCGGTAGGCCCAAAAGGGGTTTAAATCTGTGTATGGAATCTGCCCCCTCTGTCGGAGGGAAGGAGCGAAGGCGCACCGCTCGATCGAACGCTCTTTAGTAAGACCGTTTGATCTGGTTAGTCAGGCGGGGTCCTGTGTAAATAGCCCTAGCCGGACACCGGTGTCTTGTCTAGACTAGCGTTCTAGGGTGTATATTACGTTCGCTAGGTCGGAGGGACCGGGAGACTAAGCGGCGCCTGTGTAAATTCGGTTCGCTAGCTCTCAACCTATCTTGGCTAAGTGGGAAGGCGTGTAAATTTGGAACCCACTAGACTTTTGATAGAGTAAATAGACTAGAAGGGCAATTTTGTAAATTTCGCCCTCTAGTTCGCTATATGTGGTGCTTGGGCAGTGTGGCTAACCAAAACGGGTGTATATAGTTTTAGGTAGTCCATTCAAGGTACTGGCCAATAGTTTAGTTGGGATTGTAAATGTGTTAAAGATTGTTAGTAAAGTGTATATCTTGTTAGATAGCGCGAGCTCAGCCGTCTAGCGAGAGTGTTAATAGTGTGTTGCTGTATCATAGTGCACGGTACCATAACCCTGTATATTTACTGACACTGTATATAAGTACTAATCATTGTCGTCTATTGCATGTTTAACACCATAACCACTAATAATTGTATTGTGACCTTAAATTGTGCTTTGACCTATGCTAACCGTACTGTAACCGATACTAGTAAAAGACGATGTTACTGGGGTGTGTTATAGACGGGTAATTCATATATAGAGAATTATAGCGTGGGTGACTGTATAGTTTCGCCAAAGGGCATAATATTGATTATTTAGCGACTGGTGTAACAGCTGTGTGTGTACGGGAATTCCCTGAGTGATTATTGTGTTATTGTGTACGTTTCACTTGGTAACTGTACCACGTGGTGCTGTTGCCAGAGGAAACGGGTGTGACTGTTGAATAAGAACGCGTGCATAGTATTCGTTGTCAACGACGTTCCATTGATAAGTATGGGCGCGTCAGAGTCAACGATTTCGGATCCCTTAGGTTGTATGGTAAAGAATTTTAAAAAGGGATTCAAAATATGTGATTTTGGGGTTAAAATGTCTCCTGTTCGTTTGGTCACTTTGTGCACTAGGGAGTGGCCTACTTTGGTTGCGGCATGGCCGCCGCGTGGCAGTTTGGATCCAACCCTGGTACAGCGTGTACACGTGGCTGTATCAGGTAGGCCTGAACTTTACGGACAGTTTCCATACATTGATTGTTGGAGGCAGGCCGTAAACGACTCGCCAAAATGGATCCGGATATGCCACGAGGAGCAATGTCGCCTCATGGTGGCCAGGACTTATTTGTCCACTAGGACCGGTGTTAGGCCCATTTTGGACACGCCCCCTGAGTCCGAGATCCCTTTGCCGCCCCCTTACTTTCCTTTAAGAGGAAGTGACGCGAATGCAGGAAGTTCTGCACCCCTTCCCCTATTGCCCCCATCCACTTCCGCTTCCTCCTCCAGTACAGAATCCACCCCCCCTCGTATTAAAACTCCCCTTCCGGAACCAGGACCAACCCCCATTAGATCTGAATATCCTGATTTGGCGCCACTTCAAACTTCCGGTCAAGCTTCTTCTAGCTCGGCTCAGAGTATACTATTCACTAATTTTTCACAAAATCAAGTTCCCACATCCTCATGCCCTATTACCTCTCGACCGGAACCTTTAACTGACGCCCCTCCACGTAGCCCCATACTAACCCGACAACTGACCGGTACCCAACAATTAAAACATTATCAGATGCCTCTTCGTCTGAATCCTGGGTCAGCCTATATCGATGCCGCAGGTCAAATGGCACATGCTGACCCAGTCTTCGTATATGTCCCGTTCACGACTACCGATCTCTTAAATTGGAAGACCCACAATTCCTCGTACACTGAGAAACCACAAGCTATGACCGATCTGTTCACCTCGATAGTTCAGACACATAACCCGACATGGGCTGATTGCCAGCAGTTATTAATGACATTGTTCAATAATGAGGAAAGGACAAGGATTAACCAAGCGGCCATTAAGGCGCTAGAGGAGAGAGCCCGTGCTTTAAATCAAGCCAATCCGGCAGCATGGGCCGCAACACATTACCCTAACACCGATCCTGACTGGAATGTAAATGGCGCAGATATGGCTCAACTTAAAGCCTATAGAGATGCTATAATTGCTGGCATGAAAGCCGGAGGGAAGAAAGCTATTAACATGTCGAAGACAGTTGAGGTGATTCAGAAAAGTGATGAAGCGCCCAGTGTCTTTTATGACCGATTACTGGAGGCATACCGCTTGTATACCCCCTTTAATCCGGAAGACGCTGATAATTCCCGAATGGTAAACTCCGCCTTTGTCAGCCAAGCTTACGGAGATATTAAGCGCAAGCTACAGAAATTAGAAGGGTTTGCAGGTATGTCTATCACCCAACTAATGGAGGTAGCGAACAAAGTATATATGAATAGGGAAACAGAAAGTAAGAAAGAGGAAGAGCGCAAGATGCGTAGAAAGGCAGATATGCTAGCGGTAGCGATCGCAGGCGTAGATAGACGGGGCCCAGATAGAGGCGATGGTAGATGGAATAGGGAGCCTTTGAGTAGGAATCAGTGCGCGTACTGCAAGGAAGAAGGGCATTGGAGGAACGAGTGTCCGCAAAGAGAGCAGTATGAGAGAGACTTACCCAGGGCAGGTTATGGAAACTTTAGAGGCAGAGCGAGAGGTAGAGGAGGCCCCGGAGGGAGTAATGGTAATAGAGGGAGTAATGGGAACAGAGGAAGTGTAAGGGAAGATAGGTACTATCCAGCAGCGCAAAGGTCCCGCGATAGAGAAGGTAGGGACTTTGTGGGATTGGCTGACACGGTCATGGAGGACTATTGATACCGACCGGGCTCCATCCCCCTTGGTCGAGCGGAGCCTATGGTCGATGTATCAATAGGGGGAAAAAGGAGTGCGTTCATGATCGACACTGGTGCTGAACATTCGGTGGTGACTAATCTAGTTGCTCCTCCATCTGGAAGAACTATTACTGTAATAGGAGCAACTGGAAGAAGTGCTGAAAAACCGGTTCTTAAAAGTCGACTCTGTACATTGGGAGGCCACGTAGTAAAACATCAATTCCTTTATATGCCTGAGTGTCCAGTCCAATTGCTGGGACGTGATATGCTATCCAAATTACAAGCGCAGATTACGTTCCTACCAAATGGAACAACATCCTTAAAGTTTAATGGACCCTCAGGTATTATGACATTGTCCGTACCAAAGGAAGAAGAGTGGCGACTTTATACAGTGTTGACTAGCCAAAACCCGAGGAGTGATGAATCCTTATTTAACATACCAGGAGTTTGGGCAGAGAACAACCCACCAGGACTGGCCCGCAATATTCCACCTATTAAAATCGAACTAAAACTTGGGGTTTATCCAGTAAGCCTGAGACAATATCATATTCCGCAGAAGGCTAAGAAGAACATCCAATCTTATCTGGATAAGTTCATACGGTATGGTATCCTAAAATTCTGTACTTCCCCCTGGAACACCCCATTGCTGCCTGTTCAAAAGCCCGGTACAGATGAGTATCGACCTGTGCAGGACTTGAGAGCAGTCAATGATGCGGTTGTTAGTATACATCCAGTCGTGCCCAATCCATATAACCTGCTTGCTTTAATTCCGGGCGGGGCTACTTACTTTACAGTCTTAGATCTCAAAGATGCCTTCTTTTGCCTCCGAATTGCCGTAGAGAGCCAATGTATCTTTGCTTTCCAATGGGAAAATGCTGTAACGGGCTCGAAACGCCAAATGACCTGGACAAGATTGCCCCAGGGGTTTAAAAATTCACCTACCCTATTTGGTTCAGCTCTAAGCCAAGATCTACTAGATTTTGAGTCTATCCCAGGAGAGTGTGTATTATTACAATATGTAGATGACTTGTTGATAGCAGCAGTTACAAAGGAAGTATGTCAGCAAGCAACGCATGATCTACTACACATCCTCTGGAAGGCAGGATACAAGGTGTCAAGAAGGAAGGCTCAGTTGTGTTTGCCAACTGTCAAATATCTGGGATTCCATATCTCTGAAGGTCAAAGAATTATGGGGCCAGAGAGAAAAGAAGCTGTGTGCCAAATACCGATACCCAGGAATAGAAGACAAGTGCGAGAATTCTTGGGGCAGCAGGCTTCTGTAGGATATGGATTCCCAGCTACGCGATACTGGCAAAACCTCTGTATGCAGCTATCAAAGGTACAGAGCACGACCCCTTCTTATGGACTCAAGAACAGCAAACGGCATTCGAAGATGTGAAGAGGGCTTTGATGAGTGCCCCAGCATTAGGTCTACCTGACCACACACGGCCATTCTACCTGTATGTACATGAGCAAAGAAGAATGGCTGTGGGAGTATTGACACAGTACTTGGGATCATGGCAAAGACCTGTTGCCTACATGTCTAAGCAACTGGATGCAGTGGCCAGCGGACTTCCACCTTGTCTAAGAGCTGTAGCTGCAGCCGCCCTGCTAGTAGCTGAAGCCGATAAACTCACTCTGGGTCAAGAACTTTATGTACGAGTTCCACATGCAGTACAGACGTTGTTGGATTACAAAGGAAATCATTGGTTTAGTAACAGCCGTATGACCAAGTATCAAGCAATGTTGTGTGAAAACCCAAGAGTGCATTTAGAGACTGTAAATACCTTAAATCCAGCTACCCTTTTGCCACAACCTACTGAAAGTCAACATGATTGTTTGGAAGTAATGGATGAAGTATTTTCAAGTAGACCAGATCTTCGTGATTTTCCCATCCAGAACCCTGATGTTCAATATTACACCGACGGCAGTAGTTATGTAAAAGAAGGGATCCGCTATGCAGGATATGCAGTAACAACGATAGACAAGGTGATAGAAGCTCGGCCACTGGCAAAAGGAACATCAGCACAAAAGGCAGAATTGATAGCACTGACACGAGCGTTACAATTGGCTGAAGGTTTAAGAGTGAACATCTACACGGACTCCAAGTATGCGTTTTTAACCACTCATGCCCACGGAGCTTTGTATAAAGAAAGAGGACTATTGAATTCAGAAGGCAAAGAAATCAAATACGCAGCTGAGATCCTACAACTATTGGAAGCAGTGTGGGAGCCGAAAGAAGTCGGTATTATACATTGTCGGGCGCATCTGAGAGGAGATGGTGATGTAACCAAAGGGAATCGGATGGCAGATAGTGCAGCTAAGCGTGCTGCTGAATCAGGAAGACAGGAATATGTGGGGCATATAGCTGCTCTTATACCAGCTCCACTGTCTCAATGGACTCCAATTTATACAGCTCAGGAAGAGGAGTGGTTAAGGACTGAACCTGGAAAGTATTTGGAGAACAAATGGTATCAGTTAGAAGATGGAAGAATAGTTATTCCAGCATCACTAGCGGTAGAAATTGTCCAAAACTATCATAA
Organism: Pelobates cultripes; assembly: GCA_933207985.1. Classification (NCBI taxonomy): domain Eukaryota; kingdom Metazoa; phylum Chordata; class Amphibia; order Anura; family Pelobatidae; genus Pelobates; species Pelobates cultripes. The sequence goes on from OW240924.1 coordinate 62,051,236, forward strand.
CGGGACACATTCTGGGAGAGACAGTACAGAAGAATCTCTCAGAAAACATTTCTACATACCAAGATTGTCCAACTTGACTCAGGCCATTGTACGTAGATGTGTAACGTGTGCTAAAAATAATGCAAGACAAGGACCAGTAAAGCCACCAGGAGTCCAGTTTATGGGGGGACTTCCCATGTCCGATTTACAAATTGACTATACAGTGATGCCTAAATCGGGTGGACATCGCTACCTGCTGGTAGTGGTGTGCACCTATTCAGGCTGGGTAGAAGCATGTCCTACTCGTACAGAGAAAGCAGGAGAAGTCGTGAGATTCCTGCTACGAGAAATAATACCCCGATATGGACTACCCTGCTCTATAGGATCGGACAATGGTCCAGCTTTTGTTCATCAGTGCCTACAACAATTGACTCATATGCTTGGTATAAAGTGGAGGCTTCATACGGCATATAGACCCCAGAGTTCTGGTAAGGTAGAGAGAATGAATAGAACTATTAAGAATCAGTTGGCTAAAATGTGTCAGGAAACCCAACTTAAGTGGAACGTTCTCTTGCCCATAGCTCTATTGCGAATCCGTAGTACACCTACCAGAAGGATGGGCCTCTCTCCTTTGAAATCATGTACGGGCGACCACCTCCCGTGCTTGGTAACTTAAGGGGGGATTTGAGTCAGTTGGGAGAAGGAATTACCCGGCAGCAGGTTGTAGAGTTGGGTAAGACTATGGAGGAGGTACAGAAATGGGTACAAGATAGATTACCTGTGAATATTTATCCCCCAATTCATAGTTACCACCCAGGCGACCAAGTGTGGATTAAAGAGTGGAATAATGTGCCGTTAGGGCCCAAGTGGAGAGGTCCTTATGTTGTTCTTCTGTCTACCCCTACAGCGATAAAAGTAGCCGAAGTGGCTCCGTGGATACATCACTCCAGGGTTAAACCAGCAGCAGCCGATTCCTGGCAAGTTACAGCAAATCCAGAGAATCCCTGCAAAATCCGGTTAAAACGCACGACTCAGTCGGAGTGACGAGGAACCTTGTGGATCACAAATTTTATTGTTTCAGAGACTTGGTAAGTGAGTGAGAAGGCCATAATAAAGCCTGTCCACTCACCAACGAGTGTATAAGTCAGGGAAAGTCTTGAGGGGACCCCTGTGAAGACGAGCAGAACTCCATTCCCTGCAGCCCTTACATCCTGGAAGCTGAGGTGCCTTCGCACGGACGAAGACTGAGGATGACGACGAAAGATGTATTTTTAATAATGTTTATTTATGTGTATTTTTATATTCAGGAAGGTAGAGGTACCAACACTCCTAGCTGTGAGGTATGCATTAAGACTACAAGAACAGGTAACCATATATCCCAGACCCTAATTTGGCATTCGCAATATGAGTGTAAAGGAGATGTATCAAGATGTAGATACTTAAATATAGAATATAGTGTGTGTCATTTAGGAGTAGGAGAACCTAAGTGCTTCAGTCCTGAGTATCAACCCCGTACAATTTGGTTGACTCTCAGAAATGGAGATCCTCAGGGAACCCTAATTAATAAGACGGTATTAGAATCCGTATATTCTTCAGGTGCTCTGCTATTTGATGCGTGTAAAGCAATATCAAGTGGTAGAAAGCCGTGGAATGTATGTGGGGATCTTAGATGGGAGAGGACGTATGGGTCTAACGATAAATATATTTGTCCCAGTAGTAAAAATAGATATGTAAGTCCAAGATGTCCAAATAGAGATTATAACTTCTGCCCATATTGGTCTTGTGTGGGGTGGGCGACTTGGGGACAGACAGTAGACAAGGACATGATTGTGACTAAGTTGCCTATTGATCCATATTGTAAGTCTATGGAATGCAATCCAATCCATATACTTATAAATAACCCTGACAAGTTCTTAGATAAATATGGTAATTTATTTGGGTTTCAAATATATGGGACGGGTTTAGACCCTGGGACAATATTGTTTATAGGGATAGAGACTGATACGGTAACCTCCCAAACTCATCAAGTATACCATTCCTTTTATGAAGAGATGAGCATAGATAATAAGATCCCCCATAATGCTAAAAACTTGTTCATTGATTTAGCCGAGAGTATTGCCGGTAGTCTTAATGTTACCAACTGCTATGTGTGTGGAGGTACTAACATGGGAGACCAATGGCCTTGGGAAGCAAAGGAGGTAATGTCCGGTTCTGAGGCAGTTGACCAATTAATATCTATACAAGCCGACTATCATATGAGTGTTAGAGGTAAATCTGAGTGGAGATTGAAGACCTCCATCATAGGTTATGTTTGCATAGCGAGGAAAGGAATGATGTATAATACTTCTGTAGGAGAATTAACTTGTCTAGGGCAAAAAGCTTATGATGATGATACAAAGAATACAACTTGGTGGTCGGCTTCAAATGTCTCAGAACCATCTAACCCGTTTGCAAGATATGCCAATTTAAAGGACGTATGGTTTGATCTATCCATCACATCTAACTGGAGAGCCCCAGCGAATTTGTACTGGATCTGTGGTAAGAAGGCCTATTCGGAGTTACCACAGGACTGGGAAGGGGCATGTGTGTTGGGTATGTTAAAACCATCCTTCTTCTTGTTGCCTATTGAAACAGGTGAGACTTTAGGTGTTAAAGTGTATGATGTGAATCATAGGAAGAAAAGGGGACCCATAGAGATAGGTGCCTGGGAAGATAATGAATGGCCTCCCCAGCGTATTATAGATTATTATGGGCCAGCCACGTGGGCAGAGGATGGTACCTTTGGTTATAGAACCCCTATTTATATGCTCAACCGCATTATAAGGTTACAGGCGGTGGTTGAGATCATTACTAACGAGACATCACAAGCGCTCAATCTTCTAGCGAAGCATAATACCAGGATGAGGACAGCAGTCTACCAAAATAGATTAGCCTTGGATTATCTTTTGGCAGTAGAGGGAGGTGTATGTGGGAAGTTTAACCTGAGCAATTGCTGTCTTCAAATAGATGACGAAGGGCAAGCAATAGCTGAGCTTACTAGCCATATGGTTAAACTAGCGCATGTGCCTACTCAGGTATGGAAAGGGTACAATCCAAGTAGTTGGTTTGGTAGCTGGTATGAGTGGTTTGGAGGGCTTAAGGCAGTGGTAGGTGGAGTCCTACTGATTTTAATGTTGTGTCTACTCCTGCCGTGTCTTATACCCTTAGTAGTTAGGTCTGTGCAAAGCCTGATAGAAAATATAGCAGAGAGGAAGGCTGCTGCACAGATAATGGCAATTTATAAATATAAGGCTCTAGATCAGGGAGAACTAATGCAGGAAGATGAGTGTTGAAGATTCACATCATAGGATAAGTCTGGTCTGGTTCAAAGGTAACTTGTGGTGTATGTAAACCAAGGTTAAGTGATGCCTCAAGTAATTGTAAAATATCAAGAGGCATCAAAGGGGGGAATGTGGTGGAATCTCGGTAAAAATAAATTTAGTAGGCCGAGATTACCACGTGGCATGTGTACGTGCATATGCTGACGTATCGATCAGTTGGTTGCACGAGGCAAGATACGATCAGTAGTGTACGGAGCATGTGCAAGAATACAGGATGTAGTATTCCCCTCCTCCATTGTGCTGGACAAGCCATGTGGTCAAGCAGGAAGTTAATTCTTATTTGTAATGATTGGTCAAGAGAATGTGCGGGTGGAGCTTAATATGGGAGGAGTTATGTGCCTATATAGGAAGCCTGCACTATTGTTCAGGGCTCAGAACTTGCTGTATTTTTGGTGACATTAGTCCCTCTGAGTCCCGATCGGTGATCCAATAAAGAATCTCTTCCTTCCTGAAGAAACCTGTGTCCATCCCTCTGTGCTTTGCTTCCGTCAGTTTCTCCGGTATCAACTACTGTAAGTGAAAGCCAGCAGTTTGTGGTTAAAAATGTAGAGTATAAATTAAAATGGACAGACGTTCTAATGCATCGGAAAGAAGACCGTAAGCAACCATTTCACCTGATGGGAATAACACAAGTGAAGAAACATACACTGCATCGTCACTTCTTGGTAATAGTCACCAACTTCTGCATTTTTTTTATTCTAGTTTCACACAGAAAGCAGGAAGAATTATTTTAATACACAAAATGTACAAACATACACCAAATGAAACACTCACTATGTCCATTCCTCAAGCAAGAGATTAAATACAAATTATTTTCTTCTTACTGCCCAAACTAAATACATAGCTTACTTGAAGATCCCTCCATCCGCGTTTGTCTATTTTAGCAAAATATTTGAAATGCACTTTGAATTCAATTTTAAAATTCTGACAATTCGCAAAAATTATCACAAACTGATTACAACACATTTGACCATATTTACAATAATTGTTATCAGGATGACAATACAGTAGTAGCCCAGGATTATCCTAGTTGCCCACTCTAGTCTTGATGCATGTAAAGCCATTGATTTGGTTGTCTAACCCATACTTTTTTACGGTCCTAAAATACCACTGCAATGTAACCCAATTCATAACTGACACAATTTTCCATGCACCAAAATTTCCTCTAACAGCTTCAACTCAGAGGGTGATATGTCCCGGGGTGCGGAGAATGGTCGGTCCTCCAATATTTTCAACCTCTATCCATAGATCTGCTATTCTACATGTCTGGGCCCCCCTTTTCAAGCACTGTTGTCAGTAACCCTTTCCTCAGACTTTGAGCATTTACAGATGATATGTTATGTGGTTAACCCAGATACTATTTCTACCCTCACAGACAGACACACTTCACACTTGGGTTTTGACAGCAATCTCTTAAAGTCATAAGCTTTACACTTAGGCAGTATAATAGGAACAGGGTGCCTGGTCCCTTCGTAAGGAAGCAGACCTGAACTTGCTCCTGTGCCCGTCCCTTTTTCATGCCACTAGGAACCTCCAGGGGCTAATGCAGCCACCTGGGGTCTTATGGTTACTCAACTAGCAGCCTGAGCTTCTTCAGCGATATTGCCCAAACAGTAGCCTGAAACTGGATATCGTGATTAATAGCTCATCAAGCCTTGTAATCAAACCCTAGACGAGACAGACTGCATTGACAAGGCAATACTTGTTTATTAAACAGCAGGCAGTATATTTATACAGTACATAGTGTTACATAAAGGCATGACAAACATGCAAAGCAGTGTTTAGACGTGGTGGGAGATTGCAGTGACACAGTGGGAGCCAATTCAAGTGCTGGGCACGTACACACCCATGGTACCAGTATGTCTTGGCTAAGCTGAGCACATGGCAAAGGGGGAGTGTATACTAGGGAAGCTCGCTCTACAGGAGAGGAACTCCCTCAAATTAAGGACAACATTGGTAAACCCTCAGCTACATAAAGGATAAGTAATTCTGTCCCCAGCGGTCAGAAAGACACGCTGTGTAGCTACCCACAGAGCTTTGGTAAAGCTCTAGGACATTTACTGCAATGTGACATGCGGTGAAACAATCAACTCGATAGTTGTGTGTCCTGCCACATCAAATACAGTACTTTTTGGTAAACTGCATCCGCTCCACTCAATCTTTTTTGCCTTATTTTGGATCAACCACAAAAACAAATATGAGAAATGCTGAACTTGGACACATGTCCCATTTCAGCTGTGTAACCATGTAATGTTAACCTTTTGTTGTAGACGTTTGTTTGTGCTCCACAGAGTTAAACCTTAAAATTCCACTGTTCAGCTGGTAGTTTTTACTTTATCCTTTGTCTTTTACATGCCCATGTGTTTGTACTGAGCTGCCCATAATACTTTTTTTAATAAATAGACAAAGAGTCCATAGTGTCTGCGTAGGAGGCTGGCCTACGAGCCCACCTTGCAAGGTTCTGTTAGAGGCACCTCTACCCCTATAAAACTCCAGTCTTTACTTTGTTTGCAACTGCAGAGACAACACATTAAATACCTTGACGTTTCTAACCCCTCCCCCTTTAAAGAAGTAGATAAGGGGCAGGGGCAACAAAAGCCAAACACAGCCCTGGTTAATCAGCATCTCCTCATAGAAATGCATGTGTGACTAGGGTTCATAAACAAAGAAATTTAACTCCTAAACGGCAGAGGATGGAGCAGAGAGGCTGCAGGGGCATGTTCTATACACCAAAACTGCTTCATTAAGCTAAAGTTGTTCAGGTGACTATAGTGTCCGTTTAATACAAGGTAAAAAAATAAATAAATTATATATACATTGACGTTGTGGCAGGCTTATGCAATGTATGATCATATAATGTAGCTAAACCCCCATTATTTTTGCCTAGATTAGGTGTTTTTAAAAAAAAAAACTAATAAAATCTTTCAACATTGAAGTTGCTGTTTAGTGGATAGGTGAGTGCGCTGGATCTTGTGTAATTATATATATATTAAAAATGCCAATAGGGGGCTATATAGAATTTTTTCATGTAACGTTTTTGCTTTTGGTACAGCACTAACATGGTTAAAGAACAAAACATAATTAGAGGAAATTGTTTTTTTTTTTTTTAGTGCTAGGAATGGACAAAAACATTTTTTATTTTTTTTTAAAGTTACATACATAACAGATGAAACCCCAGAACCAGTTTAAATAAGACACGTGATGAGGAAAAATAAATATAAGATGATAAAGAGGACAGCTGCGTGCTGATGTTTTATGTAGCAATGAATAGGCACACCCTTCAAAGAAAGGCTTTAAGAGTTGTATAGATGTAAAATAGGGAAGACAGGCATTTCAGCTGGGAAAATATATGACGATCACAGTAGGCTTCTGCAATGTAGACCTAGAAACCGCAAGCTATTTAACTATTGCCACATCACTGTCACAATGTTGCCTGAAACTGAGCCAGTGACATATTCAGCAGCTATGTCATGTAGGAAAGCTTACATACCATCCCCACATTTACCTTGTCATTCCCTTCCCTGTGTTTAGTTCCCTCTGTTTACCCTTCTGGAAATTTTCCTGGTATTTGCATGCTTAGTTATTAATTTTTGACGCTGCAAGGCCAATATGGTATTCAGGGGGAACTAGTGTGCTAGCACTCTAGCTCACTACAGTGCGCCCCTCCCTTGCGCTCATGGTGCTGAAGGGGTTAAAAACCACTTTATCACTTACCAGATTTCAGCGTCTATGTCCCTCAGCTCTGGGTCAGGCTCCCCATCTGCTCAGCAGACGTCAGCCAGCGGTGGGGACCTAACGCGCATGCATGGCGACTGCTGCAATCGCATTAGGACTTCCCCCATAGAAAATCATTGTATAATGCTTTCCTACAGAATTTTATGTGACGTTGGATGTCACCTAACCACCCAGGAGTCTCTCCAGTGGATGTTTGGTAGACCACCACTAGCAGTGGAGTTAACCCTGCAAGGCAATTATTGCAGTTTATAAAAATAAGGGGCATGGGACACTGCACCCAGACCACTTCAATGAGAAAGTAGTCTGGGTGCCTTTAGTATCCCTTTAAGTTTCTTGTTTTACTGGTCCTTTTTGTCTGTGTTCTATACCTTTTTACCAGAAATTATCCTATGTTCTTTTTCTCAGTTAATTTACATTTCAAATAAAAAAAAAAAAAAAAAATTAATTTAAAAAAATATTATAATACTAACGTTACGTTTGTCACTTTTGAAGTTGCTATCTCACCAACAGCAAACTGGCAGAAGTACTGCAGATAGTGTGCAACACAACAGAATACAAGCACGTAAATAATTTTTTTTTTAAATAAATATTAAGATAATGTGGTTAGTGTGGTAGTGTACTTAGTTTAGCAAACAGCGGATTAAGAGTGACCATGATTTGTTTTTCTGGGCGGTCAGAGACAGTCTAACGAAATGCAAGAACCTCCTTCCTATATATAATGAAATCCCATACCCTAGAAGATGAATACAGTGTACAAATGTAACCCCAGGCTTGGAATGGACATGTTGATGAGTCAGTTTAGAGACTGCAGTGCAATTAACTAACTCGTTGCCACAAAGACCAATCATATAGCAGTATCAAATAGTGTGATCTAAAACATCCCAGGTTACATGTGGGATACATAATAAATGGTAACAAGCAAAATAAAAACAAAGACTCTAAAGTAAAAGCAGCTCACCATGCTCAGAGCCTGGGGTGTACGATTTATTATTAAGCAAAATTATCTCTTGCAGATAGAAATGGAATGGTGGTTCAAACAAGAGTCCTACATACCAGATATCTTGTGACCTTCCCTGATGTCAACATCCCCTGAAGCCACGTTCCACTTGCCAGCCATCCATGTTCTCATAAGGAACATTCCCTCTTCCACTTCCAAGGTCCTTTTTCAGCCTAGTGGCAGTAAGTGTGGGTTGCTTTGGCAATAGAGAGAGGAAGGCTTTGTGAAGTGCATGATGTGTGAGTGGCAATGGGGTGGGAAGAGCATTCGTATCGAAACAAACGGGCAGGTAGCAGTTGCATAGATTTCCTCTACATCACAAATTATGGCACCAATTTCAGGTCCTTATTGTAAAATAAAAGTAAACAAACATAGGGAAATAAAACAAAGCAATGTTGCTGCACACTGTCCTGGCAATGGGTTAGTGAAAAGGGAAAAAATAAAATAAATGTAATTCTATATGTGCGTAACTCAAACAGCTCAGTGCATCGGAATGCCGCTGACATATAGCTCATCTATGGAATAGAAGACGAAATATGGCAGGTTGGCAGCATAAAATTAACTTTTGTAACGATCCAAGCAAAAATGTGCACGCAGCGAGATTTAAATAAAAGCAAAAACAGAAAAAAAAAAAGAAAAAAAAAAACACGCTTTCATCACATACTACCATATGACACAAGCCTGTATAAATAGGCCCTGCTGTTTCAGTCCAGCCCAGAAATATTGGAAGCAAACCATTAAGTAATATCTAAATTCTGTAACAACCAACACGTATAGATGAAATGTAGAAATACCTGTATCTGTCCTGAATGTTTGACAGACAGAATTAATGTGATCCTTATTTCTAGACCACATTTGCTCTTTTTATTGGGTAATACAATTCACACCTCCAAACATGTAAAATAAAATACATTTGGATTACGGCGCGTGAACAGGACATGGGACTATTCCGTGACTGTTTAACTGACTTCAATACCTACTGATTGTAATTTATAGACCAGAGACATTTAAAAACAATACCAGCAAGTATAGATACCAAAAGGATTCTTAAAAGTGACACTGTAAACAAGATTATACCTTGAATACAAAACGACAAAATTCTACCTAGGTTTCGAAGCAAATAAACAGTCCACGTACTGGCCTGCATTATGACTAAATTACAATCAAGTATCCTAAGTGTTATTTGATGTGTATATACTCAACACAAATTTAAAAGTATTTGGATTCTTTAAATATAAAAACATAACTGAAGCATGCCAAAAACTAGTTGATGAATTAATCAGCAAGCTCAGAATAGCACAGTATCAGTTTACTATGCCAAAGAGTAAATGATAGGCCTGGAATCAGCACGGCAACCATTAATAAATGATAGACTGCCATGACAGGTAAAGAGTTTAGCAGAGGCACTAGGCTTCTTATGGACACTTTATGCAAAAATGTCCAATATATTCTAAGGCACCAAATACAGAAAATATATAAAACAGCAAACACATTTAAAATGATTTTCTAAGCACCATAGTAGAATCACTGCAAAGATTATGGTGCACAAGGTATCTTGTAACCAGAATAGCTTATAACCACAGCAATTCTGAATATCTAGACAATTTTTTGTGCGTGCGATATGCAGATGAACAAAGAGACCTCTCTTCACTCCCCTGTGCATTTGGTGGGCTTGATGCACTAGGACACATCTCTTATCCTTTGTGGTTGGTGGTTTAGCAGATCTCCACACAGCTTAAAGCACTCAAGATACACCGTAATCCACATCACCACCTTCAGGAAACTATTAAAAGGGACATTTTAACTTTATAAAAATCATTGGTTAGTAGATAAACCCCAAATGAAAACATACATGCATTTAAAGGACCACTATAGGTACCCAGACCACTTCAGCTCAATGAAGTGGTCTGGGTGCTAGGTCCCCCTAGTTTTAACCCTGCAGCTGAAACCATAGCAGTTTCAGATAAACTGCTATGTTTACACTGCAGGGTTAAATCGAGCCTCTAGTGGCTGTCTGCCTGACAGCCACTAGAGGCGCTTCCGTGATTCTGACGCTGGACATCCTCACGGACCTCCAGCATCAAAAAAGATACCCACAGGAAAGCACTGAGTAATACTTTCCTATGGACCTGTTTGAATGCATGCGGCTCCACTCAGGAGCTGACGTCGGAGGAGGAGAGGTCACCAGTGCCGAGAGAGCACGGCGCTGGATTAAGGTAAGCAAATAAATGGTTCATTAACCATTTATTCACCATGGAAAGGGGCCCTAGTCACCGTTCATTCCCAACGATATAGTCTTCCTTTAATTATGCATTTTTATCATTGGACTTACATCTAAAAACAGCTTTCAAAAAAACTACAGATCTCCTGTCCACTGCCTTTGCAAGTCCTCCTCTAACACCACCAAGAGTTTGTGACTGTCCAATTACAGACTTCCCAATGCAGCTTAATGAGAAGTTTTTGTAAGTCAGGGGCTCTGGGCAATTGTTGCCTCTGGAGTTCAGTGAAAATAATCTAATCAAACCAGGAGGTATAAAAGGTGTAAATTTCTATTTTTTAAATGTGTAAATTTCTATTGAAATCTGCTCTTTTTGCAAAATTAAAAAAAAAAAAAGAGACACTTCACACAGAAAGATTTATTTGTAATTAAAGTGCTTTAGAGGCATGGAGTATCTAAATGAATGGAGGCATAGGGAGTCAGCTTCTTACATGTTGACCAGGTATAACATGTTACCAAGTGATGGTGGCTAAGGAATCTCCTTCCGATCCTGAATAATGGGAGGAGATGAGAGAGGGGAATGTATGATTGACTATGCGACCTTTCAGCAGAGATGTGCCAGTAACACAATCTGATACAGGCTCATATGCTAAATAAACAAACAGCTCACAAATCATCATATCTAAGATAGCGCCTGGCAGAGACCACATGCATTAAATTCCCTGATATCGACATGGAACTTTATTTACTACTTTTGGATAAGCTTTTTAAATCATTAAAATTGGTTAGAAAAACTTTAAAAAAAGTTATTTATCTATAGAGGTCACCATAAAAATCTATTGGAATTTTGTATATTACAAACTTTATTGCAGGTTTTACTGCATGTATCAAATAATTGGGATCAATTAAAAATAAAATACATTTATTAAAAAATATATAAAATAATTTCATATATTTTGAAGGTCAAACCTACTTCAAAAAGGTACATCTCTTTTCTCAAACTATTGATTGCCTTCATTATTGTGCATCTAATGAGATGTAAAAATTTACTAGTAATTCATGGAAATGGCAATATTAACTAGTCAACATTTTCTCTGAGCAATATTCAGGTACGTGGATAGATTAAGTGGTTCCAGACTGACAAACTATGTGCTGCACTCTAAGACCCTGAGCTCAGTGATCATTGCCTGGCTTTGCCAGCTGCCCAGCACCCATCACTGTTCCTGTTTTTCCCCCCTCCCACACATTTTATATATTTTGACCTGTGATAAAATGGTTAAATAAAAGGGTCTACATTAGTTACATAGTCTGGGGATGTATTTTCTACAAATTATACACTTCTGTGTATCGGTTTTGAATTCTGTGACTACTATTAAAGTTATAATCTCGGCTTGCCAAAGTTTGAAAAGTTTGAGCTTGAAAATCATAATTCAGTACTTGTGTTATTTGTTTTAGAACTTCTAAAAATTAACTGAAGTCACTTCAGTCACACTTCGGGCTCTATGGGGTGGAAGGGGTTAAATTTACCTCTTTCTCCAGCGCCGGGCGGGGAACTCTCCTCCTCCTCGGCTGAATGCACGGCACGAACAGCGCGCACATTCAGCCAGTCTATAGGAAAGCTTTCCTATGGACGCTGACGTCTTCTCACTGTGAAAAATCACAGTGAGAAGCGCGGAAGCGCCTCTAGCGGCTGTCAATAAGAGCCACTAGAGGCTGGATTAACCCTATTATAAACATAGCAGTTTCTCTGAAACTGCTATGTTTATAGAAAAAAGGGTTAAACCTAGCTGGACCTGGCACCCAGACCACTTCATTAAGCTGAAGTGGTCTGGGTGCCTATAGTGGTCCTTTAACCCCTTAAGGACACATGACATGTGTGACATGTCATGATTCCCTTTAATTCCAGAAGTTTGGTCCTTAAGGGGTTAAGAAAATGCTCACCAATCATTGGTTGCATTACACAATCTCATTTTGGTACAGTACCCCCCATAGCATTGGTTCCCTTGGAAAATATGAGATAAGAAGGCTGTGAAAAAAAAAAAAAAAAAAGTCTTTAATGTTTAACCTTTTAATCTTTTTAAAAAGTTAAACAAAAATATTCTGCTCTTATGGATTTCAAAACAATTGCTACATGAACACAGGTTTATGAATAAAAAAAAAAAAAAGTTTGTGTGCTGCCTTAAGTTCTGTATTTGTGGGAGGAGATAGCATTCCTATAAGACTCTACTCCCCCTTCTTACCTTCGCCGTGGCGTTCTGTTCACCCCACCCACCTCACCCTCTTCATACCTAAACAATTCCTCCAGGGGGTCCTCTTTATTACAGGCCTACCCCTGCATCAGTTTCGGCACACCACAAGGTATTTCATGGTCTCTATATTAACCAACCACAAATATATATTTAAAAAACAAAACAAAAAAACAAATGTGTGTGACACAGTTGGCATCCTTTAGTCAATACTTTGTGCTACCTCCCTTCACAAAGATTACAGCTCTGAGTCTTCGAAGTCTGATGAGTTTGGAGAATACACAGCAAGGGACCTGAGACATTCCATCATACAGAATTTTTGAGTTCATGATGGTTTACTAAGTAAGGGGATAGGAGTGGCAACGGAAGGACCTTGATTTGGTGATCAGTGAACAGTTTTTGATTTAAGTTTTGGATCACTGACCTGCTGGAAAATCCAACCACAGCCTATTTAAGCTTTCTCACAGAGACTGACAAGTGTTTATTAAATATCAACAAATATTAAATGGAGTTCATGATGTCATGTATTCTAGTAAATCGTCCATGTCCTTTGGCAGAAAAATAGTCCAAAAACATTAAAAAGCCACCACCATAGCTAACCGTGGACGTGAGGTGCTTTTTTTATGGCTATCACTCTGTGCGCACTAAGCAGACTACTGGTGTTTATTGCCAAAAGGCTCTACTTTAGTTTCATCTGACCATAGAACCCAATCCCATTTGAAGTTCCAGAAGTGTCTGCCAAACTGAAATCGCTCGAGTGTTTTTGGAGGAGAGTATAAACTTTTTTCTTGAAATCTTTCCCAAAAACTTGTGATGTAGGGGATGCCCATAGTATTTCTCCAGCTGTGGAGCTATTGTGATGAATGACTACGTTAATTTAAAATTTGTTACCTCATATTTATAATTACTGTAAAACAGGAAGTTATGGTTAAGCAAATTCCTGTTCCTAGTCAGAGGAGTACTAAAAATGTAAAATATCAATGAAAATATACTTCAAATATATTTTACTCATACAAAATCATAGAGGTGCCGATAATTGTTCCACATATATTTAACAAAGATGATTATTTTTATTTTTTATAAACCTGTGCTGTGTTTGCAATTGTTAGATATCCGAGAGCAGAGTATTTTTGTGTATTTTATTTAACAAAAGATCAAAAGGTTAAACAAGCCATCTTTGATCATATATACACCAAGGGTGCCAATACTAATGGAGCACATTTTATATGGAGCGGAGCAAAAAGTTACAGAACTAAACAAGAAAGATATATAGCAGATTCAGGTTACATCCAGCTTGTTCTGAAACCAGCCTCACAGTAGGGAAATGGCATTTGAACATCTAGTGAATTTAATCCTGACTTGGGGTCAGACACACATTTGGGTATAGAATCCTTATGGAGACTGAGATGATCTAGAATAGACTGCACAATATATAGCATTAGCACCAAGGCAACTCAAGCCAGGAGCTGGAACTACCAACCCGTTCCCTCAAGTTTTGAAGGATGATTACATATGGAATTTTCAATATAAGCAAACTACTACATACATACACAGTTAACAGCAGTTTAATATATACCCCATAAACTGATTCAAACGGGAGTAGTTTATTTATTTATTTTTTTTTAATAAAAGGGATATACTTTTCTGTAGGCTAACAGGAGTTTCAGCACCACATATGCTAGCTTGCCAATAGCTCCATTCATGAATTTTAACGAACGAGTTAATGAGCCTGCGCACACTTAAGACCTCAATATCTAACCGAAATAAGGTTGCCAAATTCACCATATTTTCTGGGAATTATTTCCTAAAAGCAATATGCATGGCAGGAAATGTAAAACGCTACAGCAGAGAAGGCCTGTTCAACTTTCTGGTTAAATTAGTGCATCAAAGATTCCAGTAGACCAAAATGTGTACTAAAAGATAAACCCAGAGTCAATATACTACTACATTTCTCTATGTATTTTTTAAGTAATGTAGAAGGTGAAAATAGTCGTCTCTCAAGACCTTTACAGTATCACTAAAGATTTGATCCATCTTCTCTGTATTCTTTTTTTGAGGAAGTGGATAGACCGGGTCTATTCATGGTTACAGCGTTAGTTTAGATATTGGCATATAAAAAGTCACATTGGCATGCTTAGTAATTCCTCACACATAAACGGACAGTACTAGCACAAGACAGCGACAGGAAACTTACAATCACCAGTGTGAGGTTCTCATTTTTTCCACAAGCAAATAAAAGTGAGGACTTCTGCAATTCAAATAAAAAATGAAAAAAATAACCCTTAAAAAAATAAAAAATAAAACACCAATTTTAAAAAACTTCTGTAAAAACATACAAAAATCCCTTATTAAGCAACTGCTTTAAAAGGTTGATAATCACCCAAACAGTTCAGCAGTTTATCAGTTTACAATTTATTGTTTTTCAACTCAAATATCCCTTAGGGGCCAATTACAACCACTAACATGCCAAACAAGAGATATCGTGGTACCACTGGCAAGGATATTACTGTATCATCACTACTTGCACAATGACTTTCATTAAAGACATTCAAATTGGCCATCATTTGGCTTCCTATCTGCACTACAGGCTGAAATTTACAGAATGGTTTAACAACAGTATAATTAGTTTATTCTAGTTTACGGTTTTATTTTTTTGTATAATGTGATTTTCTTTTCTTTAAATGCATTTTAAACAAAAGTCATGCAAGGCAAAAAGTATACAATGCTCAAATTTCCAAAATAACTTTTGTCCACATTGCACTGAATTTGGCAAGGTAAATACTGAAAAAAGAATTCAAATTGCTGTATGTTAAATCCACACATCTCACTTACATGATTAGAAAAACAACAAAGTGCAATCTTTGATTATCACCTTAGGTTTACAGACATCTAATTAACTAGGTAGCTAGAGTGGTTGAATGGTCACCGTATATACTCGAGTATAAAAGTCGAGTTTTTCAGCACATTATTTGTGCTGAAAAACCCCCACTCAACTTATACTCGAGTCAAGGTCTGTATTATGGCAACTTACATTGCCATAATACAGATCAGGAGCCCGGCGGTCCTGTTGGGGGCCGGCAGGAAGCGTTTACTTACCTTTCATGCAGCTCCTGTTAGCTCCCTTCTCCTCCATTCCGCTCCACTGTAAGTCTCGCGAGAGCCGCGGCGTCTGAGCATTGCCATGGGTTACCGTGGCAACGCTCCGCGCGGCACACAGACCACGTGATTTACAGTGGATCTGACCGGAACGGAGGAGAAAGGAGCTGACAGGAGCTGCAGGAAAGTTAAGTAAACCTTCTTGCCGGCCCCCCCACTGCACAGCCCATCCACTGGACCACCAGGGATTAAGATAAGCCCCCCCCTCCCTGGCCAGGTAACAAGCAGGGAGGGGGGGGCCAAAAAAAAATTATTAAACAATAAAATTAAAAAATATTAAAATAACAAAAAAAAAAATATTAAAAAATAAAATGCCCTCCCCCCACCTAGTTCACATCCACACACAGTGTGTGAGTGAATATGTATGTGCACACATATATATATATATATATATATATATATATATACATATATACACATATATACACACACATACACACGCACATAGCCCCAAGTTTTTTCATAGCCCCAAGTTTTACCCTTGACTTATCCTCGATGCATAGCATATTTCACAATTGTTGGTCACAAAACTGCACTCGACTTATACACTAGTATATACGGTAGGTCATTTTAGGCCAAAAATATAGGTTACAGTAATAGAGATGGAACTCCAGAGCATATAAAAATACATGTTAAACACTAATGGATACAGTGACAAATCTTTTAGTACTCCCATGTATGCATGCTTTTTAGATAGGAATGAGGTTACCACATTTAGATCTCGTTCTTTGACGACTGTGACCTCAATAATAATGACTCAAGTTCTCATCTGCTGCCTGAAATTTCACTATGAAAACCAGTTAGGACATGTACAACACTCTGTGCACCTTAACGTGGCTGTTGAGTGGTGTAGTTAGCAACACTACAAGCAACAGTCCCATTGCATTGGGTAACTAAAAAGGTGTTACCCACTTTGTGTGCTTTACAAAATATCTGGTTTAGACTACGCAGTGCTGAAAATATCATTGGACATTATGGCCCATGTGGACACGAACAGTTTTGTAAACTGTTCATTCCGTCACATCGCATAAAAGGATTTAGATGCTGTGACTGTGCAAGCCATTGGCATGAACTCATTCCTATATTTGTGGAATTAGTATCCTGTGATGTGTGCTTTGTGATCTGGTACATTATCCTGCTGGATCAAGCCAAACAAAGATCAGTAAAAAGAAACAAAGATCAGTAAAAAGGTGTACACTGTCAGTTATGACACTCAGGTAAGCTGCAGCATTTAAACAATGTTCAGTTCTTATCAAAGGGTCAACAGGAAACAAATACAGGGTGCGCTAAATGAGAGATAATATTTACAAAATATTTTTACACTTGAAAAAGCCTATTTTGGGCAAAACACGTGTTTTTATGATCTTATTATAATAAAAGTATTTTTAGACTACCTATATTTCTATGGTCAGTACTCTTACTTTTATTTTTTGCTATTTTATCCAGGCTGATTTTTTATTAATTTTTTTAAAAGATCCAGTACTACAAAGAAATCCTTAGGTGGGGATTATTCCTCTCACGTCTGGTTCATAGAGCAGTGTGGCTGCTCTATACACTAAGTACGTTTCGTTTTCCCTTCAGCACCAAGTTTATCTACTGAGAACACTATGGGCCCTCTTTTGTGCTTTTTTCTTTCATAAATCCTGCATTATATACACACATCACCAGAAGGATATCCTACATGTGGGGAGTTTAAATACCACTGTATGCTGTTTTACTCAGAGGTGGTTATAGCTCTTTTTATTGTAAGTTGGCACTCTTAGGACCTCAGTGTTTGTAGCTGCAGGTGTCATACGTTATTGCACCATTGGGTTTCTTCCTTTATTTTATGGTATTTTATATGCTGACACATACTTGAGACATTGAAAAAAGTATTGAAGAATCACCTATTGTCCAGCTATATCCTACATGTGGGAAGTTTCAAATACCACTGTATGCTGTTTTACCTAGAGCTGGGCATAGCTCTATTGATTGTGAGTTGGCATTTTTCTATTTCTGTGTTGTCCGTGACACCATCTCCCAACGGTTTTGCACTATTGGTCCCTCTTTGTTTTTTGCTTTGTTTTACATATTAACTACTGAGGACCTAATCAAGAACCAAAGAATACCTACCCAAGGTCCATCTTGTATTTTCAGAGACTCTTTAAATATTATCTCTCATTTATTCCATTTAGCGCACCCTATATTTTTGTTGTTTCCTGTTCTCCCAGATTTATTGAAGGGTTTGAGGGTTGCCCTTCTCCTCAGGTGTGCAGCTCCATCCACCACTGTGATTAGTACTGTAGCGCTGTTCCACCCCAATTACTATTTTTTCTGTTATTGATACAAAGGGACAAGACTATATTCACCGTTCCATTACACCATCTGCAGGCTTAATAGCCGACATTATGCAAGGCAAAATCATGAATTTTACGCAAAATCCTAACACTACCAACATGATGCAACAGAAATATAGTCAGATTTGTCAACCTTTTTCTTGTTACTCCTGGGCCCACAGTACCTCTGTGTCCGGTTCTTAATAGACACGTGTAAAAAAAGGGATCAACCAATATCATTTTTTTTAGACCCAATGCCGATACACATGATCTGATGGCTTTCATGTAGAATTGACAATAACTGTTGCCGATGTTTTGTACATTTAAAGTTTTGAAAAAGCTACACAAATCTGACATTAACCAAACATGCTGTCAGCAGTCACACTCCTATCATTCTCAGCCAGGTACATTACCGTAGATTATTCACAGTCTCATCACCCTGCCTTCAGTTGAGCTCTGCATGTGGGGACTCACAAAGAGGAGTGATGAAAGTTGTATTAAAAATATGTTAAATACCGACTCCAACAAATCGGTGGAACCAACCATACAATTTGTCTATCCCTACTGTAGATCATCCACTGCAAGGCAAGTCATGTGCGTTTAGCACTTTCTCACTAAAAACACACAGTTGTCTCAATTGCTTCCACGTTGCTATCACTTTAGTCTGGCCATTCCCCTCTGACTTCTCTCATTAAAATTAAATAAATCTGGGGGGTGGGGAGATTTGCCCCATAGACATGCCACCCATTGAATTAAAAAATTTATTTTTTACATACAATTCTATTTAAACTTTAAAAAGCACTGTGAAAATCCCAAGATCAGTTTCTGAAAAACTCAAACCACTACATCTGGCACAAACAGTCCAAGTCACTTAGTTTACATATCTTCCATATACTGACGTCTGGCTTGAGCAACACCCGAAACGGTTGTCGGCACACGTATTCGAATGGCGTTTGTCACATAATTGGTTGATCAGATAGTTGCGCTCCCCTCTGCTCCCTCGCGCTGTTTAATGATGCAGAAAGCCGGAATATGACATAATTGCAGCTCCCGGCAGCACTACAGGAAGCAGAGAGGAGCCGCTTGAAGATTACTGATCCCTCACATGCAGGATGAGCAAGCAGCCCTACTGGACCCCAGGGAAAATCCAGTCAGCTCTCCCAACAGTAGGGAGGCTGGGTGGATTCAAATTAAAATGGAAAGTGTGTGCGTCAGAGAGTGTGTCTTCTCGTGTCTGTTTAGGTCTGTTTAGGTACCTGCATCCCACCGAGAGGCGTTTTTACTCACCTTCTTTCCCACGCCATGACAGTTTTCTGCAGCTTGTCCTGCCTTCATCGGTGAGCTAATTAATCTTCAAGCTCTCCGTTAAACCAATGCTTTTCTATTGGACAGCATTGAGGGGATATTGCGCATGTTTTCTATATGTAACATTCAGCACCCTCGTGCAGAGCGTGGAATCGCTGAACAAAAAGTTGCTGCACACTGTGCAGCACTGACACAGGACTCTAGTGGCGTCTGCGTGACTGTCACTAGAGGTGTTACTAGGCAGCTATGTAAACACTGCCTTTTCTCTGAAAAGGCAGTGTTTAAATTGAAAAGGCTACAGGGACATGCTACAGGCACCAGAACAACTACATTAAGCTGTAGTGGTTCTGGTGACTATAGTGTCCATTTAAGAATTGTTTATTTTTTGTAAATTAATCTTCACTAGTTTTTTAAAAACATTGGCTCCTAGATTCCAAACAAATTTGTCAAGCCCTGGTTTAGCGACCAATTTTTGTCTATTTAAAAAATATTTTTTAAATTGCTCACTAAATGGTTATAATGCCTCCATTCGGTGTTAAACCATTTTCATGCTATTTAACATTACCCCTACTGAAGGTTTGGCTAAGGCAGAAATGACACTTCCTTCTAACCATACCAATTCATACCAGCCTGAGATAAGGTAAAAGCAGTCAGCTGACACTCTCAGCCAATCATAGTCACCTATTGTAGTACAGGATAAAGCTTCTTCATTAGCCCAAGTAGCACAGAGGAGATTGGCTTATTCGGACTCTTTAGCATTGAAAACAGTTTTACATTGAATGGAAGGGCACCTGCAGGAAACTTTTTTTTTTTTTTTTTTATCTTTATTTTTCGTCCGTGAAAATGGCAAACATATGTGTAAGGCCACAATAGTCTTTACACATCAAAACAGTGAATATCATGTAAATAAATGTCTAGGATCGTTTCACAAACATTTTATAGATACAATTGGTCTCAATGTTATAACGAGTGATGTAAGTCGGGTAATCGTGATGATAGAGGGTACCCATCTGTCAATATCGCCCCTTGTATTGTAGGGTCGTGAGCTGCGGGAACAGGGTGGGGATGACTAAATCTGGGTATTGTGTCTAACGTCTCGCCCTTTGTCCCGAGGATGTGGGTTTATGAGTCGTAGGGTGTCCCTTCAGTCTAGTGGTGGCTGCGTGTAGTCGCTAAAACAGTTCATAGCTATGGCTAGTGTG
>OW240924.1:62071868-62241315 GCA_933207985.1 Pelobates cultripes
GGACTCAATATCCCTGAACGTAGGACACACCTGCTACGAGAATTGAGGAAAAAACACGTAGCGATAGCAATGCTCCAAGAAACGCATTTCAAGGAAGGATCGTCCCCAAGAATACGGAACAAGCATTATCCTAACAACTACTTCTGCAACCACCCGACGGCTCATAAATCTGGAGTGGCCATACTATTAGCCGCTGAGCTGGAGTTCAAAGAACTAGAACATTTACAGGACTCACAAGGAAGATACCTCTTCCTTAAAGGCACTATAGCAGACAGGATATACACAATAGCAACCATCTATGTGCCCAATAAAAGACAGGCCCCATTCCTCCAAAATGTGTTACAACAACTGGAGGACTTCACGGATGGGATACTATTGGTAGGAGGCGACTTCAACACTCCACTCGATTCTACACTGGACTCCTCCACAGGTCATAGTTGCCTCTCACAACATAACATTAGATCCATCCGACAGTCGTTGGAGGCCCTGAGGCTAGTGGACTGTTGGAGAACGCTTCACCCCACAGTGAAGGACTTCACCTACTTTTCCGCCCTTCACGATCGATATTCCCGTATAGACTATATCCTTACTGCTCAGGAAGGACTTTCCCACCTGCGCGGAGCTAAGATCGAGACTGGCACCTGGTCGGACCATGGATCGGTCGAGATAGAACTGGACTCACCCCTGTACAGACCAAAGGCGTGGACCTGGAGACTTAACGAAGCTCTACTGCTAGACCCAGATACCAAGGAACAAATTCAAAAAGCACTGGAACAATACTTTAGGGAAAATGACTCCCCAGAGACCTCCCCAATATCCATATGGGAAGCCCACAAGAGTGTGATACGCGGTGAACTTATACGCATCGCCTCTCGGAAACGGAAGGCATTTATGCATGAAATGGTGGATTTGTATCACTCTATATCGACCCTGGAACGCCAACACAAACGCTCCCAGCTAAATGCAGTTTACGGAGAATTGATGGAACACAGACGAAAACTCAAAGACCTAATCTTGAAAAGGCATCTTCGAGCCGTACAACGCACAAAGAGCTTTTACTACGTACACGCCAATAAAGGAGGTAAATTCCTGGCGAAACTTCTGAAAGGCCCTTTGCCCCATAGACAAATACGCAGGATTCGCCTGGCTTCGGGGGAGATCTCCCCCTTTCCAGAGAAAATCGCAGGGGAATTTCGGGCCTTTTACGAGCTCCTCTATAATTTGTATGCGCCTAAAGAGGCCACCGAAGCCGCGAGAGAAAATGGGAAAATACAGGACTACCTATCCAACACAATCACAAACACAATCAATCAAGACTCGGCAACACAGCTGGACACACCAATCACAGTGGAGGAATTAGCCGCAGCCCTTAAGTCATCTAAAACTGGCAAGGCTCCAGGTCCGGACGGCTTCTCCACGGGATACTATAAAACCTTCTCGGGAATACTGTTGCCCTGGCTCACCAAGGCACTCAACGTGGTTGGTGAGGGGGGAGAACTGGGTGGGGAGTCCCTATCAGCCACCATTACAGTCCTACTTAAACCAGGGAAAGATCCACTCCATTGCAGCAGCTATCGACCGATTTCGCTACTAAATGTAGACGCTAAATTGTTCACGAAAACACTAGCGACCAGAATTAAACATCTCCTCCCCGATTTGATACACGAGGACCAGACGGGATTCATCCCAGGTCGAGAAGCTAGGGATAGCACCCTACGACTTTTCTCTATCCAACACCACGCGAGGAAACTGGGGACCCGGTTGCTATTGTTATCAACAGATGCAGAAAAAGCATTTGACCGGGTCAATTGGACATATATGCTGGCAACACTGAAACGACTAGGCTGTGGCCAGAGACTCCTCACGTGGATATCTGCCATTTATAGCAAACCGCGCGCATCAGTGCGGATCAATGGGGCTACGACCGCGGACTTCGCGATCAACAATGGGACCCGGCAGGGATGCCCACTATCACCGTTGCTGTTTGCAATGACCCTGGAGCCACTATTACAGGCAATCCGCCAAAATCCGGACATACAAGGATATAATTGGCAGGGAGTACAGCACAAAGTTGCCGCATACGCAGATGACCTCCTCTTCTTTGTCCGTAACCCTAGGATCACTATGCCGTGCCTTCTCTCCGAGTTTAACAGATTTGGCCAGATATCGGGATTTAAACTTAACATCTCGAAATGCGAGGTCCTGAATTTAACAATCCCCACAGATGAATATCGCTCTTTAGAATCGGAATTTGGGTTCCACTGGTGCCACGACAAGATGAAATATCTGGGCATCTGGGTAACCACGAACCCGGGGAATATATATCACTATAACTTTACACCCTTATTAAAGAGGATACTTGCAGACCTGTCCAAGTGGTCTCTCCCTAACATAACGTGGCATGGGAGGATTGCGGTGATTAAAATGAATATCCTCCCGAGAATCCTATACCTCATGCAAACCATACCCCTCGCACTTCCTCCAACCTTTTTCTCCACCCTGAAAACGGCGGTGATCAAATTCGTCTGGCGAGGAGGAAGATCCAGGATTAGACACGACATTATCTGCCGACCTAGAATTTGCAGATGACTAGCGCTTCCGGATTTTAGGAAATATCATCAGGCCACGATCATGCATCGCGTACTAGATTGGCACGCAACACAGAAAATTAAACAATGGGTTGTACTCGACAGGGGCCTCATTGGACCAACGTTGGAGACGAAAATCTGGGGGGGTCCTGAAAGATCGCTCTCCCACCCTGCAGAGGAAGGATTGATCCTGCAGACAATATATGGATGGAAAACACTGAGGACTCAAGACCACGTGTCCCCTATGCCGAGCCCAATGATACCGATCACGTATAACACAGCCGTTGGGGGGGGACTCCCCCCTGCAGCATTGCCCTTCCAGGATACTGGGGCATACATACCCATACATAAGGCACTCGAAGGCGGGAGGATGCGAGACCTCCCCTCGATGCTAGGCGATAGACCGCGGACGCCTATCCTCCAATTTAGATATCTACAACTGAAACACTTTTACGATTCATTCCCGCACAAAGATCGCTTGCATAGAGACCTCACGTGGTTTGAGGGCCTCTGCGACCGAGGAACCAACATAGAACATGCCATCTCAGCGTTATACCAACATCTTCTAACCGGAGGCACACCTACGGCTACTACATTCAAAAGGCAGTGGGAAGAACAACTAGGAATAACATTTACAACACAGCAATGGGATACAGCGTTGCTTTGGCAGCATAAGAGCTCTATGAGCTCATACTACCAAGAGATGAACTATAAGTTGATATCTTTCTGGTATAGAACACCAGTTCTTCTGCACCGCATATTCCCTTCAATTCCCCCGCTGTGTTGGAGGAGCCAGGAAACACGCGGCACAGTGCTGCACATGTGGTGGGAATGCAGGGTTATCATCCCATTTTGGGAAATGATTAGAGAAGAAGTGACGATCATCCTGGGAGACTTACCGGAATGGAATGCGGAATTGGCATTGCTACACATCTCGACACAACCCATAAGATCATATAAGAAATCAATACTACGACACCTGCTTAATGCTGCCAAGGCCAATATTCCAGTCCACTGGAAAAAAAGTGAAATCCCGACCAAAAAAGAGTGGATCCGTAGAGTGGAAGAGATCCAAGGAGCAGAAGAAGCACATGCTATTGTAACGGGAAGAGGGACCAAGCACACGGAGATGTGGACGCCGTGGTTCCTGTACATCTCTCGCTATCGAGGAGACGGAGTCGCACAGGGGCCCGCGCCAGGGCGCAGGCTGGGTCGGACAGTGCCAGAGAGACCACACCCTAAGTGGCCCGACCGCCATTGCTCCTCACCTCTTCCTTACCCCTTATCCTTGCGCACCGGGACCGAGGGGATTGGGAGTCGGGGTCGAGTGGACTGATTGTGGGATAGATAGCCAACACAACATTTCATAAGGATTCCAGGGAGGCACAACGTACATTAATAGAGGGATACTAATAAATGCACAGAGATTTGAACGGGCCCGGGAGACACGGGACACACTGTGGCTCAGATACCTGACGAGTAGCCAGGATGATGACACACCTGTGAATAAATAACACTGGATAGCTGCCAACCATATCTTCCTCATACACTAGGGTAACACTTAGGCTAAATAACACCACGATAAGTACCACACTGGGGCCAGACACGAGTGTCTGGCTACCACAACTGGGTGAAGGGACTCCCGAACGCTACACGAGCTCAGCCATAGGTAACAATCAAGGGAATACCAGTGCTCTGAGTAGTGAGTACCTGTTATAAATGAAACAAAGCTCCCGTCTGTAATTGTTACACATAGAACTGTACTGTCATACAAGAATTGGATATGCTTGTCTCTCACTATGGGGTAAGAGTAACTAGATATACACCTTGGATAGTCATTGCGGACCTGCGTGTCCACTCATTTCGTAAAACAAGCTGACTCATAGGCCTGCAAGCCTGGTAGGTGGTGGATCTATTTAATTATTTAATTTTTTGTTTGTTTGTTTGTTTTGCCTACCCCTGTTACACTTACAATGTATGCATACCTAGACCTGCGAGTCTTCAAACTGTTCTATCTGCTGACTCTCCAATTAACTTAATAAACATATTTTCAAAAAAAAAAAAAATATGCATCATGTGACGGAGTTGGAATTCCAAAAAAAACTCCAATTAAATATTTATACAAAGCTGCTCTTATGAGACGCAGTACAGTACCAGGGACGAATGCTTAACACTAGATCCAACACAATGCAAGCAATTCCCTCTTGCTCTATACATTTGCTCATACAATGTAGAGATTGTTTTATTACCTTTCTTGGATTTTAAAAATACATTTACAGTAAGAAAATTTGATATTTTCCCTCCAGATTAGAGGCAGTGTACAACAACTGGGATTTCGTCAGGGTGGGTAGAGATCATTTAACCATTGCCTGTAACACCTTACATCCAAAACCAGTGTCCTCAAAAGGCCTTTATGTCTAGCTTATAGTGTCTGGAGAGACAACCGTGTAGCTGCGTTGTAAATCTGAGAAGGAGTAGCTGAAGCCCTGAATGCTTGAGGTGGCTATGAGAAACCAGTAGTCTAAATATGGGACAATACAGAGACCTTCCTTTCTTAGAGCAGCTGTGATGACCACCAGTATCTTTGTAAACACTAGCGGGGCTGAGGAGAGACCAAAAGGAAGAGCCCTGAAAGGATAATTGAGAGGTTTGTCTTCCCTTCTGATGCAAAATTAACCGGCAAACTGGTGGTCGCAACTGGGTCCTAAATCCTTCATAGCCCTGGTAAAATGTAGAATTTGGCCCCCTGAAATTCAGGATCAAATTGATCTTTGCAATCTCCTGGAGGAAAGCACTGCAACATGTGCGTGCGTTCCACTGCCAGGAAATCTAAGCAGGTGCGCAAAGCACACCTTCACCACATCTGGCAGGCGACAGCGCTCAGTGGAAGTTATTAGATGTGGAATGAAGGCGTTTGACATGCGTTCCACCTAAGCATTAAGAGGGAATAGCCAGGCCTGCTCAGAGACTGACTTAACCCTGGAGCAGAGTCCTTCTCAGCCAGGCATTTGACCTTGACCGGAATAAAAAAAAGAAGATTAAAAAGATAAAATGAGTGCCTATCTTATCCTGAGGGTTGGGGCTATGTGAGCAGACTGCAGTTTCATACCCAAGAGAGGAAAAGCATTAGAAGGAGCCCAACTTTTTAATTTCTAGGTGTTGGCCTGCCTTCTCAGATGGTGTTGAGGACCCTACTCAAACGAGCTTACATTTTAGAGGGAGTGGGGTAGAATGGCACAGGTTTAACTCACTTGCTGGAAGCAAACATGGCTACAGTCTAGAGTACAGAGATGAAGTGAAATAAAAATGGAATTATAGAATTTTGGGGAGAAATAAAATGTTAAACAATCAATTATGATTAAGTGTTAATGGGAATCTTTGTGCACGAATAGACAAGAGCTGGGGTTTAAATAGCTGGCATTTGCTTAAAAGTTTGCTTACCTGTAAGAATACCAATTAGGATTCTGAAAACTCTACGCAATAGCGACAGCAGAAAGTAATATGATAATAAGATAATTGGTAATGAATGAAAAAAAATGAATTATTCTATTGCACACTGGAAGAAGTGTAAAGAAAGAAAAATCGGGTTTGTTTATAGACGCGTGAAATGGTTGTTCACTTCACAGCAGGTAAATATATTACATGTTTTTTTACTCAGCGATTCTGAGACACAAAACAACCCGAGAGGAATGCGATAAGTAAGAAAACAGTCAAGTAATCGTAATTTAAAAAAATACAAAATAAAGATCGATAAGACTAAAATACTTGAAATATTGGAATAAAGGATTAACATGTGTCTCACTTTAAGTCGATTGCAAAGATAGACAGGAAATGTTAAATTCCAAATTAATTCAACTATTTGGTTTGTAAGTAACAAACACTGAACAATCCCTGCCTCTCTCAAAATTCTCTGAATAAGAGCAGTTTTAAATGTAAAAAGCTGCAGATAAAAAAATAATTAGATTTTATACACATATGTTCTCATGCCATTTTAAGGGAATAATTAATCCATAGAGGATAAACATGAGCAGGAATACGGAGCCTAAAATACACACTAAGTTTATACAAAATTTAATTTCTCAACACATTCTCTAGATAGTCTATTTTGAAAACAATTTCTAAATAATAATTCTAAAGAGTTTTAATTCCACACTTGAATTACTTACATTGGAAAATTACTGTATCATCTTAACGGGATCCAATTGTTTAACCTCCTGAAAAGCGCACTTGATCATTTTGGCTTTAAATTAAAATATTTGTATAATACAATTATCAGGTCTTGGCTCTGCCAAAGCCAACACTGGATATTTGGCTGGCAACCGGTTTAAATTAGGGATGAAAGGTTATTTTTAGGATTAATATATGATACACCTGAACCAGAGGAGGAATACACATAAGGCTGTTACATTTCAAAAATATTTCTGTTCAGAAAGATGCCACCAATATGCTTCTTCTATATCCCCAAACATTGTAACATTAACTCTTACAATGCACTACTGGCAACAGTCCCATGCCAGAAGATCAATTAAACAGAAGGAGTAGGCACAAAAGGACAAAGTACAAAGCGGCTTCTAAAGTCTCAGTCACGGGACCCAATTCAGCAAAGCAAGCTAGAAAAAAAAACATGTAATACTCGTGTACTATACATTATATCAAACATGAAACAAAATAACTGCAACTTGAGGCTTAATTGTGAGGGGAAAAAAACTGCATATCATTTATATTTTGTTCAGCAGAGTAAAAAAATAAAATTACATTTTCCAGATTACAATGTTACTTAACTCATACACTTGCCTGCCCTCATTGTCCTGAATGTGGGGCAAGACACTGAAGAATGTACAGCTAATTGTGAATGACATGTACACTTTCATAAATACAACTCGGGGTTGGATACACTGTATAAGATAAACTGGGATTTTCATTCATTTCCATAGTTTTTAAGACAGCATTGGTGACAGAAATATCAAAGTTCTACCCAAAATGCTAATACTGATTGCGGTCAGCAAACTCCCATAATTAACAGCACTGTAAATGCTGGGATCTCACTGACTGAGAGCAACAGGAATGTGATCGCTGTCAGCATGTTCTTTTAATGCCACATTTGTGTAGAAATTGTTTTTTTCTCAAACTTTAAATGTACAGAATATCGGCAACAGACCCATAAGGTGACCAATAATCAGTATCAGTATCATCTCTGCAAAAATTTCAGTCGATCCCCTAGTGCAAGAGCTTTTCATCCCTTTATCCAGTACTTGGTTGATGGTTAAAAGATATTATTGAAGAACCACAGGCTGCTTGGCAAGCAGCTTAAAGGGTTACTCCAACCCTTT
The DNA here is from genome assembly GCA_933207985.1 of Pelobates cultripes. Taxonomy (NCBI): domain Eukaryota; kingdom Metazoa; phylum Chordata; class Amphibia; order Anura; family Pelobatidae; genus Pelobates; species Pelobates cultripes. The sequence goes on from OW240924.1 coordinate 62,079,787, forward strand.
TCCACAAGTATTCTCTTTGGGCTAACTATAGCCTATTGGGCATTGCTCTTAGGTCCAAAAGAATTGAAGTAAACAAAAAAAAACAAAAACAAAAAAAACCCCAAACCTGTAATCCAGTGCCTGTCAAAGCTGCTGGAGCGGATTTCCGACTGACGTAACAGGGGACCTTGCGTTGTCCAATCATAGAGAAACCTGTGATTGGACCGTTTTTGCCAGCTCAACTGCATGCAATCTGAGCAGACAAAGGGAGGGCTTTCTAATTTAGAAGAAAATAAAATAAAAGCAACAGATGGAGACTGGAGGGAGCACACAGTTGGAGAAAGGAATCTTCCTCTTGCAGGTGCTCCACCTGCAAGGGAGACGTTTATGGTGTCTGTTGCCAGCACGCAATCTGGTGACATGGAGAAGGGATGAACGCATTAGCAGATCTGGATCCACAGTCAGTCAAGGATGAGACACCCTGTTACTGTTACACTTACACAAATGGCTGGCTTTCCTACCTCATAGGGCCATTCAATGAAACCATGATTTATTATGAGGAGATTAGAAAGTAAGTGACCACATAACTTTGAGAAACAAAGTATCTAAACAAAGTTTACTACCACCTCCAAAAATAGTTATTGACAATCTGGAACCTCCGACACATGTATTAAGAGTTGTTTTATAAATTAAACAATGATATGATAAACTGTAAATTTAACTACAAATGTATTATTTTCATCAGATACAATCTAAACAGTTTGCCTTTCAAATTCTTTCTGAAGAAGACTTTTGGAAAGCATACATAATGAAGAGACTGAATGCATTGCTATCAATCCCAAACCATTACACTTCTGAAGCACTCTCTACACAGATCTAGAGTGTGAGGAAATGCAGAAGATATAAATCTAATGGCTAAAATATTAAAGCCAGCTGAAATTCAAGGTATGTAATTCTATTTGGAGCAGTTCACCAGCATAGTTGTAAGAACACAAAACGTATGATTTAACGCACAGGATATGCAGTACACTTAGAGCAAATTCTAAATGAGAATATAACATAGAAGGCTTTTGACATTTTAATGCTGAACCAGGATTGGGCATGACAGATGGGTCAAGAGTTTATAAGCTATACAGACATCTCAATGAGCAATCTCATTATTTGTATCTAGGAAAAATAAATAAAAAAAACAGACAGCCTTTTACATTCACGATCCATAAGTTCCTTGTATTCTTGGAACTTTAAGGGGAAACTAGCATAATGCAAGGCTGAAATGTCGATGATTGGACCTTCCAACCTACATCGTTATGCTCAAGATTTTTCAAACCTAACCCTAGGACACCATGCTATACCCAGCCTTATTCAGCCAATCGAATGGCCACTAAAGAACCCCAGATCACTTCTTCTCAATGAAGTGGTCTGCATTAAGTAGACCCGTTTTGTAGAACCTTGAATGTTCACACTGTGGGGTTAAACACACCTCTAGCCACTGTCTTCCTCACAGCCACTATAGGCACTTGGTTTTGAGAACAGAGTCCCAGGGCAGCATTTGTTTGGTGCAACACTACCATTCATTTGCCACACAAGCCAATTAGCTTCCCAATTTCCTATGAAGAAGCATTGGATAATCATGGCTGAGATTGATGATCTCAGCCATGGAGGTAGAGTGGCCCAAAAGAGGGCAATGCTGAGATGGAGAGAAGGTGAGTAAAACAAAGTTTTAACTTCACACAGGAGGTGGGAGGGTGCTCATCCTGGCAGTGTTGTGCCCTAGAACAAAACAGAAGGCAATGATTCTCATTGAGAAGCTCTAGATTCAATGCTTATAAAATCGAAAAAATTTGGCAGCATAAGACAGCAATTCCTGCACATGGATGCTGCTTCCTAATGTTTCTCTAAGAGAAACATTGGATTAGCATGGAGATCGCCACTAGTAAAGATCTCATCAAGCTGAGCTGCAACAAGGAAGACTACCTTGTTGCTGGATTGTGTGATTTTTACAGGTACTGAGGAGAAATGGGGGCCCAGTACACCTAGCACACCGGTGTTATATAAAGAAATGTATTTATAATCCTAGAGTGTTCCTAATCTCTTTATGGATGAACTAAACATACTCCATGGCATTGCATTCAGGAAGCTCCAAACCACAGGTGTCAGTAACCATAGTCAATATAACCAAACAAACAAAAACACAACCACCATGGTATGCATTTATATTTTGTGCAATAAACGTCTGCAACACCGATTACTTAATAGAATGTCTAAGATACATGAACACATATGTAGAACATATAACAGTGAAAGATGTACCAACATAATGCCATGGGGAAGCTCAAGAGGCATAATAAAACTCAATACTCCATCTTTTTGCATTATTTCCCATAACACAAACTTTATATAATGAGGTGTGTTTTATATTGTATAATGTGTGTTTGAAATGTCTAAAAAAATATTTTATTGAATTGTGTTCAACAGCAGGAATGCCATAGATTCTTCTCTGTCATTCCAGCTGCTGTGGAATGCCAAGAAGAGACATTCCCTTGACTTATACTTGCTTCTGTCTTCGTGAAACACTGATCATACCTAAATTCCCCAAACAGCCACCTATTTACCTCCATTAATGAAATTCCAGAAGAGGTGCTGGAGGAGAAAGAAAAAGTCTCTGTATCTAGGCATGGGGTAGGCAACCTTTGGCACTCCAGATGTGCTGGACTACAGAACACGTGTCTTCTGGTGTTGCAGTAAGCCAAATGTTTACATTGTCTCATCACATCACATGTGATGTCCAATACGAATTTTATGACACTGTGTTGCCAAGATTTGAAAATACAATCTGCCAGTTTACAGAGTAGGAACAGCATTGAGATAGATATATATAAAAAACAGCTAAACATAATATTTGTGGCAAAGTCAAGAAGCGATAAAAAAAGTCAACTGACTTCAGTAGATTCTGAAATATACTGTTGTGTAACACCTACATATCCACAGGCATATAAAGAGTGAGAGAGACATGTACATACACAGATATTTAAAGGAACACCAACTTAAAAAATATATTTAAAATGTTGGAGTTATTCCAGATTTAAATATTTCCAGCCAAAAAATAAAAACTGAGTTTTTAAAAACCAATAGAGCACCAAGCAGCTGCTCCTTCTCTTCAGAAATCATCTTGATGGATAAAATCCAATGCTTCTCATAAGCTTAGTGCATGGGCAGCAATTGCTGTGCTCAGGCAAATCAGATTCTTAAAGTGAAGCAATGAATCTAATATTTTTCTACGGGAAGCAATTAAAACATTTCACGATACAGAACATTAAAGTAGCACTCCAGCGGTTATGGTGCTTGGTGTATTCCTTTAAGGCTTTCAATTATTGAAAGCCTTCACTAGGAATTGCTACTAGTTACTGACAGCTAGTAGACATCCTGACTGACAAATATAAACTATTCTGTTTTGGCATAGTAATAGTTTACCTTTGACAAATTGCAGGGGTATGGCCTACAGTTGCAAGAAAAAGTATGAACCCTTTGGAATTATATGGATTTCTGCACAAATTGGTCATAAAATGTGATCTGATCATCATCTAAGTCACAACAATAGACAATCACAGTCTGCTTAAACTAATATCACACAAAGGATGATATGTTGCCATATTTTTATTAAACACACCATGTAAACATTCACAGTGCAGGTGGAAAAAGTATGTGAACCCCTAGACTAATGACATCTCCAAGAGCTAATTGGAGTGAGATGTCAGCCAACTGGAGTCCAATCAAATCAATCAATCAAAAAAAACACACCAGTTCAGGGTTTGCTTTTCACAAGAAGCATTGCCTGATGTGAATGATGCCTCGCACAAAAGAGCTCTCAGAAGACCTACGATTAAGAATTGTTGACTTGCATAAAGCTGTAAAGGGTTATAAAAGTATCTCCAAAAGCCTTGCTGTTCATCAGTCCACGGTAAGACAAATTGTCTATAAATGGAGAAAGTTCAGCACTGCTGCTACTCTCCCTAGGAGTGGCCGTCCTGTAAAGATGACTGCAAGAGCAAAGCGCAGACTGCTCAATGAGGTGAAGAAAAATCCTAGAGTGTCAGCTAAAGACTTACAAAAGTCACTGGCAAATGCTAACATCCCTGTTAGCGAATCTACAATACGTAAAACACTAAACAAGAATGGATTTCATGGGAGGATACCACAGAAGAAGCCACTGCTGTCCAAACAAAACATTGCTGCACGTTTACAGTTTGCACAAGAGCACCTGGATGTTCCACAGCAGTACTGGCAAAATATTCTGTGGACAGATGAAACCAAAGTTGAGTTGTTTGGAAGAAACACACAACACTACATGTGGCAAAAAAAAAAAGGCACAGCACACCAACATCAAAACCTCATCCCAACTGTGAAGTATGGTGGTGGGGGCATCATGGTTTGGGGCTGCTTTGCTGCATCAGGGCCTGGACGGATTGCTATCATCGAAGGAAAAATGAATTCCCAAGTTTATCAAGACATTTTGCTGGAGAACCTAAGGCCATCTGTCTAGCAGCTGAAGCTCAACAGAAGATGGGTGTTGCAACAAGACAATGACCCAAAGCATAGAAGTAAATCAACAACAGAATGGCTTAAACAGAAGAAAATACACCTTCTGAAGTGGCCCAGTCAGAGTCCTGACCTCAACCCGATTGAGATGCTGTGGCATGACCTCAAGAAAGCGATTCACACCAGACTCCTGGCCATTGTGCACGTCTGATCTGTAACTACAGGAAACGTTTGGTTGAAGTTATTGCTGCCAAAGGAGGTTCAACCAGTTATTAAATCCAAGGGTTCACATACTTTTCCACCTGCACTGTGAATGTTTGCATGGTGTGTTCAATAAAAACATGGCAACATTTCATTCTTTGTGTGTTATTAGTTTAAGCAGACTGTGATTGACTATTGTTGTGACTTAGATGATGATCAGATCACATTTTATGACCAATTTGTGCAGAAATCCATATCATTCCAAAGGGTTCACATACTTTTTCTTGCAACTGTATGTACCAAAATGACTATACTAAGATGTAGTGGTTTTGGTGCTTAGAGTATCTATTTAAGTACATTTTAAGACCTCGTAAAGACATATGTGTTAAATAGATCATATAAGCAAATATGATATAAATTTTTTTATTTTATTTTTTTTTTAATCTAGAAAGTGAAGGTTTCCTTTAATTTCCTACCATGTTCAGAGGTATTGTTATTTATAACGAATCAATATCTTCCACAGTGCTGTACAGTATATGCCTTCAACTGAGCTGAAGAAGAGGCAGGGACTTATTAAAATGAAATGCAAGGAAACAAAAGTCACCAGCACAGAACTAGACCGCCAAGAGATTGCTCATACATCCTAGAGAGGATAAAGTCCAAATTCCATAAAACCTTAATCCTGTGAAACTTCAACATATCCAAGACCTAGCCAGGCATCAAGGCAACAAAACCCGAACCAGTCTCTGTGACCTAGTGAAACAAATTTTCAAAAAAATTCTCCTCTGGGGACATAACACTAACAGTACACAATCTACACTTGGAGGCATCGTCAGCCCAAAGTAATAACATTTTGGCAAGTATATTGAGACAACCATCTAAATGTAAAAGCCACAAGATCTGATAATATATTGATGTGCAGTTACAATAAGTGGCAAAGAAACTGAATTTTTACCATAGCCCAAGTAATTATACTCTGGGGAGTGATCGTTTTAATGTATTAGCACTACTCATGTAGTTTAATCAGTTCACATAAGCTTCATGATAAAATGATCTAATGACTCAGCCATACTGTGCCTTATTGCCCTAATAAGTCACCATGTTTGTGATTGCCTTTTCAATGAGGAAACCTCACAGAACTGTAATACTTTATTGTATTACAAGACTTAAGAACACAATAAAAAATAGAGAGTTTTACATACATCTATTCCTGCAGGTAACTCCACAAAATAAGCATCCTCTTATTGCCTTATAGCTATACACAATAGCGTACTTTAATACTTTCTCTTACAGGGCCCTGTTACATAGTCCAAATGACAAAAGTAATGACGTACACCAACTATTCCTCCATTTAATACACAGAATTCCTTTCATGATGTGCCTTACTATTCATTTTACAAATTACATTATAAACTGGAATTCATAGATTTGTATTTTATAACAACAAATCATCAAGATTAACTCATGAGTAGTATTCTCTAAAAAGGACTATAAAACACTGATCCTTTATCTTTTTACTTTATTTTGTGAAAGACAACAAAGGGTAACATGAATGCCCACGAAGTCCAGCAAATCCCTTAAACATGTAATCTGATTTGTCACATCACCTTTCACGAAGTTTGCAAAAGTTGGACTTATTTTCTTTTACTTTAACAGAACACGTAAACAAATCAGTGCCCTTCTAACAATCATGGGGCACCTAAGCAAATAAATAACTAAAGTGTGAGCAGTCAAATTTTATTATAATATATTAAATTTCAGGCCAATTATCCAAACTGACATCACACTTAACTTCTAAAATCTAAATAAATAAAAAATCAAATGTAAATAAATACATTAAAAAATATATATAATAATTATTCACAACAATCTACACTTTGGTGAATAACTATACATTAAAAAAAATCTTATAACCCTACAGAATATTTAGTATTTAGATAGGTACCAAACAGACATGCATTTGGTAACACAATTGCATCAGAAATTCTTTATTAATGAAACTGTAAATCAAAATTAGAGGGCCCCAAATAGTTTATTAACAAACTACAGGCCATTTTTCAATTTAGTAACACGCAGACCAAAAATAAAATCAGTGTCTGAAAATAAAAACACAAACAATTCTGTGAAAGCAGACATGTGAAGACCTCCAATGAGTTATCTTGTCTATAAGATTTTATCATTCCTAAAGTATGGCTTGTATGGTATATGGCATGCACTTCTCACAGGTGTAGTGATGGTGAACTTGGCACAGCTTTATGGACTACACTTAGCATCATGCTCAGCCTGCCAATGTCTCACTGAGCATCATGAGGAAATGGAATTCATAAGACAGGTTGGATTTTCAGAAGAGGATGGGCTGAATTAGATCAATGAGGGCTTACCTCTCCCCCTTGAAATTTTTGGACTACCTGTCCCATGATGTTCAGCCAACCAATCATGGGAAAAGCTATCCAAAAACAGCTGGGGTGTCAAGAGAGGATGGGTGAATTCGAGCAATGGGGATTTACCTTGCACCTCCCTACAGATGTTTCTGAACTACCTGTCCCATGATGCTCAGCCAGCCAACACTTGCCTAAGCATTATGGGGAGTACTATATAAAAACAGCTGGGGTGTCAGAAGAAAAGATAACATGTATTAGAGCAGTGAGGGTTCACCATACCCCCACCCCCCCTCAAATGTTTCTGAACTACCAGTCCCATGATGCTCAGCCAGCCAACACTTGGCTAAGCATCATGGGGAGTACAATATAAAAACAGCTGGGGTGTCAGAATAGCAATGAGGGTTCACTTACCCCCCTCCTCCTATATATGTTTCAGAATGACCTGTCCCATCATGCTCAGCCAGCAATCACCTGGCTGAGCATCATGGGACAGGTGGTTCAGAGATAGCTGGAGTCCCCAGGTGCTGCTCTCTCCCTCCCTCGGGGAGCCAGGAGCCCGCCCACCTGCTGGGGGCCAATGTTGAAGAGTTCATGTTTAGGGCCACATCACGTGACGGGCTCCCAGGTAACCTTCCTGGTGGGAGCCGCTGCTGCCCCTCAGGACAGGCTCAGCCCGGGGCGGGGGGCGTCACCCGGGATACCAGCACCGCGTACACCCTCCGCGACCGGTAGCTTACCTGAGGAGCGGCGAGCCAACAGTCTGCGGCAACTAGTTCCCAGGTCGCCCTCACCTGCCCGGCCACAACCTAACCCGACAGCTCGCCCTGCTCGCTACAGCCTTGGCACCACCCAATCCTGGCACCGCCTCCCTCAGTCACGGACACGTCTGTTGGTCCACCGAGATGCCAATCAAATCTCTAGCCCCGCCCACTTAACGCCTCTTCGCCGACACTAACCGAGCCCACCAACAGACTTCGCCTTCCCACCTCGTTGTCTGATTGGGCCGACTGGCTGTGCTGCGCGACGATTGGCTGGGCGGGGAATGCGCTGCGAAGATTCTCATTGGGCGAGAGCGGAAGCCCTCACGCTCTCTACAATGGGCGGGAATTTCCGCTGTGTGATGGCGGGTTAGGTTGAGCTGTGGCGTAGCACACGCCCTCCCGCGTATCTCCCCAAATTTCACAATTTATTTATTAATGACAACAAAATAAAGCCATGAATTAGCTGTAAACACGCCCTGAGCCAGGCCTGCCAGCCCTCAGCGCAATTACTGACAATAAAATAATGTCCCTCTTAGTAAACAAGTCACAGCTCAGGGTAAAATAATGATAATTTGCAGGTAGTTTCTGGTTTCTTCATGCTTGTCATACAAAAAAAAAAAAAAAAAAATGTAAGGTGGCAATTTGTAAAGAAACACTGAAAAAACACATTTTTTTTATTATTAGTTTTAAAATATATTATTTTTTTATTATTATTTTTTTTTTAGTACGGTGTGGCCCTTACTGTATTTAGGTTGAAAACTCAATTTTTTCGCAAAACATAAAAGTAAAAAAAAAAAAAAAAAAGCAATTAAACCCACCTGTAATCCATCCCGTGGACAGCGGGCTCGTCACATGCTGTTTGTCCAGTGCTTCTCATAAAGAAGTATTGGATGGATCCCACACAGAAGCATTAGCGGCATTCGGCGAAGACGCCAAGAGTGAAAACCTTTGAAAAGAAAACATTTTAAGGAAGAAGTGCCTCTGCTTGGTGTCTGTCTGAAATGGCATGTTTTAGTCAAAATTTAAACATTGTCAGAGAAAAGGGGCACGGTCTATACACCAAAAGCATTTAAAAGCAATAGTTAGATAATGGAACAAGCAAACACACACTTATGATGTACACCACAGCGCTACCAAATTTATTGAAGGGTATGCATAACACACATGTTTCAGGTGCAGTCAAACATTTATCGATTTAATGCCCTTAAAAATGCCCATTCATTGTTAAAAGGTGACTACACCTGAAATGTTGGTGTTCTGCATGTCCTTCAATAAATGCGTGTATAGGGTATCCTTGTTTGTGCTTGTTCCATTACATAAATATTACTTTGTATCAGCCACAACGTTGAAACAACTGACGTTGAAGTGAATCATATTGAGTATATCATTACAATGGCACCTGTCAAGAGGGTGGGAAATATTAAGGCAGCAAGTGAATAGTCAGTTCATGAATTTCATGTGTTGGAAGCATGAAAAATTGGCAAGTGACTTTGACAAAGGCCAAATAGAGATGGCTGGACGACTGGGTCAGGCCATCTCCAAAATAGCAAGTCTTACGGGGTGTTCCCATTATGCGGTGGTTAGTAGCTGCCAAAAGTGGTGCAAGGAAGGACAATCGGTGAAACGGCATCTGGGTCATAAGCGTCTAAGGCTCATTAAGGCACATGGAGAATGCAGACTAGCCCGTCTAGTCTGATCAAGAGCAACTGTGGAAGAAATGTAATGTTGGCCATGATAGAAAGATATTAGAACACACAGTGCATCGCAGTTTGCTGCATATGGGGCTGCCTAGCCGGTGTCACGGTTTCCTGGGATCCTAACACACAGATAGATCACGATAGACGGAATTGCAATACCGGTTCTTAGAGTGACCGGGCTATGCAGAAAGAAAGAGAAGTCAGAGTACAAGCCAAGGTCAAGGATAACAGAGATACGGAACATGGTAGAACAAATCGAGCTCAAGGATCAAAGAAGACAGAGTAAACGAGAAACAAAGCCAAAGTTTGGTAACCAATAGTCAATCAAAGTATAACGTGCTATTGGGCCAACAAAAGACTACAAAAGGGCAACAAGGCACTGAAGAGGTAAGTTTAAATATGCTTAGGGTGTTCCTGATTAGCTAGCTTCCAATTGGACTTAATAATCACAAGTGGAAGGAATTTGATCCATTCTCTTTGCCTCTGGGCAATATTCTGCTGGGAAACCTAGGGACCTGGCATTCGTGTGAGGGTTATTTTCACACATACCACTTACCTAGATATTGTTGCAGAATGCGTACACCCTTCCATGGCAATGGTGTTACCTGATTTTAGCAAGACAATTCACCTTGCCACACTGCAAAAATTGTTCAGGAATGATTTGAGGAACATGACAGAGTTCAAGGTGTTGCCTTGGCCCCCAAATTCTCCAGATCTCCATCCAATTGAGCACCTGTGGGATGTGCTGGAACGTCAAATCCAATCCATGGAGGCCCCACCTCGACACTTGCAGGACTTTAAGGTTCTAATGCTAGTATCTTATTGCCAGATACCACAGGAAACATCAGGAATAGCTGTCCCAGTGTTTGTGTTGCCAACTTGAATATAGCCTTCCCTTTGATGTTGCAGTCACTGTTTTATCAGACCATGGATGTATCCACATGAGAACATGTGAGGATATTCAGTTCAGCAACTCGAAAAATATTTCCAATCTAGATTTACACAACTTTGATTTTTTGGGGGGGATTTTTTTTATGATTAAATGGGAAACTGTATATTTAAGAAGACACTGATACACGTAACTCTACATTATTTAAGCATTCAATGTCAGTGCCTCAGCGGACAGTTGTGTGTTCCTCAGGCTGTTTAGAGGTAACGCACTTACCTCCTCTTACAGGAATGGCTACCCTGAGCCCTGGCACCTTCTCTGAACTTCCTTGAAGAGACTACTTCTACTTTTCAGATATTTCGTTACCGACCTTGGAGTGCCTAATACTATCCTTCTGGATTATCCTTTACTATTTCAAGTCTTACCTCAAGTTGCCGACCTCAGATAAATTCACTGTTTACTCTTCTCAAATTGCCCCTTACTTCTTCGGACTGATTTGAATGTTGCTGACCTCATATTAATTGCACTGTTTTCTCTACTTGGATTGCAATTTACTACTTCGTCTGACTTGAATGTTGCTTGATTATCCCTTACTTACATTAACTAAAAATCTTTGCTTGTTTTGGAGTGTTCCTGTTGATTACTTTGGATTTCCTTGCTACCCTATTTACGGATTACGAGTATTTCCTTGTTTCTTTTGGTGCATTAATTGGATTATCTGTTGACATGTCCACTTCCAGGAGATATAAGAACACACCTTAAAAGTAAGTGGTCTTTATTTTTATCTTGTTTGACAATTGATATTGTATATTTGTTTCATATCCTGTTTACAAATGAGTCCTTAGTTCCATGTAGACATAACCACTGGAATCCGTCAAATAGCAACAGTGCCAAACTGGGACAAACTTTCAGCCCATGATATTTGGGTAAAGCAGCCCAATAGGAGGGTAATAAAATGACAGGATTGCTCTGTGTTTTCTGGTGACCTGTCTGGTGTTCAAGTAAGTGGGACACCAGAAGGCAAAATTCAGACAGAGCTGGGAGAGGATGTAGTATGTGTGTCTGGAGGCTGCTTGTGGTTTTGTATGTGTTTGGAGGCTGATTGTGGGATTGTGTTTGTTAGGTTTCTACTCGTGTGTGTGTGTAGACTGTGATGTTGCATGTTTGGGAAGACTGTGCTCGTGGGGTTTGGGCATGTGGGGATGCTGTTTGTGGGGTTTGGGCATGTAGGGATGCTGCTTGTGGGATTGTGGATGTGAAGGAAGGCTGCTTGTGGTATTGTATGTGTGTTCGATAAAGCTGTTTGCAGTGTATATGCGCACATTAATTTAAGGCTATAGTAGAGTGATGACTAACCTTGACACCATAAATTGTTTCGGGACTACATTTCTCATGATGCTCAGCTAGCGTTTAGAGTCTAAAAGCTAGCTGACCATCATGGGAAATTTAGTCCAGAAACAATTTATGGTGTCAAGGTTAGCCATCACAGCTGTAGTGTATTTTTGAGGAAATTGTGTGGTATGATAGGGTGTGGGCTAAGGTTAGTGTGTGTGCGTTTTGGGAGATAGGGGCTGTTGTGTGTTTTAGTGGAGAAAGGGGCTATAGCAGTAGTAAGCAACCTTCAGCTACCCAAGAGGTTGTGGACTACATCTCCTCTGATGCTTTACCAGCATTTTGTTTGTGAGAGCATATGGTGTGTTTGTGTGTGTATATGTGTATGCATGTGTATATATACATAATATATAAATATAAAACATTATTAAAGCAATTCACAGCATCTAAAGTATGATGTCCCCTTTGTCCCTTCATAATTCTCACATAGGTGGGCAAACAGTAGATCGCCAGATGTTGCATCAACATTTAGATTGGCCAAGCATCATGGAAGTCATACTTCTACAACATCTGGGAATTTATGGTTTTCCCACTGCTGTTCTAACACAACATGGACATAGGGCATGGTGTGCCCTGGAACTCCCATCATTGTGATCCAAGATCACAGTGTATGCACACCCTTTATAATATGGATTGTTCTAAACTGTTATTCCCTAACCATAAGTCCCCTAAAACCTAACAACATACGTTTTAAGAAGGAGAGTACATATCACTGGAGCCAGATAAAAAAGGCATACCAACATGCAGTTTGTGAAATGTTTAAGTATGGCAGGAAAATTAAACAAAGAAAAAGAAAATATGCTACATTAACAGAGTAGTGAATGACTTGTTACTGTCATTATTTTCGCTGTCTAGCAAACCCAAGCTTTTTACATAGCTGGAAAAACTCAAAAATAGCTGACTTAAACAGACCTCTGAACAGAATAACATAGTGCCAGATAACCTTTGGCACTCACCATGGAATGTCAAATGTTAGCTATCCTTTAAATAAACCTTGCAGTATTTCATTAAACAAATCATATATATTCGTCAACTCTAAATATCACATCCGTATTACAGAAACCCAAACATTAAACTAACTGCTATCTGGGACACCTGTTTTTCAACAGAGATTTCCAGCACAAATTGATAGAAGGTAAAAAATAAGTTTACGTGATGCTCTGGCTACATCAAATCAGCAAGAATATGAAAAATGTAGGAACTGACACACATGTAGGCAGACAAACACTGACACTCACAGAGGCAGACACACATATACAGAAACACGTGCTGGGTAAATCATGTACGACACATAATGTAGTTAAAGATGGAGGGGTTGAGTAATATGCAACATAGTAATTTATTATGTTATATCTAACATAAAGCCTGGCTCTTATCTTACCATTGACCCCAAAAGCTGACTTTTGTGTGCATCGTGTACAAAGTCATCTTTAAAAGGACACTATAGTAACCAAAACAACTTTAGCTTAATAACACAGTTTTGGTGTATAGATCACGCCCTGCAGTCTCATTGTTCAATTCGCTGCCATTTAAAAGTGAAATCACTTTGTTTATGGAGCCCTAGTCACACTTCCTGCATGTGTGTGACTTTATTCAAGTTATCTAGTGGCAGTCATACTTTGAATTAGTCTGAGAAAATTGGTGAACACATAACTGGTTTCATACACCTTCCCCGCCAGCCACCATCAGTTTTAATTAGCATTTTATACGGAGGCAAACTAGATGCGTTGGACAAGCTAAATAACTTGGACCTGTACAATGTTACCTAACAAATATGTTGTCACCTTAACAAATAAAGTCATTAAAAAAAACTCGAGAGTTTCTGTGCATACAGGAAACCACAGAATCCAAAAATAAACATAAGAGCAATGAATTATCCATGTGGCACAAAACATATGGTATGATGAACAAAATAACATAAATGTTTAACCGACCTGTGTATCAAATGCTGCAATGAGCTATAGAAAAATATTTTAAATGACTTACAATAACTATCTGCGCAAAAATATCACAAATTGTCTTCTAATGTCAGGTAGAATACTAGTGTGGTTGGGTTGATGTTTTGTATCATTGTTGGGGATTGACCAGGAGGGACTGTGGCTCCCTGATACATGAATGTTTTTATAGACTGTGCACCTTCAGAAGGTCTTGGAGTGTACCAACATCCTGCCTAATAAAACATCACTCTGGTAATTGTAATTCTTTCAATTTGAAATTCTCTTCGATAAAACAGGGTTACGTCCAACTATCAAACTGGAGATGTGGGATGACTGTGCACTGCCTGGCAACATTCCTCTCGGGACACTTATAAAGAATCCTGTCTTTTCTGGGATATCTATTTACTTGGAGAACAGGAGAACCTCTTTCCTTAACATGGCATACAGTAGGGCAGGGATAGGCAACCTTTGGCACTCCAGCGTTTTAAACTACATCTCCCCTGTTACTTTGTCATCATAATGGCTGTAAGAGCATCATGGGAGATGTAGTGCCAAAGGTTGCTTACTCCTGACAAAGGTCATTGTCCCTCGGGATCTTGTTATCTAAAGAGGAATTTGTGTTTGGAAAATTTAGCACAGAAAGTTCCCTTCCAATTCATTGCATTTTCTATATAGTTACATTGATTATAACCCAAAGGAGCTCCCACTTCTATATTTCACCAGGGCTCAGGATGTATTGCTAGGCCCACCCTTACAGAGAATGATTGGTCCAAAAATGCAAGTTTACTCACAAGCCATTTCAGAAAAAAATAACTCAATAATATAACCCCTCCCACAAACTTTGTTTTGTACCTAGGAATACAGAGTCTCTCTAATGGAACTGTAGTGTGCCATGGGTAACCTTGCCACATTTATAGTAATTATGTGCTTTCATTCAGCTGGTTTGGCATGTGTACTAAGTGTTGAAATCAAGAGTACATTATCCCTAACAATACACAACATAGGCCTTGTTAGCACATCACACAACTTCTTTTGTGGAGTGGTACCACAATTTCTCAGATGATACATTTAATTAATTTTATATATACTTTTTCCAGGTAAACATGGGTGAGGTGAATAGAAGAAATCCGTCACCTTGAGGAGATGAAACATTGTGCCACAGATAGATAACACGTATATACAGGACCTCAAGTTGTTTCCTAAAACCTTGACTAAAAAACTGCAATTTCTCCTGGTGTCTAATTCATCCAGATAAGTCAGGATTCATACCAGTAGGGAAGCCTATGACAACACTATTAGGGTTCTTGAATTGACCCATATGACCTTTTATAGCCGCAGAAAAAGCATTCAACTAAGTTGACTTGAGTTTGACGATGACCACCCCAGAGACGAGCTTTGGTCCGCACTTTCGATCTGTGTTCTATATTCCAAATGTTTAGCAAGACTTCTTATGAACGGGGTCCTGTCCAATACCATCCACGTTTGACATGGAACAAGCCAAGGTTTCCCTCTGTCACCACCAGTTATATATGCAATCATGTTGGAAGCCTTTTTGAACAGAATCAGAAGAAATTTAACTATTTATCATGTAGTATTGTCATATGTAGATGACTTCTTGTTCATCATGTTCAAGCCAAAAACATCTGTTCCAAAAATTCTAAATTATTCTAAGTTATGGAGAGTTCTGTTGAAAATTGGGATGATGCAAATTAGGTTTCCATTCCACTGGTATTCACCATGGCTAAATCCCTTGTAATATGACTCATTTCTCATCTAGGGCAACTTTATAACATAAACTTACTAAAATTGATGAACAGCCTGTATGCTCATCTTAAGGTAAAACTGGTAAGGTTTTCGTCACTGCCTTTTAAATTTTCCACACACATAGTGGCATCCAGAGGGTAAATGGTGATACCAGAACAGTGCTCTCCTTAGTAATGCTATTTTCCTCTTATTCCTGGTCTTCAGCTACTGACTGCTTCCTCTGCCAGAAACAATGTTACATTTATGAAAATTAAAAATAGAAGCTTTTGTAAGATCCAACCAGATCATAGAATCGTCTGTAGATGTCATAGGTATTTACTGTGCATTGTGCACAAACATGCCATCTCCCATCAAACATAGAGCTGTTAATTCTCCATATGGGCTATTTATGTAGCCCAGCTATTTTGACCTAACATTTGCAGTTCCTGTAGAATACCTGACAAGTTAAAATTTACTTATTACATGGACACCAAAGGGCACCCAGACAACATCATCTCATTGACGTGGTCTGGGTGCAGTGTCCTTGTCCCCTCAACCCTGTAATGTAAAATATTGTAGTTTCAGAGAAGCTGCAGGGTTATGACAGCCTCTAGTGGATATTTTCCAGACAGCCATTAGAGGCTACAAGCATTGATTCAGTGCTTTCCTATGGGAAAGTTATAATGCTCATGCGGCACTCACCGCACATGCACATTAGGTCCTCCATTGGTGTGACTTTGCTAAAGGAGGAGACAGAGCCTGTGCTGAGGTACCTCGGCACTGGAATTAAGGTGAGTTTTAACACCTGTGTGGGGACCAGTTTTGTATTCCTAACACTACACTGTTCCTTTAACCTTGCAAGTCTATTAACAATTACATTTCGACCAACACTCTTGGTATTCTTAAAGAAGATCGGTCACAGTCTGTAGACTTTGCGTAATTTTCAAAGTGACATCACCGCTCAGGGTCTTGTGGCCAGTAGAGGAGGCAGCAGGCAAAAGTGACTTTTACTTACCTGATGCTGTCCATTGCAGGTGCCACCATCATCTTCCGTCTGCTCCTCTTCTGCTCTTGGCACTTCAGCTTCCAGGAGCCAACGTCACTGTTGTACTCTTGTGCATGCACAAAATGACAGCATTGAGTCTATGGAGGATCCATGAGATCACGGGATTCTCCATAAAAAGAGCTAGTTTCCCTGCAGCCGTCACTGTTGACTGCTGGGGGAAATGACAAGCTTGATGGCTGTAGCTCCACCCAGTGTCAAGCTTTGTCAGGTGGAGAAAAATACTGAGACAAAGTAGTCCCTAATTTGTCTCAGTATATCATTTGACTGGGTGAAATTCCAACACAGTCAATATGAGTTTTTCCTAAATTCTATATTTACGAAATACTAATTTTGCAGGGGTTGTGGCAGTGCCACTTTAAGGTAATAACATAATTATTTTCACTTAATCTTAATTTGTGTATTTGTGTATTCCCCCTAGAGAAGTCATTATAGCCTCTTTATTCAGAAACAGTGTTTGACTGGATTTTCAGACTGAAATATTTGTAGTGTATTTCTAGGGTTCTTAGGGATTGTGAATTGTTCTGTCTTCACCTATGAGCCACATTCTTCAGACTGATTTCACAGTTGTATGCACTTTCACAAAAGAGAACTCAGGACGTTAATAGAGGGATGATGTCAACCACCTGTATTTTCCAGGATAGGAACAGTGATGGCTGAAATTCAAATTAATTTCAGGCTGCTTTGGAACTATTTAGAAGCCAAGTGATCTCTACCACTTGGAATTTTGGGAGTGTAATTCCGGATGGAGCATTTTTATTTATTTTTGTAAAAAAGTTTTTATCCTGGACAAGAGGACAGAGAATGACTAAGGCAGAAATAGATTAAAGACAGGGAACCATAGTGATGAAATAATAATTTGGGATAGGGAGGATCAAGAAACTGTTTCAAAAATTGCTGGATGAAAATGAGAGGAGAAAATCTCAACATTATTTATACATTAATTAAATACAGAAGAAGGCTGCAATTAAGTTTAAAGATCTGTGACAAAAACCGGCAAGTGAGACAGGCAGGGTTATTCACTACACTCCATATTTGAGTTAATAAAAGCCAGATGTCAACATTTAAGAAAAAAATAGATGGTTTTCTAAACTCATCTCATGTTTGTGCCACGAGAATGTCCACTTAGGTCTGATATTGGAAAACAGGTGGCTAATGAGCTTGATTTGGAACCAGAAGGGAAAGTTTACGTTGCTATAACTCTCATCGGCAGCAATATCAGATATTAAAATAAGAGGAAACTCCACCTTATTCTGTGTGTATATTTAGGTTTTTTGTGAGGATAAAGGGATACTCACTAAGGTGTTTGAGTACTGATTATTTTTTGCGATTCTCACTGGGATACTGTCACTATTCACTGTTTCTAAACTCATCTGTTTATCTCAAATAAATAAATAAAAAGTGTAAACCCTTGAAGGTGAGGCATAACATGACCCTAAACCAGGGCTTGACAAATTTGTTTGGAATCTAGGAGCCAGCTAAAAAGTTAGGAGCCAGTTTTGTTTAACGGATACTATAGTCACCAAAACCACTACAGATTAATGTAGTCAGGCCTGGACTGGCCATCGGGCATACCGGGCAAATGCCCGGTGGGCCGCGATGGCCGTGGGCCGAGGCCGGCAGGGGAGATCACAGGATTTCCCCGACCGGCCTATGCAGAGCAGACACTATCAGTGTGCCGGCCCTCCTGTGTGCCTTCATGGGCCGGTGGGGAGATCAAAGATCTCCCTCGCCAGCCCAGAGGCACTGATGTGCGGCTGGAGGGAGGCAGGAGAGGACACGGGAGCTTAAGCCAGCAGCTCCGCCAGGTTCCTCTCGCAGGATTCTGAGCGTTGCCGCGGTCACACACAGCACCCTCAGACACACATGGCAGCCTCAGACACACACACAGCACCGTCAGACACACACAGCATTCTCAGGCACACACAGCACCCTCCGACACACACCACCCTCACACACACACAGCACACTCGCACACAAATACAGCACAAACACACACATATAATGTATAAATTAACCCTCAGTGAGTTAACAGACAAAGACAATTAGAATCATAGAATTTAACGGCAGATAAGAACACCCTCACACACACAGCACCTCTCTTACACACACACACACACACTGCACCCCTCACATACATGCTGCACCCTTCACACATACACCCAACACATAAAACTTGCCCCTCACACATACAATACGTCCAAACATAAAATATACACTCTGAATCCTCTACACACACACACACACACACACACACACTCTGGGTCCTTTACACACTAGATCTCCTACACAAAAACTCTGCAACACCTACACATATTACAGTCCTGACATACAAACTCTGGATCCCCCATGCACACACTACATTCCTTGTAAGCAAACACATACAACATTCTCTAAACACACACTCTCTACAACCCCTACACACACTTTGTCACCTATACACACACTCACTACATCCCCTATACACATTATGCCCCTTATACACACACTCTTTACAGCCCCTAGCCACACATATTACACCACAAACACAAATGAAATCAACCTATTTACACAATACCACACCACAATCAGCTCACTCAACACACATGCAATCCCACAAGCAGGCTCCATACACTTTCCTGGCCCTTTTGTCCTCTGATATCCCACTTATGGAGACACCAGAGACAAGTTAAAAGCAAACAAGAAGCCCAGCAATGGATGAGTTAGTAGGGAAGACTCAAGGTCAGTCCATTATTACTATTCCCAGATATCTTGCCAACAAGTATTTAAAATTAACAGGCAGAGTAGGAAGCTGTGTCATAAACGTAATTTGTTTGGCAGATATAAAACTAAGGGGGCATGGCTTGCAGGGAGCCAAGAGCAGTCGCATACTCACAGAGCTCCGGCACTATCTCGGCTTACCCAGGCAAAATACTGCCTACAACTCAGCAATCCAACCTTGCAACATGTCACATATTCTTCCGCTTATAGAAATGTGGTTAATGACATTTACTGTCCACACAGGAAAAGTTGTGCCGAGCAGCAACCTAATCCACAGAAGGGTTAATGCTGAGCAGTAATTGTGCAAATGAAACCTGGTGTCATGTATTCATCCGCTTAGAGAAAAGTGATTAATGACATTTACTGTCCACACAGGAAAAGTTGTGCCGAGCAGCAACCTAATCCACAGAAGGGTTAATGCTGAGCAGCAATTATGCAAATGAAACCTGGTAACTGACTTTGGGGTCAAAGGCCGGTTACAGCCTATCAGAACTAAAGGAGGGGTATTTAGGCCCAGTTCTCAGCCTGCTCAGTGCCCTGTCGTGGTTTCCCTTGTGGTTGTCTGAGAGCGCGTTCCTGTTTATAGTTTTCTACCTGGTTTTGACTTTGGCTTTGTTTATTGACTTCTCTATATTCTGGTATCCTGACTCCTGGCTTTCCTCATCGCTGTGTCCCTTTCTGTGTTCCCTGACCTCGGCTAGTATTTTTGACTATCCTTTGTACGTTAAATCCGGCCATTCTAAGGACCGGTAATACATTACTTATTTGTCATCCGTGCTGTACAGTTCTACGTGCTGGATCAAACAGTAATCCTGACACAACACACCCTGATACCGGAGAAACCATGGGGAAGTGCTCCAAAAAGCTCAAAACGATGTCAGGTGAGAGAAATCGGAGCATCGGGGAACTTTCCACCATGGCGGTGGTCCAGGAGGAAGTGACAGTGGTCACAGATAGGGTCAAGGCGATGGAGGAAGACATATCCACCCTCTCACAAAGCCAAGCTTGCTCAATTGAGTAGATCCAATGATTGCAGACCTCACACATGGCAATGCAAGCAAGGCTGGACACACTTGATGATGCACGCCAGCGCAATATTCTAAAAGTCAGGGGCATAGTGGAGTCCTATACAGATAGTGAATTACCGCACTTCTTCAGGCCCTACTGCCCCAATGGTGCACTAAGCATGCTCCCACCAACAGTATACATCGACTTCCTAAGTCCCCAAGGGCACCGGTAGCAGCCCCCAGTGACTTTCTGCTCCGCTTTCTAACTTTTCAGGATAAGCAGGCGATACAAGAAGCGCTCAAATCCAACACCCCACTTGAGTTTTAGGGAATGCAACTTACCTTCAAACAGGATATCTGCAGGGCCACATTGGAGTAGAGGCGCTCGGTTCAAGGTGTCACAAAAGCGCTCAGAGAGGCAAGAATTACCTACAGATGGGGACCATCCCACAATCTTAATCGCCACCAAAGATGGCGCTATGTACCTCAGAGGCTTCCACCTCATTCCTCACAGAGTTGGGCCTCATATAGCACCAGACTCCCAAGCCTGCTACGTGCAACAACTGGGATGTGCAGAACATCACCCCCTTCGTACCTCGTCCAAGAGTGGACACTGGCTTAAGCGCTTGTTCCAGTGGGGATCCAATTCATCAGACTAAGTGCAGTCCCATGGTCTCCATATTCACATACAAGTTCTAGTTGTCTTCTATAAGTGCCTGTATTACATGTATCAGTATAGGTACTGGCATTCTCCCTTTTATCAATGTAATTTTTAGCTGTATTTTAATTATTTTTTATTTGTCTTACTATGTTCTGGTACATATGCCATGTCTATGATGCCTGCTCACACTGTGCCTAGTGAGGACCTCAGAGAATCTGTTAAGCATGCTTGCACTACCCTCCCCCCCACCCCCCCCACTGGATACCCAGGGGACACTGGGCACCATAATCGTAACTACCGCAGCCCCCACCATAATACGGCAAAGTGACGCACCACATTCTGGCATGAATTCAGCATTCCAGCCCTTAAAGGACCACTATAGGCACCCAGACCACTTCAGCTCAATGCAGGTCCCTCTAGTTTTAACCCTGCAACTTAAAACATAGCAGTTTCAGAGAAACTGCTATGTTTACACTGAGGGTCACAGTGAGAAGACACTGATGTCCATAGGAAAGAATTGAGTAATGCTTTCCTATGGGTGGTATGAATTCGGCGCTGACGTCGAGAGAGGCCAGCATTGGAGAAAGGTAAATGGCTGAAGGGTTTTAACCCCTTCAGCCCAGCGGGAGGGGGGCCACGTGGGTTGGGGGACCTAAGGACTACATAGTGCTAGGAAAATTAGTTTTAAATATAATTAATAAAATAAAATTATATATTTTATTATAAAAATAAAATACTAAAGTTCTAGGAGACTGTTGGAGGATTAACCAAACAAATAATATCTATTTGTGGTTACTGGCACAAGTGGAACAAGAGTAAATTGCTGGCCTCGGAGTAAATTCTTGGACTTGCAGGACCAAATGCTAAATATTATTCAAGGATACCTTAAATCAAAATAATTGAACCAGTCAACTTTTTTCTTGCACGATGCCACCATTGCCATGGAACAGCACAACTCCACCTCTGGCAGTGACACTGGGAAGTCATAAGCCAGCCTGTAATTAGAGTTCCTGGCTAGCTAATGTCAATTCTGTGCAAATTTTTGCTTTTTCTGTGAAGTATGTCTCTGAATTTTTTAATTCACTGAAGATTTCTCTGATGAGCAATATCCCTTCATGTTTCCTCTATTAGAAAGACAGATGGATCATGATTAGTCCAACATCCTGCAGAGACCTTTAAAGGGACACTATAGTCACCTGAACAACTTTAGCTTAATGAAGCAGTTTTGGTAGAACATGCCCCTGCAGCCTCACTGCTCAATCCTCTGCCATTTAGGGGTTAAATCCCTTTGTCAATCATAGCCAGGGGAGGTGTGGCTAGGGCTGCATAAACAGAAACAAAGTGATTTAACTCCTAAATGACAGTGAATTGAGCAGTGAAATTGCAGGGGAATGGTCTATACACTAAAACTGCTTTATTTAGCTAAAGTAATTTAGGTGACTATAGTGTTCCTTTAACTATGCTGCCATGCACAATAGTGCCCCCGATATTAATATTTTTGTATATAAAGTGCCAACATATGGCACCGTTTTTTACAAATGGTAAGACAAAATATACACGTAAGCAATGACAAACGGAGCCAAAGGGGAACAGAGGTGTGTACACAATAATAATTATTGCCCAAATGGGCGTTCTGAGTGGATGAATGCTATGTTTGCATTTATTTTACTTTGCAATTCTGCATATCACATGCGGAAATGAGATCTGTAGACATAATTTTAATAATTTATGTATTTTTATTTTTTCCTCCCTCAGTGAGGTTCCTATGCAGTACAAGCATAAAGAAGTATGTACAGGAGAGGTCTGTCAAGTGTGTTCTGAGCTAGTTGGTGCACTTTGAGTGCCAAGAAGATTTTGGCTGCTATATCACTGGGTCATGTGGCTTGCCCTGCAAACTGAAATTAGCCAGCCCTTCTTGTCAAAGAGTTACTTTGTGTTTGGATGAAGATAATTTTGTTTCCTGTTTTAGCAAAACAATATCTGTATAGTTTACAACATTCCTGACTCCTGTACTACCCTACCTTTAGCACATCCCTACCAGAGCCAAAAATACATTTGTAATGGATAAAATCAAATACTGAGCATGGTTTTACTCCAGTTACTTTCAGCAGCGTGGGAACACTTTTATAAAAGGTCTGATGCCCCCAGGGCTTATGGCATCAATGAGATACAGAATATTGTGGCAGACACAGCACAGACAAATTGAGGTCAAATTCAGACATAGGGACCTAGATTGTGATGAAATCGAATAGGCCATCGCCTGTCTAGTTTGAATATCAGGCCATGTATTTAGGTTATCCACAGGAGTTTTGAATTTATTTACATTGGTATAAATTGCAAGTTTTATTGGCTAATTAATTAATAAGGTAATATTTCTCCATAATACCCTTTAAACATTAGTACATCTACTCTTTCTACCATAGTGTTTGGGGGTCTCTTTTATTGAAAACAGTTGAAATTATAGTTTTTTTTTGTTTTGTTTTTTTAACATATATCTGTATTATATTATGTCATAAATAACACTAAATGGGGATTGACGCTAAAGGCATTCTGATCCAGTACGTAGATAATGTATAAATGGAGATGACACAACGATTGATGACGGAATGTTTGTACTTAATCTGCATACATAGATTTTCTCCATACATCCAGTGCTTTCACAAAGAGTTCTGTAGAGTCCTTGCTGTGCATTTTGTTATTGATAAAAATCTTATGTACTGACATTAGCATGTCCCATCCCGCCATGTAACCTGTATGGATCACATCTGAACTCTGCACTCCTTCGTCCTGGAATGACATCTTACATTCAGATTTTGCCACTGCACGAATATCTGATGCCAGATTCTAGGGCGTCAGCTAAATATGCAGTAATGGTAACTGGGGTCATTCTTCTTGTAATTGGACTGTTGTGTCAGTTTAGCGTATTCATGCACAGACCTTCTGGCAATACAGAAATGACACACTGATTTTGCCTCATTAAGCCCCTCTTGCTAAGTGATCAGTGCCCTGTTGTGTTTCCTGTTACCTGAGATCATGTTTTTTGATTGTGTATTGATTACTGTTTTGTTTTTGTTTCTTTTTTATTTGTGTAGATTATCATGGTCAGGGCCGGACTGGGACCTAAAATCAGCCCTGGAAAAAAATTCTATACCAGCCCAATAATGCGTCGAGCCAGCATAGTGTGCTGATAAAGAGGGTGAAAAAATAACTTGAAATTGAAAACTCTTACTCCAACGAAGGAACGCATATAGGGCTTCAAAATAAACAAAAGAGCACCTTTATTTTAAGTAGACGTACATTTGCATGTAATGTTTCAGTACAACTACTTTGGCCTATTAAGGACATTTTAGTAATGGTACTGAAATGCTGAATGTCTGCAGTTGCACAACTAAAAAATGAAGTGATCTTGTTTATTTTGAAGTTCTATGGGTGCGCTCTTCACTTTGAATATGTTATTGTGCATGAGTATGCAACTAGCTACAAGACAGGGCCAATACGTGCTCATTATATATATAATGACATTATATGTGTGTATTATGCATAAATAAATGTATATTACTATATGTGTAAATATTATAGGCATAATTATAGGTTACTAATACACACATCAATATACATGCACACATATATATATATATATATATATATATATATATATATATATATATATATATATATATATATATATATATATGTGTGTGTATTACTGTCAGGATCACATCAATTTATGTCTATTACCTTTACCTCGTTTAGTGTATCTTGTCTCCAATTGTCTCCTTTTTTTCTCTTACAGCGACCCTTGTGCATCTTTTACTTCATCCCAGTCCCTGTGTGTTTCTTTTTACCCTTCTCCAGCCTCTGTATTTCTCTTTCCCCCAGCCCCTTTTGTGTTGTTCTTAGCCCCAGCCACTTTGTCTCTTTCTCCCCTTCCAAATCTCATCTGTGTGTCTCTTTCTAACTCCAGACTCCGTGTGCCTCTTTCTCTTCTCCCAGTCAACGCTGGGCTGAGGAATGGGGGGGGAAATAGAGGGGAAGGGGGACAAATAGAGGGAAAGGGGAGACAAATAGAGGGGAAGGAGGGAGACAAAGAGGGAATGGGGGGACAACACAGGGAAGGAGGGAGACAAAGAGGGAATGGGGACAAATAGAGGGAAGAGGAGACAAAGAGGGAAGGGGACAAACAGAGGGAATGGGGAAAATAGAGGGGAAGGAGGGAGAAGAGGAATGGGGGGACAAATCACAGGGAAGGAGGGAGACAAAGAGGGAATGGGGGACAACACAGGGAAGGAGGGAGACAAAGATGGAAATGGGGACAAATAGAGGGAAGAGGGAGACAAAGAGGGAAGGGGACAAATAGAGGGAATGGGGGACAAACAGAGGGGAATGGGGGAAATAGAGGAAAGGGGAGACAAATAGAGGGAAGGAGGGAGACAAAGAGGGAATGGGGGACAAACACAGGGAAGGAGGGAGACAAAGAGGAAGGGGACATGGGGGGACAAATAGGAAGGGGGACAAATAGAGGGAAGGAGGGAGACAAAGAGGGAATGGGGGACAAACACAGGGGAAGGAGGGAGACAAAGAGGGAAGGAGGAGACAAAGAGGGAAATGGGGGACAAATAGAGGGGAAGAGGGAGACAAAGAGGGGACAAATAGAGGGGAATGGGGGGAAATAGAGGGGAAGGGGACAAATAGAGGGAAATGGGGAGACAAATAGAGGGAATGGGGGAACAAATAGAGGGAATGGGGGACAAATAGAGGGAATGGGGAGAGAGGGAAGTTGGGGAGGGGGAAGACAAATAGAGGGAATGGGGGGAATAGAGGGGAAGGGGGAGACAAATAGAGGGGAATGGGGGGAGACAAATAGAGGGGAATGGGGGGACAAATAGAGGGGTAATAGAGAGACACCAGGGAAGGGGGGACAAAGAGACAGAGGGGTAATAGGAGGTTGGGGGGACAAAGAGAGGGGTAATAGAGAGACACAGGAGAAGGGGGGACACAGAGACAGAGGGGTAAGAGAGAGACACAGGGAGGAGTTGGGGAAGAGAGACACACGGAAGGTTTGTTGGGGGGACAAAGAGACATGCAGTAGGGAAGGGGAACAAAGTGACACAAGATTTGTCCGAGGCAACGCTGGGCTGAGGAAAAAGAGACAGAGAGTGACTGGGAGAAGAGAAAGAGGCACACGGAGTCTGGAGTTAGAAAGAGACACACAGATGAGATTTGGAAGGGGAGAAAGAGACAAAGTGGCTGGGGCTAAGAACAACACAAAAGGGGCTGGGGGAAAGAGAAATACAGAGGCTGGAGAAGGGTAAAAAGAAACACACAGGGACTGGGATGAAGTAAAAGATGCACAAGGGTCGCTGTAAGAGAAAAAAAGGAGACAATTGGAGACAAGATACACTAAACGAGGTAAAGGTAATAGACATAAATTGATGTGATCCTGACAGTAATACACACACATACATATACATATATATATATATATATATATATATATGCATGTATATTGATGTGTGTATTAGTAACCTATAATTATGCCTATAATATTTACACATATAGTAATATACATTTATTTATGCATAATACACACATATAATGTCATTATATATATAATGAGCACGTATTGGCCCTGTCTTGTAGCTAGTTGCATACTCATGCACAATAACATATTCAAAGTGAAGAGCGCACCCATAGAACTTCAAAATAAACAAGATCACTTCATTTTTTAGTTGTGCAACTGCAGACATTCAGCATTTCAGTACCATTACTAAAATGTCCTTAATAGGCCAAAGTAGTTGTACTGAAACATTACATGCAAATGTACGACTACTTAAAATAAAGGCGCTCTTTTGTTTATTTTGAAGCCCTATATGCGTTCCTTCGTTGGAGTAAGAGTTTTCAATTTCAAGTTATTTTTTCACCCTCTTTATCAGCACACTATGCTAGCGCGACGCATTATTGGGCTGGTATAGAATTTTTTTCCAGGGCTGATTTTAGGTCCCAGTCCGGCCCTGGAGCAGGGCTCCCTCTCTCTCTCTCCGGCCCCCAGGTGCCGCGGCCCACCGGGAAATTTCCCGGTATCCCGGTGGGCCAGTCCGGCCCTGATCATGGTTTCTATTACACAATTATTTAGATGTGTATTTTCACCTTAGGATTTTGGTTTTCATAGGATGTCTTTCAGTCCATTTCTCCCAAATAGAATTAGACTTAAAAAAGACCTTTAGGAAGTCCTTGTGGTTTTATTTAATAATGTTTTGGGCTATTTTTTAGGATTGGATCTATAGTGTATCAATTGTTTGTTGGGAGTAAAATAGAATTGTACTTTCTTTTTGGCTGTATTTGGAAAAAGGATTTGGTGTGAATCCAGGCTAGCCTCATGTCTGATTTAGTCTACATGTTTACTGACTAGGTAAAGCCATGAGTTCACTCCCAATCCTATTAGCGGCATAGATCATTTATATATTGGGTGAAGTTTACTATGCAGACCATATTCTAGATTTCTGGCATCCATTAATGTGATCATTATTGTTACTTTCTGTATCCTTCAACTTTTTCCTTTGATATGACTATCCTTTTTCTTTTTCAGGCTCTATGTGTTTCCTTCTCAGAAGAGCAATTATGTTAAAGAACCACTAAACCATAATATAAAGTCACAATAAAGTGGTCTGGATGCAGTGGCCCTGTAGTTTAAGTCCTGAAACGCAAAACATTGCAGTTTTGTACATTTATACATTGCAGGGCAGAGTGGCCAGACTTAACGTAAGAAAGATGAACACAAAGTCCCAAATAAGCAGTAGATAGGCTTACAAATATTCAGATTTTTCCACGTCATCTCTGCGACTCCGAAAACTATAATAATGGGGTCGTCTAGATGAGATGGTCACTTTAAGAGCAGTTGTGTCGCCACCTCATTTAAACTACTGTAGGACATGACTAATAAGCGGAAATCATATGCGTGTCAGCAACGGGAGTGCAAAACAGACTGTAGGAATCATTTGTGACTTGTGCATGTGCGTACTTTCACAGTATCAAAAGTTATTTGATGTAAATATTATATTCACCATAATTAAGTAATTTTGAAGTCTGGAGGTCCCAGGTGCAGTCTTACCTTAAATGAAAATAGTGAAATAGTTTTTAAATAACTAATCCCCAAAGTTCTCTTGACAAAGCTCATCCACGTGGCCCCGACACTAAGGCAGAAGCTGTTCCCCTGGTCTCTGGTGATAGGCTGAGAGCATTGCCCAATGAGAGAAATGTTTTAGTACCTTTAATTGACATAATATATTTAATTTATATATTCAAAAGAACAGTTATAAATAAGTGCCAAGTAATAATGTGATTTATTTTCTGTAACACTTATTATCCTCACACGATCAATGGCATGGAGTTGTAAAATAGGTGTCATAAGATAATACCTATTATTCAGCCTTCATCTGAATTCAAAGTAAAACTGAGCTACAGTAATTATCAAATTCTTAGCAGATTATTGGGAAATAATATTTTAGCATAATAAGCACAATGTTTTCAAACGAGAACAACATTTGATGACTGCTGTCTTTAAAAATATGTAGATTTTCTATTTGTTTAATAATTTCACTACAAATAAATAAACATTTTTTTTTTTTTTTTAAACCTGGGATAACAAAGGTTTCAGAACTTCAACTATCTTGACGTGCTTTTTGTGATCACAGTCACAATAAAAAAAAAATATTTAATGCAGCCTAAGTTACAAATCATTGTCAACTTAACAACCGGGTAAATTGTTTATGGTTGTCATTAATCATACAGTATTGAGATCAATATGCACGATTGTGATTTTAATAACAAATAAAATGGCAATTTAACATGATTTACACATACATTGCAGTCATGATGACATCTTCCATTAACCTGTTCTAAATTCTAAGTTAGAATGTTAATTGCTGATTGGTACTTTAAGTCAATTAATTAATTATATTCAGTAACCCTTAATCAGGCCCTAGAAACACAAAATCATTTTATTTGCTACACAAAGTAGGTATGGCAACAGCTTTAGCTAAAAAAGAACAAATTACACGTTTATGGGGATTTGATAAGAATTTTGCTTCCAAAAGTGCAACACACACTGCATCCACTATATACATATTCTGCATCCACAACACACACCTTAAAGTCATCAGAAATAATTACCCCTAAATCCCTTTCCTCAGATGTTGAGGTTAGGACTCTATCAAACACGCTTCCACGCCTCTGACTGGAACTACCTACATCAATGGAGCGAGGGTGGCCGGATCAGAAGCCTACGGGACCTAATGGGAGATCAACCCCCTACGCCGTTGGAATCTTTCCACTATCACCAGGTAAAGTCATATCACGCTCACCTACCAGGGAAGGCCCATATACATAGGCAGCTTACTGAGTTTGAACGAATGTGCACCGATAGAAAACATATCGAACACGGCGTCTCGCGTATGTATGGGGCCCTCATGCTGACGGCAGATTTGGGTCCCTTAGGCTTCACCAGTAAATGGGAACAGGAGACTGGAACCCAGTTGACAGATCAAGAATGGGAAAAAATCTTCCTCCTGACCCATAAGTGCTCGATAAGCTCCAAATTTCAAGAAACTAGTTACAAACTCTTGACACGGTGGTACCGCACGCCTGACACTCTTAGGCACCAGACACAGGCGGACGTGGGGGAGTGCTGGCGATGTGGGGTGGAACTAGGCTCATACCTGCACATTTGGTGGTCCTGCCCACACATAGTTCCATTTTGGCAGATGATTAATACAAAGATCCGGGAGATAACGGACACAGACCTCCCCCTCCAACCCTTGCAGATGCTCCTGAACCATACACCCACACCCATGAACAAATACAAAAACTCACTCACCATACATTTGCTCACCGCAGCCAAAACACTCATACCCCTACACTGGAAGACCCAGACAATCCCCACATATAGACAATGGGTGGATAAGGTAGAAGCCATTCACGACATGGAACTCATGACGGCCTCCCTGCAGGAGCGCTCGGACAAGTGCGCCCTCAAATGGTACCCCTGGAGCTCGTACCTCGCGAAGGGTACAGCATGATTGGCAGTAAGACTGAGGTCCCACAGACACATGACATATTACACATTAAGTCCAGTAGGACGCCCATAGCCTACGACATGCGCCAAATCGACTTTCGACCCCACCCGACAGCGAGGACTGGAGGCCACTCCCGGCAGATAAATACAAAGGAAGGGTAGTATGGCGACAAGACTACATGGTCGCCAGCCTCCCACACGCTCCGGATAGAGCAATATAGGCACTTGCTGACACAGGCTGACTTCCACTGGGAACACATGCAGGAGCCCTCCGCCCCGAGTGTCCCACCACTGGAGGCGGAGATACGGGTCTATAAGCCGAAACCATCCTCCTTGACGAGACCCACAACGAGTGGGGGGTCCCACAGGGTTACACCTGTATCCGACAGGGTGTTGAACAAGCCTCATAGTCTTAATCGTAAGGCGAACCAAACCCCAGGATGAAACGCGGGATGAACGGTTGTAGTCCTAGAATAGGTCCATCTAACATTGGCGAGTAGAAGTCTCATGTCACTATACAATAAGCAACTCTACTTGGTAGGTGCGTAATGTAGGTACGGAGTCTACAAGCAATGATTGAATAGAGACTGTAGGCGTAGGATGGATGGGGGATGGGGGGGAAGGCGGGGGCTAGGCGGGAGGGCCACTGCGGAGGGAGGGAGGAAAAGGGAAGAATTGCCACACAACCGCTGTAAGGGGAACGACGACTCATAACTGGCCTATTACTCATTGTACACCGCATTTGTTTTTGTGTTCTGTAAAACCTACTTGAAACAACAATAAAAAATGAATGACAAAAAAAAAAAAAGAAGCCAAAACACAAAATACGCATAGCATCTGTCATGCGGTAACACTTCCGGGTTCGGCACTCAGCTGTGAGGGGCCGGACCCCGCCCCCCTCTGACACAGCTCTGACGGTATTTAGGGAGACTGGGGCAGAGAGAGGGTGCTTGGTGATTGTGTGTGAGCTGCCTCCGCGAGCTCCACAGGCTCAGCTACTGGGAGCTACTTCCGCCAGACTTACCTCTCCACAGGCTCTGGCAATGTGGGTCCTACTTCCGAGTATGCACGCTGGCTCCTGGTACACGCCAGCTCTACAAACTCTGAAGTCGTCCTAGCCTTCTGGACTAAGACAAGTATGCTTCATGTCATAGAGGATTACTGGAGAACAGAAACTCACTTACTTTACAAGTGGAACTTATCTCTGAACTATTGGAGGAATACTCATATTAACCTTAAGTATATCTTTCAGCTATTTGTCTACATTATCACTCATTAATGAACTAATGCTTGCTTACTCAAATCCTAAGTGCTTCAAACTACTAATTTATATGGAGGATAACTCCCATCATGCTTATTCAACTGTTTCTTGCTTTGCAAATATTCTCAGTAACTTGCTTAATGTTTCTATTGAAGATTATTCTCATGAATTTAAAGAATGTTACTTAATGCATCTCTGAAGAAATACTTATTAATGAACTTTGTGTTGTTGATTACTTGCACTTCTTCTTATTGGATTATTGCCTAAATGCAATTCATTAAAGTTTAACACTTATTAAAACTTCGTTTGAATCAATTTACCAGCGATTCCTCTTTTCTTAAAGCTACAGTATTGATACTTTAAAGTTTCTACGTATCTTCACTAATGTAATTAGGGAGGTTTACAAGCTGCAGTTGAGTTCCAAGCCAAATCACCCAAGTAGCGTAACAGCATCAAAGCTTCTCTTCCTTCACTATTTAGATTCTTTCACAAACCATGAAGTTCAGTAAAATCAACCAGAGAAACTATAAGGTAAAAAATGATTTCCATTTTTTTTTTCAAACATTCTAAAGATCGTGCAAAGAAAATAAAAAAAGATAAAGACACATTCCTGCAAAGTGTTCCTCAGTGCACTGTTGAGCTTATGTGATAAGTAGTTTATCTCCAAAGAGAAGTTCCACTCACACTTTGAATGAGATGAACTGCTCTGTACAATGTTCGTTTCTCCATAGTTATCCATACTGTGACTACTATGAGTTTACACTTACTTTCCTGTATAGTGAACCAGACTATGTTAAGGTCTAAGGAGAGCACGCTACTCATGGCCACATCTACTGACTGGCCACCACTTACCATTTACTGTTTTGCAAACTCAATGAATGGACAGAAAACTGCAGATTTTACAATTGATATAGTAGGCTTTAGTCATTAAACATACTTAAATATATTCTTTTGTAAATAGAATGCATTGTGTATATTGCAAATGTCAGCTTTAGTCAGACAGGGGGCACATTTTCCTGTCTAGCATGGAAACCTTCAGTGAGAATTGTCAGGAAGTCAATGTGAATTTTAAAATTTAGGACAAAATAGCCATATTTTGGATATTTTGTCTTCAATTTAAATTCCCAGTTAATCTTATTTTAGTGAATAGCACTGCTTGTTTTAGCTACCTTAGCTTGTTTATCGTTGTTAAGCTCGTTTACCGTTTCCATTTAATCTCTGTGAGAGGCGGTAAAACTTTTGGGAGCCACTAATTACAGGTCCGTAGAGGTTAAGTTTTGTACCATGGAAACAAACCGTAATGGCTAATGACAGACATTTTGGTGATTTGCAAGCTTGTTGCTAAATAAATTTTAACTGGCATGGAAATTAACTCTCAGCCAGTTCACAGTTAAGGAGAATTGTATTCATTGGTAAAAACATTCTTTAAGTAGAGTGTGTACAGATCTTCATGTAGAACCCTAAGATATTTAAATAAAATCTTGTTCACTGACAATTCATAGATATGGAACCTCAGTGGTGATGTCACCATCAGGGGTCTTTGCAAATTATGCATTATCCCCAGATGGTTATGGTAGGGTGTGGAACTGCACTCTGTCCCTTTAAGTAGTATGGAGCTGGATGCAACTCGGACAGTCTTCTCCCCAGATGGTGACAGTTCCACTTTAAATTCCTTTTGTAAACTCAAAAACATAATTTCAGAAGTAGATACAGTTGAAAACAATGGCAATCCTACAGTTCTGACAGATAATTTGGGAGGTAAATGGAACTGCAGGTTAAGATCTAGTTGAACTTAAATACCAGGGATATGCTGGGGATGCTCACAAAATATTGGTAATTCAGAGTCAGTGAGTATCTCTGATTCATTTAATTTTGTAAAATACATGTTAAAACACCCCAAGAATCAAAGGTCTGCCTAATTTTCTCTCCCACTCCTTAAATCACGGTCTTTGACAATACTTGTGTCCTATGCATGTAATTATGAAGTGTACAGCGCTTATCCTGTTATCCTTTTAAAATAATGGACATTTCTTAGAACACTATTCAAAAAAGCAAGAATAGAGCAAACCACTGTTGTCATGTATCAGTATATTTCCTCAAAATATATATATTTTTTTAAATGTAGAAATTTTGACAAGTTTCTGCAGACGACCTTTTTTAAAACTAAAAATAACAAATATTACAAGCAAGGAGCAATCACCTTAAAACCAAGAGTACACACATTTTTCTAGGTCATGTAATCCCTTTCACTCTCTTTAATTAGTACACAAATTTTTCAATTCCAATGAGAGTTCATCCTGAATTCTATCATAATGAGTTTCTACCTGTTACATCTGCTGTGGACTTCTCTTACTGGACATTGAATTTGACAGGGTCTAAAATGATAAGGGATGCTGTTATTGTTTGTAGAGGTTTGCCACACTTAATATTAAAGGGTTACTTCAACCACCATGGCCACTTCTGCATTTAGAAGTGGTCATGGTGATAGGAGGTTTAATTAGCTATATTTTTGCTTAAAACGCTGCACACCCAGAGATATTTGCACTTTTCAGACAAATTTCGGAAATTTGGACATTCGGATACTTCTGAATGTCCGAAGTGCCGAATTTCTGAAGTGCTAAAGTGCCGAATTTTGGAATGTTGCACCGAACCAAATTGCCGAAGTTCTGAAGTGCCGAATTTCAGAATGCTAAACTGAAACGAATTTCCGAAGTGTGAAATTCCAAAGTGACGAATTTTGGAAGTGCTGAAGTGCTTTGGATTTCTGAAAAGTGTCAAAACAGGAGAGGGTTGGGGTAGGGTTAGTGGTTGGAGTAGGGTTAAGGGTAGGATTAGTGTATTGGTAGAGTAACCCTAAGCCTATTCCTAACCTTACCTCTAACCCTACCCCTATTCCTAAACCAACCATAACCCAACCCTACCCTAACCCTACCCCTAACCTAACCCTACACTTACTCGAAGTCCTGAAGTCCCAACCGAAGTTCTGAAGTCCCGAGTTTCAGAATGCCAAACCGAACTGAATATTTTTCCCATGCAAATCCCTAGTGCCAGGATCCAGTGGCCTTCCTTTGCACAATTCTGTGCAAAATGTTCGTCTGTCATCAGCATCTACAGCGCGCTAGTAACAGAAATACATAGCTTCTACCATTGAAGCATGCATTTCCCCCTCCCTTCCTCTTATATCTAATGCCTCCTGACTGTCCCCACTTCCCTATACCCTTAATTGACTGTTTTTTTGTTGTTGTTTTTGTTAAATATACCCTGCCTCCCCTGTCTCACACTCCCACACTCCCTTACCTTACTGTCTTAGAGAACACACTTGGTCTCTGAGTTCAATCAAATGCTTTTCTATCGGAGCCATGTCCAGCTGCCCCATTAGATATGATTGCACTGTGTAGCAGGCACAAGGATCAATCAGTAACGCTCCCAGCATGGCCTTGAAGGAGCCTGTCAGTGGGCGTAGCTAGTGACGCAAGTCATGTTACTAGTGAAGCCGCTCTTGGCCCCTTCCATGCAGTTCCAAGCCCCCCTCCCCCAACAGTTGAGAGGTACACATTAAAGTGTGGTGGGGGGGACCAAATCAGTAAAACTTAATACTTAATAGAGCATTACTTGTTAAAATAACTGTATACCTAAAAAGTGTTTTTAAAAAAATAAATAAAAAATATTTATGACCTTATATGAAAAATTGCAAAATAGGGAATACCATATTATTTATAAAATGTTTTATTCCCAACTGTAAATGATGAGCATATAATTGAAAATTAAGATTGTTGTAAATGTATGTAATCTTAATTTTTTTAAAACAAACTCCTATACCAATCTACACTCAAAAATGTGTTTATGTGTCAATGCACTTTCAAATAAATCTCATGGTATCATTCTTACATAAAGAACCTGGTTGTGAAGGGGATAACATGATCCATTGTATCATCAAATGTCAACAAAGGGTCAATTGCTGGGTTGTAACTTCCTCACTTTTTTAAAATCCAAACCAAACAGGCATCCCTTTTTTTGCCCTCTTATTATCATGTGACTTTTACTGTATTTTACTCTAACATACAGCTTTCACAATCCTTTCTGCTGTGATTACATCAGTAATGAGCAGTGACGTCTCTGCTTCCGTATAGGACACCTCTAACTCTCAAATAATGGTTGTCCTTGTTACTGTTTTAGGAACTGAAGTTCAACACAAGAAATTAATGCAGTTCCAATTATGTGATCCTTGGTTCAATATCATTTAAAAGCCTATAACACTGTAGGATTACAGCAGACACAAGATTCCCTTAATGGCTAGAGATTTCTTAATGGTTATAGAACTCTGGACAAAATCTGGAAGTGGCCCTGCATAGAATTGTGGATAACATATTAAAAGACAAACTAACAACAATGAACAAGATACATTATAACTGAGTAAAACAAACTTGTCACAATATTTGGACCCCATAGCTAAAGTATCCCTTCTTCTTAAAAGAACACTGTAGGGTCAGGGACACAGACATGTATTTCTGACCTTATAGTGTTAAACCCACCGTTTAGCCCTAAATATAACAATATCTTACTTTTACTAAAGTCTGCTGCTGGCTCTGCCCCTGATCTGCCTGCTTGACTGACATCATCAGAAGTGATTATCCCAGAGGAAAGCATTGGATTGGTTGAGCTTGTCAATGAGGCAGATTAGGGCAGAGCCAGCACAAGCCAAATACAGCCTAGTCTGCACACTAGGCAGCACTGCCCCAGGTAGCATCTCTAATAGCCATCTGAGGCGTGGCCAGTAGAGGTATCCCTAGGCTGTAATGTAAACACTGCGTTTTCTCTGAAAACACTGTTTACTGCATAAATTCTGAAGGGAATGATTATGCTCACCAGAACAAATGCAATAAGCTGTAGTTGTTCTGGTGACTATAGTGCTCCTTTAACTGTATTATCCCTCTTTCTGTCTTTAAAGGGA
Organism: Pelobates cultripes; assembly: GCA_933207985.1. Lineage (NCBI taxonomy): Eukaryota > Metazoa > Chordata > Amphibia > Anura > Pelobatidae > Pelobates > Pelobates cultripes. Next base: position 62,116,076 of record OW240924.1, read on the forward strand.
CACTAGATGAACCAAGATCACAGACCAAGTCTGCTTGCAGTGTCCCTGGCTCCATAACCCTGCAATGTAACCATTTGCAGCTTTAGAGAAACTGCAATGTTTATATTGCAGTGTTAAGATTGCTTTTAGTGACTGTCAACCAGACAACCACTGCAAGAGTTTCTTCAGTTTCACACAGTTTGACTTCATGAATCTTTGTTAATTTTGACGTGGGTGGGGGAGACCTAATGCACATGCGCAGCAATTGCCATGCTCGCATTAGGACTATAATGCTTTCCTAAGGGGCTTTGGGTGACACTGGATGTCCTCATGCATACTGTGAGGACGTCAGTGCATCAGTTAGGTGACCAAAAATCGCCTAATGACCCCAAAGTCTCTCTAGTGGCTGTCTGGTAGAGTTGACCCTGGCTTTTAATTATTGCAGTTTATTAAAAAGGGACACTGCACCCAGACCACTTTAATGAGCTGTAGTGGCCTGGTGACTATAGTGTCCCTTAAAATACACTTTAATTACAAAAATAAATCATCCTGTAGGGCTCCGAGATAGGATATTACCATTTAGTTAAATTTGTTCTATTTGACAGTTTGTTTTTACAATTTTCACAATTTTTGAATTTTATATTTTTGCAGTGCATGCTGATAAGACATACAAGCTTGAGGTACCCCAACGGCATCCCTCAAGTGATATATCATGTGTAACAATTGGGGTAACAGAGTAAACTTGCACAATTTTTTATAGTAAAGCAAGATTAACATGAGAGAACGCCAGAACACAGACATGGTGGGTGCGTATGGTCAAGTTTAAGATCAGAGATTGCGTGTTAACATGTCTGTGGCTAGAGGTGAAGTAAAATAGTAGTGTTTGCATGCGTGATGTGTTCGCTATTAATAACAAGTTTATCTCCAGAGGTAGCATGATGGCACACGTCCCCTAAGAGGCATTAGGCAAATAGTTTGGATAAATCGGGGGTATAAGTGTAGTAAGTGGACAAGTGCGAGCTATTCAGCAACAGTGGGATCTAAGCTGCTTGTGTGGGGAGCAGGCAGCTTTATGAGGAGTACGTCCACAGTCACCTTTTTGCCAGCAGCCGGTAGATCAAAGTCCTCTGCCTGCAGGAGCTCCTCGAGTCTAGGGGTCCAGGCGAGGACGAGATGTAGAGCTTTCCGCTGCAGCTCTGGCTTGTTGGCAGTCTTGGTGACAGCTTGCGGTCTGGCAATGTTCAGGCTCCGCTCTTGTGGGGTGCAGCGATGGGCTCTGTTGGTCAGTCGTGTGGATTTTGGGTGTCGCTTTGTGCCCCGTTGTTTGCTTGCGTGGTGCCCTCTGGCTAAGGCCCTTGCGGTGTTCAGCTTTGGTAAGTTGTGTATACCTTGGTTTAAGGCCTGCGGTAGTTTTGCCGCCGGGTACGCCGTGTAGCAGGCAGGTTTCCCGTATCTGGTGTCTTTTTTTAGGTGGCCCCTGCACCATCTGTTGTCGGGTTCCCTTTTTTTCTGGCTAGGTGTTGGCTTTGGATACTAAGAGTCATCGTTGTAACCTCAGCCAGAAGCGCTGAAAGATTTCCTCAAGTCTCATCAGGGAGTCTATTGTACACAATTTATTTTATATAGTTTAACTAATAAACCTTTATGACTGAAAAGCGGTAACACAAACAATACAAAATCAAAACAAAGCGTAGCACTGTTTTAATATATGGTGTTAATATAACATCTTATATAAATCAACTTATTGGCAGCTGTAATGGCTGTGTAGGTATGAATGCATTTTGTCATAATATTATGCTGCTGAGATATTTGCTGCCACTGGAGTAATGCGTAACAGCCTCAGGTGATGAACCTGCCACCTCATCTCCTTATCATATTAGTCTCTCATATCTATCTCCTTGTGTCCTTTGTCCAAGAGAAATTGCTCCTTTGGAGTACAGCCCATATGAAATATTGCAGCCAGGATGAAATATTCCTGGAACACAACCAATCAAGTGATCTTTGAGCCTGGGAGAGCTATGCAATTTTTAAAAGCTTTTTTAATTCATGGTTCATATGAATAACAGAACTAGCAGCACAAGTCAAAATAGAGAAGCATTCAGTTGAATAGATGCTTTACTGGAATGATTTCTGAATAGTCTACTATTGTAGAAAAAAATCTGCACACACCTAATTAGGGCAACCAAAAAGAATTAACAGAGAAAGGAAAACAGGATGGGTTTGCTTGCATTAATGTTATAATACAGTGCAAGAAAAAACAAAATCAGGAACATTTGCTCAATTTGTAGTTCAGGAGTTAAATTAGAATTATAAAAAGATAGTGTTTGTAGGTTTAGTTAATATTTGAGAAACTTAAAGCAGTAATGTCACAGCTGTGATTTTTCCACAACTTGATAGCTAAATTGTAACAATTTTTTTTAAACTCTTAAATATTTTTTTTTAATTTTTTTAAATTTTTTTATGTTAGTCTATAACTAGCTTTCCTGGCACTGACAAAGCATACTACTCAAACTAAATTAACCTTCAAAGTACTATAAGTGTGGGCGTGTTTGTGCATCTGGCATTTTGGAAGAAATGACTGAGAACAAAGTGGCATGTACAGATTTCTCTGCAGATACTTTGAACACGACCAAAGCTTCATGGGGCGATGACATTGCCCTAGATACAGAAGGTCTGTGGAGGTCAAGTGTGTTATTTTTTTGGGTGGTAAGGAAATAAGAATCTGTCATAGTTAGAGAACTAATAGTACCACTTTATAATTATATAAGTATTTAATTTTATTTTAAAAAAATCTTATTTTGCGGATCTTGTTGATGTTCTGATTGCAAAACGCTGTTACTGTTACATTCTGTCAGCTTGAAAAATTGTACTCCATCAGTTTCATATCTCTCTCTGTATATCTCCTCTCTCTCTCTCTCTCTCTCTCTAATATATATTTGAGAGAGAGAGAGAGAGAGAGAGGGGAGGAGATATACAGAGAGAGATATATGTATATACAGAATTATATATTAAATATGTATATACAGAATTATATATTAAATATATACACATAAACTAATGGCAGTAATCATTTGGAACCACACGAGGCACAGCTGAGGAGACACTGATCTATTGATTGTGACAAATTGAAACATATCTGCTAAGTTCATCTAAAATGCTTTATAAGCATACTTATTAAATCAATATGCATGAAATATATGCTCTTTAAATATATACTGATGAGCATATGGTTAGACTGGCTCCTAAACATATTTTGATGGACACTTAAGGGATAATAGAATTCAAAATAGCCACAGATACATTGTTAAAACCAATTATATTTTTCCTTTAACAGAAATATTTGCAAATCATATGATGCATGCTGACCGTTGTAGGATTCAAACACACTGGGGCATGTTCATTAAACAGTAAACTGAGGTAGGGTTGGATAAACATAGGGACTAACAGAGCTGCAGCTCCAGGCACATAAGCCCATTGATACGGAAAAAAAACAAATTTAAAAAATATATATTGTGCAGAGGTAATGGAGAATGGTAATTTGAGTGGGATGCAGGGGGAACAAAATGTTTGACTAGTTGACCAAAAAACAATGAATTAAAACTGACTTATTGCACAATACAAATGTTCCTGCTGCTTTTGTCACTCTAACAGCCCAACATCCTCCTGTCATCATGTGACAGTGTGGCATATCTCCTTTTCAGTTACACTCATTCCATTTACTTATTTCTCTGTCCCAGGCTGCTTACCAGGAACAAGTTTCTGCCTGATGGTAAGAAAGGAAGAAGAGGAGTGGACAGCCCTGAACAGAGAGGATGCCCACAAACGTGTAACGATGGCACGCACGTTCTGACATAATATGACTACTGTGGGCAAATCAGAGCCCTTCTTAGGCTATTTAAACCCAAAATAGCACATTGTCGGTGCCCTGAAGTGCTTTCCCGTTCTATTCCCATGTGTTTTGACCTTGGCTTGTTCTTTGACTATTCTGATTTCTGTATCCCTTGACTTTTGTTGTGTGGGCATGGCTACAAAGGAAATGCCCCAGACCCATAAATACTTCAGCTTTGCATTTGCACATTGCCCTGTTGGGGTTTCCTTGTGATCTCAATAGTGCATTTTTTTGGGCGTGTCTGAGTTCTCTGATCTCTGTGCTCCTTCACCTAGCTTAGATAATCAATACTGTATATTATGGAATCCATGAACCTTACTCGTTTTTCTTGAGTCAGATATATTACCTACTAAATGCATTGTTCTAAGCATGGCCACTCTAAGGTCTGATAATACGCTAATAAACTTTGTTCTTCTCTTGATTAGTGTAGGTTTATGCACTGCGTGCAGTGTGTGCATACATATCTTGACAAGTTGTCCCTTTTTTATCTGGTGTCCCAAAATATGACATTAAATATGCTTGGTCAATGGAGGGCATTGTAGCCCTGGTTGGTTGGAATGCAGGGGACTCATGATCCTGGGGCACATTTATGTCCAGTTGACTCCCTATTCCAGCCTACTACATGTCGCTAGCGATACACATGTCATCACAGGCACACCTGTTTTGTCTGTTCCATCCAGACTTTTCTCTTTCCAAAAATAGGGGGTATACTGATATACCCCTGACAGAAAACATTGTCCAGTTAAATAGGCCAGTAATGTTGCCAGTTCAAGACAAGGCTCCCTTCACTTTCAAAACATTCCAAAAAATGTTTGTCTAGTATAGTATGGATACAATCCTTACGCCATATTTCATAGGCCTTCCGAGACTCTGGCATTTCATAACTAGTCTTACCAAGGGTAGAACTCATTATAAGCCCACTTAATTCACAAAGACCAACTCCTTTTTGCAGATCTTAGGACTCTCTGCACAAATATGGTCTTTAAGAGGAATTTTTCACATACATCTGGTGGTATAGGATATAGATCCTACTTGGTCTAGTACTCCATATCTATGGTGTCTTATGGTGTGATTGCACCTGCTTGACTGCTCCGACTATTTCTGTTCTTACGTTATCTATTTTCTTTTATTGCTATTTACTTGGTTTGCGTATCTGCAGAGAATGTATGATGTCATTTCTCTCCTGAACTCGACTCAGAGGTTATTCAGTGATTAATTGCAGCCATGATATTTTGCATTCAAATGTCAGTATGCTTAATTGTTTTTTATTTCTTGGGGAATATATTTAATACATCCCCTTTACTATTTTTCTTTACACAGTAGCTACCTACCCTTTATAGTTATCCCTTCTACTTTACCACATAACAAATAACACTTAGCATACAAGTAGTAGATGTCCCTTATATGATTATTGATGTTAAAGGGACACTATTATCAACATTAGCTTGATGAAGCAGTTTTTGTGTATATATCGTGCCTCTGATGTTTTACTGCGCAATTGACTGCCATTTGGGAGTTAAATCACTTTTGTTTTTGTTTATGCAGATCTAGCCACACCTCCCCTGGCTGTGACTCACACAGCCTGCAAAAAAATGGCTTCATCTTCAATCAGATGTTACTTCATTAAAAGTTTTTATCTCCTAATCTGTAATTTAAACTTTAATTACATACATTCAGGCAGGGGCAGCTCTAGACTTTACAAGGCCTTAGGCAAAACTCAAACATGAGGCCCCCCCACTAATACCATTAGTGATAAAAAAAATAGGGGTTGCCTTTTGTGTGCATAAGGAGCTGTACATATATTGAAGGGCGACTTTGCAGTTTTGTATGCAGAGATGTAATCTCTGTATTCATCTTCAGAGGCTTGCATTGTCGCAGCTCCCTATGCTGCTGCGTTGTGAGCACTTTGACTGTAGATATGACATAATTTGCTAATCATTTATATATGATTGCTAGGTATGGTTGTATAGTCTGGCAGTCGTGTATTCATAAGTGCCAGTGTGAAGGGGTTATTTAAAACACTAACATTTTGGTTGGGCTTTAAAAAAAAAAAATCATTTTCCACATAATAAAGTTACAGATAAGAAAACAATGTCATAGACATTTTCCCCACATATTCTAAATTCCTTTACATGTATATTATCATATATGTGTTTCCCAATGTATTGTATATGTATGCATATAATATATATATGTTGCTTGCAACTTTATCTTTGCATTGCCCATATCGTACAACAACCACATTGCAGACAGACACGAACACATTTAAATACTAATACACAAAAAATATACACACTGATACATGTACATGCATACACACACACACACACACACACACACACAAACACACTGATGCACAGATACACAAATATTGACTAATACAGACATACAGTCACAATGTGTTTATCTGACTGTGTGTGTTTCTGAATCTGTCTGGCATTGTCTGCCTGTGTATGTGCCTGAGAGTGCGTCTGACAGTGAGTATCCTTGTATGTGAATATATGTTTTTGTGAGCATGTGTATGTTTGTGTCTGGGACCGTATGTGTGTGTGGTAGCTGCTTGTGGTGTTTTGTGTATATGGGGGGGAGAGGGGGGGCTGCCTGTGGCCTTTGTGCACTTTGTCTATGGTGAAGCTATGTTTTATAACTTTATGTGTATGATGTTTGTCTTCAAGGGTGACTGTGACAGGGTGAAAAGGGTAAACTTAGGGAGGGGTGACAGAGTCAGGGAGGGAGTGGGTGACAGGGGTCAGAGTGAGGAAAGGAGTGGGTGACAGGGTGCTGAGTGAGGGGGTGACAGGGGACAGTGAGGAAAGTAGGGAGTGACAGGGGGCTGAGTGAGGAAAGTAGGGGGTGACAGGGGACAGAGTGAGGGAAGGAGGGGGTGACAGGGGGCAGTGTCAGGAGGGAGGGGTGACAGGGGAGCAAAGTGAGGGAAGTAGGGGGTGACAGGGGGCTGAGTGAGGGGTGACGGGGACAGAGTGAGGGAAGGAGGGGTGACAGGGGGCTCAGTGAGCTGGTGACAGGGGGCAGTGTCAAGGAGGGAGGGGATGAAGGGGCAGAGTGAGGGAAGTCTGGGGTGACAGGGCGCTCAGTGAGGGGGTTACAGGGGACAGAGTGAGGGAAGGAGGGGGTGACAGGGGACAGAGTGAGGGAAGGAGGGGGTGACAGGGGGCTTAGAGAGTGGGTGACAGGGTACAGAGTGAGGGAAGGAGGGGGTGACAGGTGGCAGAGTGAGGTGGTGACAAGGGCCAGAGTGAGGGTGACAGGTGGCAGTGTCAGGGAGGGAGGGAGTCACAGGTGGCAGAGTGAGGGGATGACAGTAGGGAAGGAGGGGGTGACAGGTGGCAGAGTGAGGGGGTGACAAAGGCCAGAGTGAGGGGTGACAGGGGACAGTGTCAGGGAGTGAGGGGGTGACAGAGGGCAGTGTCAGGGAGAGAGGGGGTGACATAGGGCTTAGTGAGTGGATGACAGGGGGCTTAGTAAGGAGGTGACAGGGGGCAGAATGAGGGGGTGACAGGGGGCAGAGTGAGAGGGTGACAGAGGGCAGTGTGAAGGGGTGACAGGGGGCTGAGGGAGGGGGTGACAGGGGGCAGTGTCAGGGAGGGAGGGGTGACAGGGGGCTTAGTGAGGGTTTGACAAGGGCCAGAGTTGGGAGTGACAAATAAAGGCTGCTCAGACATGCCCCTACTCATGGTATAGCGAGTAGGGGCATAATTTACTAATACTAAGTAATCTTTACTTAGCATTAGTAAATTTGGCTGAAAGACCAATTTAGGTCTTTCAGACTTTTAGTAGATAGCTCCCTAATACCGTGAGAATTAGGGAGTTATCTACTTATTCATTCCTGTCATTACATTGACAGGCTAAGTAATTTACATTTTATATGAATGTATGTTACTTGATTGTTGGAAGTGTTGCAAATGCTTACAGCTGAATCCTGGCTATGTTTGTATACTTTTTATTTAAAATTGTATACAATGTAACATTCTTCACTCTTCAACTGGGTAAGTATTAAAAAACAAACAAACATCCATCTTCACCCATGGAGGGCTCCGCGCAGACTGAGCTCTGCAGGGCGGGGCAAGGCCCTGCAATTAGGCTCAGAGCACTCTGATTGGTGGGTTTAAGCCATCCAATCAGAGTGCTCTGACAGGTAAATGAAGAGACTGACAGGTAAGTCTCTACATTTACCTGTCACAGCACTCTGATTAGTTGGCTTGAAATCCACCAATCAGAGTGCTCTGTGTCATTTTACACAGTATGGGAAAGTTCTTTGGAATTTTCCCACGCTGTGTAATTTGACTCATAACTCTCTGATTGGTTACTTTTAAGTGCGTCGGTTATTATGGATTATTTATTTGGCCTTTTTTGGGGCTGAAAAAAGAAGATTTTAGAAGAAAGAAAACATCAAATGGTAAGTTTTTTTTTTGTTTTTTTTTTTACAGGTACTTAGTTCAACGTTCCCCCCCCCCCTCATTATTTTTACGGTGAAGGAAGTAGGTAGGGGTTAATTTTTTGGGGGGTGACTAGTGTTTGGGGACCCCTAGTCACCTGGGGGGGGGTAACATTTTTTGTTTAGGTCCCCCCTATTAGTATTTAGGGCCCCCACCCACCTCACAGGGGTGGGGGCCAAGTGGGAGGACATTAGGTCCCCCCCTTATTCTAATTTAGGGCCCCCACCCACCATTCAGGGGTGGGGGCCTGGGGGGAGGACATTAGGTCCCCCCATTATTAGTATTTAGGGCCCCCACCCACCGCTCAGGGGTGGGGGGCAGGGGGGAGGACAATAGGTCCCCCCCCATTATTTTACTTTAGGACCCCCATCCGCCGCCCAGGGGTGGGGACCAGGGGGGAGGACATTAGGTCCCCCCTTATTAGTTTTTAGGGCCCCCATCCACCGCTCAGGGGTGGAGGCCAGGGGGAAGGACATTAGGTCCCCCCCATTATTAGTATTTAGGGCCCCCACCCACCGCTCAGGGGTGGGGGCCAGGGGGGAGGACAATAGGTCCCCCCCATCATTTTACTTTAGGACCGTTTAGGGGTATGGGCCGGGGGGGTGCAATAGGTCCTAGGTGGGGGCTCGGGAGGGGGGACCCTTTTTTTATTTTATTTTTTTAACAGTGAGCAGCCACAGGCACGGATCAGTTTTCGCACCGGGGCCCCAAGGGTTGTGTACACGCCACTGCCTCCTATGTTTTGATCTTGCCCCTCCCCCCATCTCCAACCCCCTTGTACTGATCTAAAGCCCATCTCCTTTCTGTCCTGTCTCCATTTTATGGATTATGTCCCCCCGACCACTAGTTTAAAATTTCCTCCAACCTTTTACCCATCCTGTCCCCAAGCACTGCAAACCCTCTCTCGTTGAGGTGCATTTTTGCTTACACTGTCACAGGCGTACTCTTCACACTACTTTGGTATCAGTTACACCTTTTCACGTGCGATTAGTGAAGCGAGGCTGTAGTGTCGCATCTTGAAAATAAAATAAAGACAGTAGAAACAGATTGAAACACTCTACGGTTGTTTTGTGTGTGCAATGTCACTGTCTGTGATCTAATCAGACTTTCACTTTGATTTCTCTTTATAGTTTAGTTGCGTGTTCTGTTTAGTGTACATATCAGCTATTGTGTAGTATACATTAGATTTTCTTAAAGTAAACTGATATGTGTCAAGGATTAGCTGTGTTTTTCTATAGCTTTGTTACATCACATCATTAACCCCTTAAGACCGGAGGGCGTACTATTACGCCCTATTCTAAGCGGCTCTAAATGCCGCTGGGCGTAATATTACGCCCTCTGTTTTTTTTTTACTTACCCGGTCGCTGGCGATCGTGGTTGGGGGGACTCGCAGAAAGCTCCCTGCGGCACATCTGACCTCCTGCAGCCCCCCCCCCCCGGCCATGTGAGAGTGAGGTCCTTGCGAGGACCTCACAATCACATGGCCGGGTTAGCTGCCTGCTGCATTGCCAGCAGGGGGACCGCCTGTAATGACAGGTAGTCCCCCTGCTGGCTGGAAATAAAATTAAGTTAATAAAGTGTAAAAAAAATTTATTATATACTTAGATCATATATATATATATATATCTAAGTATATATATACACACATACACTGTCTAGGTGTATTTTACTATTAATATATATATATATACACACACACACATTAATATCAAATTACACGTAGACTGATACTGATTAAATATATATAATTATTGTTATATATATATATATATATATATATATATATATATATATATATTTATATATAATATAAAAAAATAAATATGTAAATACATTAAAAAATAATTACAAATAATTAAAAAATATATACATGTTATTTCGTTCTAACTGTATTGTGATATTAATCTATATATATATATATATATATGTTTCAAAACAGTAAAATGTATAACAACGATGATATCGCCAGTAAAAGTGACGTTTTTTGCATTTTTCACGCACAAACAGCACTTACACGGACGATATTATTGCTGCGATACTTTTTACTGTTTTGAAACACAAATATTTGTGTTCAGCGAAGTCTCCCGAGTACAACAGTACCCCTCATGTACAGGTTTTATGGTGTTTTTTAAGTTACAGCATCAAATATAAGGCTTGTGATTCATTTTTTTCACATTAAAATTCGCCAGATTGGTTACGTTGCCTTTGAGACCCTATGGCAGCCCAAGAATGAAAATTATCCCTATGATGGCATACCATTTGCAATAGTAGACAACCCAAGGTATTGCAAACGGACTATGTCCAGTCTTTTTTAGTAGCCACTTAGTCACAAACACTGGCCAAAATTGGCGTTTGTTTGCATTTTTCACACACAAACAAATACTAACGCTAAATTTGGCCAGTGTTTGTGACCAAATGGCTACTAAAAAAGACTGGACATACCCCATTTGCAATACCTTGGGTTGTCTACTATTGCAAATGGTATGCCATTATGGGTGTAAATTTTATTCCTGGGCTACTATACAGTCCCAAAGGCAACATAACCAATCTGGCGAATTTCAATTTCAAATGTAACGTGCTATATTTGACCCCGTAACTTCCCAAAATGCCATAAAACCTGTACATAGGGGGTACTGTTTTACACGTGAGACTTTGCTGAACACAAATATGTGTATTTTATTGCAGTAAAAGCAAACAGTATTATGACATTGACAGTTAAAATGTCATGTAGAACTAAAAAAAATAAAGAAAATCTTATTTTCTCCCATTTTGTTCATATTAAATTATGTATCATAACTAAATATTTGATATTAAATGAAAGCCCTGTTTCCCCTGAATAAAATGATATATAATAAGGGTGGGTGCATTTAATATGAAAGAGGTGAATTACTGTTGGACAGACATGTAGCGCAAATGCCAGGTTTTGTTTACGTTTTGTTTTGTTCACAACGTGTACATTTGGCTCAGTCCTTAAGGGGTTAAACGAAAACAAAGTAAGTGAGGAGGCAGTTTGAGAAAATGGTGGAAGATAGTCACATTATAGCACTTACTATTTGAATGAAAAAGATAAGGATATATGCTGATATTGTTAATATTTAACTTTCTTTGTATTAATAGGTGTTTAATTTGAGATCTGGAGTGATTTAAAACAAAGGTTGAAACTCAGATCCGCACTTTCAACACTAGCAAAGAAACTGTCTATCTTATCATGAACATCTCTACATTCTTTTGTTTGCTTGTGTTAGGATCTGCGCATGCTTTTATCCTATCTCTCGTTTTGTTTCTTGTTTGTATTCTTTTGTTACTCAGTTCCAACTTCCTGCTCTGTTTTACTTCCCAGCCTAGGTCTCTTTCAATCTGTCTACTTTCTTCCTCCCATATCTCAACTGTACTGCCTCCAAATCATGTATGTCCCAGCTTCACTACTCTGTCAATCCCTCTTACTGTCCCCAGTTTCCATTCTCCCCAGGTCTTATGTTTAAGATCCTGTCACCAGTTTCTCTTTTCTGTTTTTCACTTCCTTTTCATCTTTTCTTCTCTCAGTTTTACTAGATTCTTTTCTCTCCATGTCTCAGTCTTACTGTCACCATTTTCAGTTGTCTCTGTCTCACACGGTCACTAGGTTCCTCTCTCTCCATGTCTCAGCCTTACTGTTGCCAATTTTCAGTTCTCTCTGTCTCCCACTGTCAGGAAGTTGCTAGGCTATTTTGCTCCTTAGGCAATACCAGCTACTTGCACCCTCGCCCCAAAACAAAAATTGCCAACTTTGTGTTTCTTTCTCCCCTAACTTCTTTGTATGTGTCTTTCTTACCCAATCGATGAGTGTGTGTCTTCTTTCCCACTTACCCAGCCTCTCTGTGTCTCTTCCCACCATCCTATTTTTGTGTCTATTTCTCCCACAGCCCCTTTATGTGTCTTTTTCTCCCACAGTCCCTTTTTGTGGCTCTCCATTCCAGCCCCTTTGTGTATTTAGCCTGTTTGCATGTTTCTTTTTCACCTTCCCAGACCCTCAATGTGTGTCATTGTCCCCAGACCCTCTGGGTTTCTCTGTGTCACCTTCCTTAGTCCCTCTGTGTGGCGTTTGTAAAAAAAATAATCTAATTTTACTCCAATAGTCGACGTTTCAGCTCCACTTGGGAGCTTTCATCAGGAAAATGTATGCTGTCCTGATGAAAGCTCCCAAGTGGGAGTGCCCTGGGAGTGCTGACTATTTTTGTTTTATGTCTAAAAGTGCAGTCGAGCACCGGGTCCAATGTACACTGAGTGAGTAGGAGTGCAGGGCTTTTTTTCCTTTTTATATATATTTAAAAAAAAAAAAAGTTATTAAAATAAGTCTTTACTTGCCTTGAATCCAGTGCTGGGCAAAGCTTCCAGTACTGTTTTCCACACCCTCCCTTTGCTGGCTTCTCATAGAGACACTTTGATTGGACCATTTAACCATTACAGAGCGCATGCACATGCTCTAAGCCAGCAAAGGGAGTGGGAGAGGAAGTGAGGAGGGTGGGAGAAAAAATATAGGAGAGTAAAGGGAGGAGGCTCTGTCTGCAAAGGGAGAAGCAGAGAAGATCTGTCGCCAGCGTGCAGTGTGCACTGACAACATATGTAAAATATACACAGAATTGACATTTGGCAGTCCAGACAGAGTTCAAGGCTGCCAAATTACATGTGCCAGCCCCCGGAACACAATTGAAAATAACACTGGATGTGCAGCTTTTCAAGCAGAAATGCTTCACATCCAGACTCCTACCACTACGACCACTTCTAAAAGCTGAAGTGGTTGTGATGGTTGGAGTAACCCTTTTAGCATCTCCATGCATAACCTGTAGACTCTAAACATAGGTCCTGCAAAGATGGCAGGACTGAAATATAGAAAGGCTTCTAGTGATGGGAAAAAGGCTTTGTCTTTGGTGGCTCCTGTGGTGTAGACATCAGTGTTGCACATAAGCAACAATACAATACTTACGTGGGCTACTGACAGATGAAGCACCAGGAGCTGAAGAGGATCCCACAGGAAGAGACGGCAGCAGCCATGAGGGAAAGGTTCAGGTACTGTAAGTAAAATTCTCCTTTCCCTGCATTCCCAAGCCTCTGTACTGCAAATGGCAAAATATGCAAAGACCCCAGAAGTTGCAAAACCGCTTTAATCACAAAAAAGCATATATTAAATTGTGGTCTAGTTATAGTAGTGGAGGTGTAAGTCAGTTGTGGTGTGCTGAAACAGAAGTTTGGGTAGGCATGTAAAAAGAGGGACCACCAAGTGAATGGTTTAATAAAGGGAGCGGTGGGTGAACTAACCCAGGAATTTATAGGCCGGTTAACCCTTCCCACAACTACAGGCTTCGCTTATAGCTCAGTCTTCTCATTTACTATGTTAACTACGATTTAACACACCACAGTGTGTTTTCTGTTAGTTAAACCATTACTGTTTAAAGGTACATTTCTTTCTAGTGGTTGAAATTGTTTGTGAAATGGTTTAATATATTATGTTAAATTCACCAGTTTACTAGAGTTCTCTTTTAGACTTTTCTTTTTTTGTATGTTAATGCAGGGGAATATTCTATAGTTTATCCTATATACTAAATTGTATGTCTTCATTTCTAGTCAAATACAGTATTCTCCAAAAATTACTTCTGGACCATTCCCCATTGGACCAAGATAATACCCTACATTTCCACTGGCGGGGATTATACCATCTAGGCACAATTATGTTATTATCAGCTCCACACACTGTAAGTGCAATTCGATTTCTCTTTTTTTCTACTCAACTACAAACATACTACACTATGTTACCACTGTCCTCTTCTCGTTACATACTGTCACACTGACATGGATTTGAGGACTTTCTCCGAGGCGCTCTTTCACTCCCTCTACACAATAATATGGATGAGTCTAATAGGATAATAAAATTGAAGTTTTATCCTTTTGTGACATCTAGTGGCTAAACACTGTATTACGTATTTAAGTCCAATATTCTCTGATGATGAGTAGCAATATAAGCCTGTATGGCTCTATTATTACTTGGATGTTACCAATATTTTGATGGCGATATAAATATTTAGTGTTATATCTCTATTCATGACTACAGGCACTAGGTAGGATGCTTCATGTCAAGTAGCAGAGACTGTAAAGATTTTTGACAGTAGTCACTGATGGGAACTCTCATCACAAGGTAGAAATCTTTCACTTTCTCCTTAATGGCATTTTCTGTTGTCAACCTTTTGGTTTTTTATTACCTTAGCTGGCTAAATTGATTGTGTTCAGAGCAATGTGCACTTGTAACAGAGATTCATTTGTCTTATGCCTAGTTAGTACATAGCCTTCCAGAAAACCTCTTGCTCTCTGCTGAGAGTCTAATATTCGCTCCAGAAAGCAGGACACATTAAGAATCAGATGTCTGTCTTAGAGACAGTGTAACTCAAATCTAAAAAGGTAGTTACCAATTTGAGGTGTATGGTATTACAGGTAGTGATGTCCACATGATCAGGAGAGGAGTATGTGGAGTTAAGTGTAACGCTACTCACCCGGTCCTCGAGCCAAACAAACCCGATCATCCTCCAAACAAGCCGCGTGCCGCTTGAGCTCTCTCCTCCTCCTAAACGGGACGCGTGCGCTGATCGTAATGAACAGTCGAGCGGCCTAAAAGTGCTGCTTGTATCATGAGCACGCTCTTTTATGGGCAGTGAGATCCCCAAGTGATATTAGCCTCCCATATGTCTGTTCCATTCCGGCGCCCCATGCACACACATTCTGGCCCAATCAAATATTACTTAAAGGTATTTAAACCTCCCTACCCCTGTACACTGTGCTTTATGTCCCAGTATCGTTTAGTGTGTTCCTTGAGCTATTGTTTTATATTCTGGCATTGACCTTGGCATTGTTACCAACTCTGCATTTAGCTTTAACCCTTTCCTGTGTTGTTTGCCTGTTTGACTGATAACCGTGTATTTGACTCTGACTAGTTCTCGTTTTCGCTGTCTCTCTGTTACCCTGACCGTGGCTCTTACTGACCACACTTCTCTTTCTAATACAAAACAAGATTAGATCCAGATTCAGGGTTCTATATATGGAAAAGCTGCCACTCTTCAAACACACTCCAATATCCCAAATATACAAAAAAGATGGGTATAAACCCATCTAATGAGGGCGCTAGACACTAGAAAAACAGTGTAGTAAAAGCATATACATTTTATTATGCAAAACTTGCACTTAAATGTTAAAAATATATAAATTAATAAACAACAGTATAAGCCACTGTCTAGCTAATAAATGGGGAGAATCTATTGTATGTAAATGTTTATTTAGGATACTGTAAATTATGTTTCCTATATAGTCCTTTTTGGAAGTGAAAGACATTAGGGTATTGTATTTATAAGTGGATTTTAGATTGTGAGGATTGACACAAACTACCTTACATGCACTAGCCACTTTGTTTTAAATATTAAAAGATTGCTTTGTATTTATAATTTATATATATATATATATATATATATATATATATATATATATATATATATATGTTTTTTTTCTTTTTTCCTTTTGGAATGTATATTTTAAATATTTTTTTATATTTTTTTATATAATTCATGTTTGTGTCAAATTCTAAGGATGTGTCCAAAGGCAAAACACTTGATTGTTATGAGCAACTGATACATGTAACTGTTTAGTGTTACGATGTATCTGTGCTCGGGTGTCAATAAAGTTTTTTGCGCAATGGTTCAACCGCACATGCGCACGGAATACTTCCCGATAGCATTTGGTCTACGGGTGTTCCCGTAGCCGGCTTGACGGAAGAGAGTGTCCGTGTGCGCATGCGCAGGGGCTGGATTGAGCACGAAGATTTAAGAAGAGACGCCGGAGGAAGAAACAGAACGTCCACGGCTCCTGAGGAAGTCCCGAATAGCAGCTTAGCAGGCCAGAGACCTTCAGGACACCACTGCAGTTCCATTCTTGCTCGTGTTGCAAGTATATTCCAGCCCTGGGGGTCGCGACCAAGGGTTGTGTGTTTTCATCTGTCTACTTGCCAGCTTAGTGGTTGTTGTCGGCCTTTTGTTCCCTGGTCTCATAATAGGACTGGCTTATACTGTTGTTTGTTATTAATTTATATGTTTTTAACATTTATAATTGCAAGTTTTGCATAATAAAATGTATATGCTTTTACTACACTGTTTTTCTAGTGTGTAGCGCCCTCATTAGATGGGTTTATACCCATCTTTTTTATACACTTCTCTTTCTGTCTCATGTTAAATCCGGCCATTTTAAGGCCCGGTTATACGTTATTTCCTTGCTGTCCTAGACTCTGCATGTTGGGGTATCACACCATGACAGCATATACGTGAGAGACGTTCCTACCGGATTATTTCTATTGCCAGGTGTCATCTCCTCATTGATCTATACAATAAATGTTTATAAATTTGTTGGCAGTTTTTAGCCTTAGTTTATAATGCAATTTGTAGATCTTAGTAGATCTTCCTGATTGCAGGTGCACATTTGAGGCTCTTTATTGACAATCACCTGCAATTACCTGTTTTCATTGGTATTTTTTACTTTGTCAAATTAAATTTGACTTTGATTCAAAAGTTGTGAATACTAGTGTTTTATATCACTAGGCCATTAGTAATTATTTTTAATATCTGCAAGATTGTTTTATGCATAATTCACTACTGGTTTAAAATTTTTATGCAGGTTTTCAGTGCACTGATGTTGGTTTACAAATTGCATTAGAATTAATTCAATTTTCCTTAAGCAAAATCTGTGTAATAGAGAGGGTGTGCTATTGGTTTAACCAGTATTCTGCTATTTGATCCCTTGTGGACCTTATGTTTGGCAATCCCTTTAATGTTTATCACGGATGGCATTCTCTTAAGGTGTTGGGTTTCAGAATTTCCCACGGATTCCCCTACTGCGGCGTTTCCCAATTGGTGTTCCACGAAAACACAAGTGTGGTTCTGCTGTAAATATTTCAAACAAAATGGTCGCCACGATTTGGGCCGGTCGCGTGCCGCTGATAATTGAGGCGGGCGGCGAGGGAGCACTCTCCCCTTGCTCAGCACCCTCACCGCAGTGATGCTCGAGCCGGAATATGATGTCACTTTGGACCCAGCATCACTAAGAGGCATGCAAGGGAGCTGAGCAGGAAGATGCAATGCCAGCACTCCCAAAAGTAGGGAGGCTGGGTGGAGTGAAATTCTAAAAAATAAATTGTGTGTGTGTCTGTAAAGGAGTTTGTACGTGTGTTTGGCAGTGAGTGTGTGTGTGTCACTGAAAGTGTTTGTGTGTTTGTCAGTGAGTGTGTATGTGTGCTTGTCAGTGTGAGTGCATGTGTGATTGTCACTGATAGTGTGTGTGTGTGCTTGTCAGTGAGTGTGTATGTGTGCTTGTCAGTAAGTGTGTATGTGTGTTTGTCAGTGAGACTGTATGCGTGCTTGTCAGTGAGTGTGTGTGTGTGTGTGTGTGTTTGTCACTGAGAATGTATGTGTGTGTCAAGGCTTGTGTATGTGTCACTGTGTGTATCTGAGTGTGTGTGTACACCCTGTTCCAAATTATTATGCAAATTCTATTTAAGTGTCACAAACATTAAATATTTTTTCAGTTTAACTCATGGATGGCATTGTGTCTCAGGGCTCTTTTGATCACTGAAAACAATCTCGGACACCTGTGATAATTAGATTGCCAGGTGAGCCCAATTTAAGGAAAAACTACTAAAGGAGGGTGTTCCACATTATTAAACACCATTTTCATGCAATATCGGGAAGAAAAAGGATCTCTCTGCTGCCGAAAAGAGTGAAATAGTTCACTGCCTTGGGCGAGGTATGAAAACATTAGATATTTCACGAAAACTTAAGCGTGTTCATCGCACTATTAAGAGATTTGTGGCTGATTCAGAGCACAGATGGGTTCGTGCAGATAAAGGCACATTGAGGAAGATTTCTGCCAGATCCATGCATCGGATCAAGAGAGCAGCTGCTAAAATACTATTACATAGCAGCAAACAGATATTTGAAGCTGCTGGTGCCTCTGGAGTCCCACAGACATTAAGGTGTAGAGTCCTCCAGAGTCTTACAACAGTGCATAAACCTTCTATTCAGCCACCACAAACCAATGCTCACAAGCAGAAACGGCTGCATTGGGCAGAAAAATCGATGAGACTAATTTTCAAACAGTCCTGTTCACTGATGAGTGCCGTGCAACCCTGGATGGTCCAGCTGGATGGAGTAGTGGATGGTTGGTGGACGGCCACCCTGTTCCAACAAGGCTGCGACGTCAGCAAGGCGGTGGTGGAGTCATGTTTTGGGCCAGAATCATGGGAAGAGAGCTGGTTGGCCCCTTTAGGGTCCCCGAAGGTGTAAAGATGACCTCTGCAAAGCATGTGGAGTTTCTGACTGACCACTTTCTTCCCTGGTACAGAAGGAATAACTATGCTTTCCGTAATAAAATCATCTTCATGCATGACAATGCACCATCTCATGCTGCAAAGAATACCTCTGCATCAATGGCTGCTATGGGGATAAAACGAGAGAAAGTCATGGTGCGGCCTCCATCCTCCCCTGACCTCAATCCTATTGAGAATCTTTGGAGCATCCTCAAGCAAAAGATCTATGAGGGTGGGAGGCAGTTTAAATCCAAACAGCAGCTCAAGCAGAAACTGTCCAAAAACTCACAAGTTCAATGGATGCAAGTCTTGTGAAACTGCTATCAAATAAGGGGTCCTACGTTAAAATGTAACGTGACCTGTTTAAAAAGTTAAAATGTTGTTATAAGTTTGATTGAAATAGCTTTTGATTTCTGTAAATATGCTGCAAACACAACAAATGACAATTTTCAGTTCTTTACAACCTATAAAGTGTTTTGAAACTTACTGTGCGTAGTAATTTGGAACAGTGCATTGTAAGTTTTTTATATTTAAAAAAAATACTGTTATCATTAGGAGGTTTGTTCAATGAAATTTGAATTGTACTTTTAATAGTTGATAACATGAGAATTATGCTGACTGTTATTTACATCAATTATTTAGGTAAATGAGAAAAATATAATTTGCATAATAATTTGGAACAGGGTGTATGTCTGTATGTACTAGTGTGTATCTGTGTGTCAAGGTCTGTGCATGTGTCTGTGTGTGTATGTTTGTGTCTGTGTGTGTATGTGTCAATGTTTTTGTGTGTCTCTGTGTTAATTTGTTTGTGTATGTACGTACGTATGTACATATGTATGTTTGTACGTGACATACTTACAGCAATCATATGTGCATACATCCCAGCAATTAAACACCATCCCAGCAATCAAACATGTATATATGCATACATCCCAGCAATCAAACACCAACACAACCTGCAAACACAAACATTACATACAAAAACCCCTGGATTCTAATTTATATACAAACACTCAAACACACCCTTCACTCAAACATGTTTGCTACAAACAAATGTCCATCCGCATTTAAAAGTTAACACTACATCCAAGCACACCCCTGCATGCAAATGCAAACGTTACATACAAACACACCCCTACATGCAAATACAAACATTACATACAAACACACCCCTGTATCAAAACTTTAACATTATATACAAACACCAACTGTACACACAAAAGCACACCGCTCCTAAGTACTACTATCTGTTTACTATCTGCGCTACGGCGGCAAAACAATTTTGGGGTTCCATGTTGTTAGTGCATTATGTCAAAGGGTTCCACAGGAAAAATTAATTAGGAACCCCTGCCTTAAATTATTGTATGCTTTGTCAGGTGGAACAATATAATTTCTTTTCTGTAATAAGGTTTTCTCTCTTAGGCTTACATTCACCATGTAATATTGATGCTGGGTATTGCAAGTATTGTAATTGCCAGTGGAATGTCAATTTAGTCCCCAAACAACTCTACCAGGTTAAATCAAACATGGAATATTTCACTTGATACCAGAACAATAAGGGAAATATCTGAACATGAAGTCACACTACTTCTGGCAAGTTCTGATGTTCAAGGGAATTCATCTGGGTGTCCTACTATCTTGACTTTACAGCCAATATGTGGCTTTAAGTTGAGGAGTCATCCTGTATAATATAATATAATATAATATTGTAGCCTTTTTGTGACAAACATTTGGCTGATATTTTTCACATGGTCTCTGTACCTAGGTCCATGTAAGTGACGTTCATATTCTCATATTGATGCAATATTCGTGAATTTTATGCTTGTACTGGTGCCACTATATTTACAGATAAAACAAGCTGCAGTAGGATTTTAACATCACCAATGACTGCCGTAAGTCCTTCTGCACTATCTGAAGATAAGGTCGGCGTAAGTATGTGGGGTTGTTTTGCCCCCACCCTCAGGGTCCCCCTCCTGTGGCACTGAAGGGGTTAAAACTCCTTTCAGCAGCATACCTTATTCCAGCACAGGGCTCCTCAGCGCTGGTGACCTCTCCTCCACTGCCGACGTCAGCTCCCGACTGGAG
Organism: Pelobates cultripes; assembly: GCA_933207985.1. Taxonomy (NCBI): domain Eukaryota; kingdom Metazoa; phylum Chordata; class Amphibia; order Anura; family Pelobatidae; genus Pelobates; species Pelobates cultripes. The sequence continues at coordinate 62,136,855 of OW240924.1, forward strand.
CGGAATGCGCATGTCCAAACAGTCCATAGGAAAACATTTCTCAATACTTTACTATGGACGCTCTGCGTGATGGATGCGAAATTCGCATCCAGCATTGCAGATGCGCCTCTAGCGGCTGTCAGGAAGACAGCCACTAGAGGTTGGCTTAACCCCTAATGTAAACATAGCAGTTTCTCTATGAAACTGCTATGTTTACAGGTGAAGGGCTAAAACCTGAGGGACCTGGCACCCAGACCACTTAATTGAGCTGAAGTGGTCTGGATGACTATAGTGTCCCTTTAAGCATCAGTCTCTTCATTTTGATTCTAACATGTGTTATAATTCCTACTATTTATACCTTTGAATGTATGTCTCGCCGTTGTTGGCCTACATTTCCTACTCATATTAGTAGTTGCCACATTTTCTATGGTTCATCATGGTATTCTTTCACAACTAATCTGAATGATGTGCTCCTTCTTGCCTTTGCCTAGTAATATCTAATATTTGTTTTATTGGATTTTACCTCTCCTCTAATTTATCATTACTGTATCAAACAACCCATTTACAGTATGAGATGAAGGTGAGAGTCTGATATTTGCAATATGCAGTTATTGTTGCAGTGTTTTAATAGCATACTGTCCTATTTCTCTACTACACTCTGCCTGTTCTTAAAGGCGGATATTGTTTTGTTATTTGCTGTAGCTACAGATTAGTAGTTCGCAAAACAAAGCAATGAGAATTCTGTCTTTAATCAATACATACATCCAGAGAATGGTGGGATTTTCAGCTCCCTGTTTGATAGCCGGATATGACTGTTTTCATTCAGCAATGTCTGGAATTTCAGAGCTTGTTCCAGACTGGTATCTGGAATTTGTCTTTAATAAGGTTCTGATTTTAAAGTGTCATCCATTGGTTATTCCATCTATATTTCAGAAAGACATTAACTTCTGTCTTTGCCAAAATATGTTTATAATTTCTAGGCTGTGCCTTTAGGTTTTGAGGAGGTTCTCCATAGTAAGACATATGGAAGACGGATATCTGACATTTGTCTTGTATGCGTCTAGAGTTCCTGTTATAGGTTTGGTTATCATGACCTTAATTCTAACCTGACACTATAATTCTCCAGGATATTCCCTATATTTAAATACCAGGGGTTGCTGACCAACAATCTCTGGGGTACAATGTCTTGTCTGAGCAGATATTATGACAATACCCTATTGATTCTTTTTTGGCTTTTGATAAGGCTTATTTGGTTTTTAAAATTTCTGCTTTTTCCTGGTCTTCATTAGCTAATAAACCCAACTCTGTTTCAAGTGTACCTACACTTTCATTTTTTGTTTTTTTTAGAATTGATGTACTTGAAAAAAAATTGGGGGTTGGTTTTGCATTCTTTAGCTATCAATTTCTCATTTTCTAGTTTAGCCACTTTAATTGCCTTTTTGCAAGCGTTATTGGCTTCCTTATATCTTAAATAGGATGCCTTTGATTTGTCTGATTTAAATGCTTTAAATGCCCTTTTCTTATTTGTAATCTCTTGTTTTACTTCTCTACTAAGCCACATTGGTTTTAATTTGTTTCTTTTATATTTATTACCCAATGGTACATACTGAGAAATGTACCTTTCTAATATTTGTTTGAATAGTTTCCATTTATCCTCAGTGTTTTTATCACTAAGGAGTTTATGCCAGTCGATATATTGTAGAGCTGCCTTAATCTTATTGAAATTGGCTTTTTTTTTTAATTATATGTTTTAGTATACCCCACTTGCTTTTGCTTTTTTGAGTTTATTTAAAAATTTACCATATTGTGATCACTATTTCCCAAATGCTCCCCTACTTGAATGTTGGTTAAAAGATCAACATTGTTTGTTATAACGAGATCCAGACAAGCATCCTTTCTAGTTGGTGCTTGTACCAGTTGTGACATAAAGGTGTCATTTAATCCAAGAGGAAAAAACTCACAGGTACTCCAACTTCAAGCCGCAGGCAGATTTATTATGACAGAATGCAACGCAACGTTTCGACCGGAAAGGTCTTTTTCCGGTCGAAACGTTGCATTCTGTCATAATAAATCTGCCTGCGGCTTGAAGTTGGAGTGCCTGTGAGTTTTTTCCTCTTGGATTATTGTACTGGGATTGCTGGTCCTGCTCTGGAGCACCCTTGGCCGTTGGGACTGGGTGCGGTTCTCATCACTTACTCTGCCATAAAGGTGTCATTTAACACATTCAAAAACCTAATGCCCCTTGCTGAAGTACTAGTCCGTCTTTCCCAATTTATGTCTGGATAATTAAAATCTCCAATAATTAACGTGTTACCTCGATTTGCAGCTTTCTCAATTTGCTCTAACAGCTGTTCTTCCTCATTAATATTTACATTAGGTGGTTTATAACATATCCCAACCAATAATTGATTTCCCTTCGTTTGCCCCAAGTAGATATCTACCCATAAAGCCTCCACCTTTTCCTCGTCACACTCCACATGCCTAAGATTTGACTTTAACTCATGGTTGACATATAAACATACCCCACCACCCTTCTTGTTTTTCCTATCCTTCCTAAATAACGTGTACCCATTTAAGTTAGCTGCCCAGTCATGTGTCTCATCCCACCATGTTTCTGTTATGCCTATTATATCATATTGTTTAGTGTATGCTATTGCCTCTAGTTCCCCCATTTTGTTATATAGGCTCCTTGCATTAGTAAGCACACATTTAATATTATCACGAGTCTTTTGTACTTTTTGTGAATTATCAGTATTACATACCTCCTCTGTTCTGAGTTTTCCCATCCCCCCATCTCCACCCCCTTTGTTCTGAGCTAAAGCCCATCTCCTTTCCATCCTGTCTCCATTTTCTAGATTGCTTTGACCCTCCCCCCCTACCACTAGTTTAAAATCTCCTCCAACCTTCTAGCCATCCTATCCCCCAGCACAGCAGACCCTCTTCCGTTTAGGTGCAATCCATCATGACTATACAGGTTGTACCCAAGCGCAAAATCGGCCCAGTGTTCTAAAAACCCAAAACCCTCTTTCCTGCACCAAGACTTTAGCCACGCATTGACCTCTCTAATCTCCCACTGCCTTTCTGCTGTAGCGCGCGGCACAGGTAATTTTTCTGAAAAAAAATTACCTTGGAGGTCCTTTTCTTAAGCTTACTTCCTAGTTCCCTGAACTCATTCTTTAGGACCTTCCATTTTCCTCTGACTTTGTCATTGGTACCAATATGGACCATGACAGCTGGGTTATCTCCAGCCCCTCCCAATAATCCCTCCACTCTGTCGGCAACATGCCGGACCCGAGCACCCAGGAGACAGCAAACTGTCCGGTTGAGTCGATCAGAGTGGCAGATTACCCTATCTACTCTCTTAATAATAGAGTCCCCTACCACCACAACCTGTCTAGATTCCTTACCCTCTCAACCCCACCTGTAGTAGAGGGGCTGTTTCCACGGCTGTTAGCAGGAACAGCTTCCTGCAGTACAGCTACTCCTGAGCTGATGCTCCCAACATCCTCACTCAAACGGGCAAATCTGTTAGGCTGCATGAGATCAGGACTAGCTAAACCTTTTCTCTTCCCTCCCCCCCTGCTTTCTCGCCCCACTGTCACCCAGCTATGTGCCTGTTCCCCATCTGTCTTCTCTCCTCCCTCCCTCTTATGGTCAATTATGTTTTCTATAACTACTAACTGTATTTGAACTATGCCCCTCCCTCTATATTTATATACTGCTTGGGTATTGGGTAAATGCTACCATGTTTGATCAGGAATATGAAAATTGTTTCATACTTACCTTAATTTTCTTTTCCTGATCATTATATATGGCAGCATAACGTTCCAAACCATATACTTTGTGAGTTGGTAAGCTAGTTACAAAGACTGCCTGATGGGAAGGAGTTGGGTCTATTTATACCAATTTTAGAGTTCTATTTCCTGCCCTTTCTGCTGTAAGTGGAGGAGCTAACCCATGAGTAAATGCTGCCATGAATAATGCTCAGAAAAAGAAAATTACCATAAGTATGAAACAATTTTTCTTAATCTCCCTCCTCCCAAAAGAGTCATGACAAGTCAATAGAGCTAAAAACTTGCTTCCCATGCTCCACATTTTAAGTATTACTGTAAAATAGATAATTTAATTAAAACTTGAAAAATAATTGATTACATCTTGTTAAAATTACTTTTAAAAATATAATTTAAAAGAAAAAAAGCAGCAGCGACATCTTTGAACATTAGGAGCTGACAATATGAATCTCCCAGTCAGCAGATGCATCCAGAGAAAGACTCTCCATGGTCAGTAGACCCAGCTTGTGGCTGTAGGTGAAGGTCACTTGTGTCTTCTCCTTTCCTATTGTAGAACACACAGAGGTGAAACATTGGTAAGTAGTTGTAGAAACATTGTGAGGAGAAGAATGCAAGTGTGACATTTGTAAATCATTTACATATTTATTAGAGAACAAAGTAGTGATGATGTACTTGGAATCCCCTAACTTGGGATGAAAGCCTATGAATGCACTGCCTTTTCAAAATAATAGTACTTCTCTTAAGAGGATGCCAGTCCTTACATTGCATTGAAACCACTGTGCAGTAATTCTATATATTTCACATGAAATGAGTAAAGATCAGGAATGGTACTGTATGGGGATGGATTGTCAATCCCATTTATTCATTTAAATCTAAGCTTCCTTGGCATGCCGTCAGAGAGACAGAGATTGGGTGTGCTCATAACAGTGTCCCCTTGGGAGAAGAAACATCACAACCAACCAATACCACTCCTCATCAAAAGAGACATGCAGAACAATGTAATGAACAAACCCTCGGGATAGTGCATATGAGAGAAAATGTGGAAAGGAGATGCAGCCCAAAGGCCTAAGCATGAAGGGAGAACACAGAGTACAGGAAAATAATAGCAACTCTGGACATCACAAAGCAATCTGTTCCAAGGTTTCTGTGTTTACTGCAAATCTTCAGAACTTACTGTGACGAAGTGCCCTTCGCCACTTGGTCCAGGAGAGGCTTGCTTGCCAGCCTCCTGCCCGGGGGTGTATGGCCCTTTAAAAACCATTATTGGGGCTTATGGACTTTCATGGACTGGTGCTAGCCCTTTAAGTACATTTTTTGGGACATGGTGAAAATTGGAACAATGCCCCTTTAAATCTGTGTCCCCAGAGTCCCCAGACTGTGGAAATAACTTTTACATGGCTTTCTCCCTTATGGCTAGGTAATTGGGGCTTACCGAGCCATTTACTGCACAGGCGAACCACCCAGAAGTGGAAGCGTGCGGCTAATTTACCTCCCAGGCTGGGAGGTTTCTGTAGGTAAATTGCCGACCGCTGGGTGGCCGCCGTCTTTATTCAGCTGAACGCGGTCAGTGGTGTGTGCAGCCAAATCTATGGAACTGAAATCGGCTACAAAACGGCACGAACACCGCTGACCCTTACCTTCTCTGGACTATTTGCACGAACGGCGCCCGTTCGTGCATTCGAATGGGACTTAGTTATTTTTCTATGGGAAATAGACCAGCCGCACAGCCTGAATCTCTGGAACTATTTTGGGCATGAAAATGTGCGTGCGGTCAAAATAGAACTTCCACCTATCTCCTGAACCACTTAACAAATTCAAGTGAATTTTGGATATGTTTATCCCCAAGTTATGTTGGTTATAAACATATAAGTTTTATTCATATTGTACGTTAACTCGCAAAGTTATAAAAATTGTATAAAAATATGTTTTAACTTGGAGATAATTGAGTTAATTAACTCAATTATCTCCCAAGCAGAGGGGAGGATTCTTACTGTAATAAGTGGGTGTGATTATCTATGTGCCTGTACGTGATTGGTTGCAAAGTTTACAGTTTCAGTGCCCCACAAGGTCCACGTGGGTGGTAACCTTGCTGGGAAACTTGTATATAAGCAGGAATAAATGCTCATTCGAGTGAGATCTTCTTGACCCGCAACACGTAGTCTTGTCTCGTGATTAGAGGGGAACTGCTGTATTCACACTGGGGATTGCTATACTTGTATACTCCCCTGAGCTTTAATCACTAAGCTCTTTTAAGAACTTGTTCCTGATACGCTCTCCTGGAGGAAAGGTCTTCACCACACGGTCCTGGATGACAGAGGCTGATTCAGGGTGGAAGGAAGACGGCGAGACTCTAGTTAAGCTACGGCGGTTGTGGAGTCTGCGGTAGCTGTGATGTCTGGTGCAGTGCTTGTGGTCCTCGGGGCAAGCTAGGAAGCATCCATCAACGGAAAGTACTCTGAGTACGGGGAGTTCCGTTACACTTACATATTCTTTGACGAGCTTTCCTCAAACCAGGAAGTGAATAAAACTTCTTAGCCAATCCTGGCACATTGATTTCACAGATTCTGCTGAGCCTATTCAGCAACCCCCTACATAGAGGATTGTGGAACATGTAGTTCAGCACTAGATGGGAGTTCCATACATTTCTGAAGTGCTCTATGTGTTAACAGTGTCCCCTCTTTTACATTTTTTTTAAAAATGTTAATTTAAAGACCAAAGAACCCTTTCATTGAGGTTGTATATTTTACCTAGCAATTGTCAGTCAGAAACACAGGTTAATGCTCTTCCTGGTTGCTTTTTGACTCAACATAAAACAGAAGGAAAAGCTACTCTCAAGGATCACGGCGATTACTACGTATACACCCTGTCCCCAAATCCCAACAGGATTGACGGCACTGCTGAGCTCTTGGAAAACAGAGTTGTTGTGAGTCACCCTCTTGCCGCTGGTTTAGAGATAAGTTAACCTTGTTTTTTTTTACAGAAAGGGTCCAGATTCCAAACACAAAAAGCACCTACTGACTTGCTTCCTCAGCATGCCTTGTTCCTTAATCACAAGAAATGGCTCTAACATTTCAGGATGGATGGAGGGAGATAGTTCACTTGATGAAAAGTCTTTTGGCAAAGAACCAGGAAGCATTGATATTTACATGCTGGTTCCATTCGGGCCTTTACATGGACTAATGGAATCTTAGGAAAAGCAATTAAATCTATATCATGGAGTAAAACGAAAATGTGTATGTGTGCTGTTGCTCAACACTGACCCACTCCTCCTCTTCCACCTCCCCAAGCTGTATGAGCATATCACTTGTGCCTACATAACATCATCTATTGTTTGTGTGTCCTGTGATTTATACATGTGTGCAGGAGGTTACTTAATTTTGTTTACTCCCTCCATTAATAAAGTAGAAAAAAAGCACCACGTGTCTTCCAAAGTGTTCAAATGTTTATTTGATGTGCTTTTTTCTGTTTCTACTGTTTCAAAAAAAAAAAAAAATGCTTTGTAATGTCTCTGTGCTGTAATTATTACCTGACATTTGAAGTCCTTATCATTCCGTTCAAAGCAGTCACTAGAATGCTTACTCATATTCGAAAGCACTTACACATTGTTTCTTGCTCAAGCTTTCCAAGCATTATTACATCCAAGGATAATTAAAGGTAAAGTACATAATTGCAATAACCCATTTACTTACTCTCATAGCAACAATGTCCCATAAGATAGCAAAACAGAATTCAGGCCATTGATCTTTCAGGTGAGCTGCCTTTGTGCTATAATTTCCATATATATGTTCTCCTGGAGGTTTGTTATATATTCAGAACACTAAAATAAACTGGCAAACAGTAGATCTACTAAAAAAAAAAAACCCAAAAAACTCCAAGATCAGAATGCTTTTTTGTAAGCCTTATAAATAGGAATTCCCTACCTGGACTGATGATGTTGACCTCAGAAGGCATTTTCTTTAGACCCATAACCAGCACCTTCTTCAGGATGCACTCTCTAGAAAAATGCCCCGTGTTTTCGGCAGACCTGATGGACATGGCAAATGGGACACAGTTTTTTTTTTTTTGTTGTGACTAGAATACTCCTAAATATTTTAAAATGTGCATCACTGTTCTACATGTACTTAAAATATCGAACACTTTGTAAACTCTAAAGATATTTATGTATGCTGACTTCCCTTGTTTCCAGCTGATATGGGCAAGACTTTAGGGATGTCTAGGTGACATGGCTTTGCACAAATCAAAAGGGACTTGAGTTTTGCCCTTCATCCCCCATATTTTAATATTAAATTTAATAAACTACTCCAGATTTTATTCAATACCCAGAAGCAATTAATGAGTTAACTGGCCATAAAAATTAACTGGTAATGAGTGGGCAAACTGAATAAAGAGTTTCCTATTAACAAAATGGGAAGGTGCATGCACTGATGGTGCAATACACTTTCTGTTACCCTGTTCACTACTTGTGAAAAGCTCTATATAACCAATAGCCAACATTGCCCTGTATGTGTGAATTAATGACTGTGTTCCCTACTGTGTTGGCCACTTGTTACAACAAAATATTGTAAAACAGAGCTATACGTATTACTAAAGATGTCATGTGCAGCAGAGCCTTAGAATGATTCAACCAACTAATCCTTGATGTCCCAAATGCAGTATTATTAAAAAGAAAGTCATGTAAAACTGGGAATAAACAAACCATTCTTCAGGCCTACTATTTTTGTAAACTGCAGGTCTGTACTCTGCTGGAGATGTGATTAACTGCAGCCAGACTGCAGCTCTAGGTATATAGTTACATTACTTATATGGGGAATTCATCTTTGACACATATGGTGATATGCCTGTAAAATGAATTAATTCAGTGATAGGATTCAGCATGGTTTACACAATGATAAGTGAATACGTTTACAAGTTAACAGCATACAATAAGGTGAACTGAAACTAGTTAAACAACTAATCAAGGTTGTTGCACTTACTTGCACGACAGGACATTTTTCTGGAAAGTAAAATGCCTGTAAATGAACATTCGATCGTGCTGATACTTGAAGGAATGTCCATCATCTACATAGAGCTCTCCTGAAGCTGAACCCTTTGAAAAGAAGAAACATACCATGTTAAAGAAACACTATAGGGTCATGGACACAGACATGTATTTCTGACCCTAAAGTGTTAAAAACACTATAATGCCCCTCTGCCTCACCCCCACCCCCTCCAGCCAATCACAATTCTTTCCCATAGAAAAGCGTGGAGAGCAGCACTTCCCCAGGAAGCACCTCTAGTAGCCATTTGAGGAGTGGCCAATGGAGGTGTCCCAAGGTTGTAATGTAAACACTGCCTTTTCTCTGAAAATACAGTGCTTACTGCAAAAATCCTGCAGGTAATGATTACACCCACCAAAACAAATACAATAAGCTGTAGTTGACTATAGTGTCCCTTTGTCTTTTGTGATTAATTTATTTATATAATAGGCATACACAAAAAGCAACAAATACAATATGATGTTTTAATAACACAAACAAACAGACTTGTTATAGATATATTACACTACAATGCAAAACAGATCAAAACAAGTGTCTTTTGAACCTTCTTGGAAATATGCTAACAACCGTTTTTTCGCCACAGGTCACTTCCTGGGACAAGTTTCAATAAAAATGAAATTTTATGTAAATGATGAATTTTAAAAGTACTGTAACTAGGCGCAATTATGAACAAAAAAGCCCTGATGATTAGGACATTGATCATATTAGAAAAAGGGTAAAATGTACCTTTGAGTTCAAAGCAACATACAGCTTATATGGTGTTTCCTCCATCCAGCCTGTTGACTTGCCTACAGCTGTGTGCATGGGAATAATGGAGCCACCTCGTTGATAAACTGGGATCTGCAAATCAAGGAAATGGCTTTATAGCAGGAATGCCTAAAAGGTAGAAGAACACTAGTGTTTGTTTTAAAACTACAACTTCCATGATGCCATGGCATTCTAAAGTCATGCAAAGCTTCATGGAAGTTGTAGTTCTACTACATCTAGGGATCTACCGTTTGGGCACCCCAGCATTATAGGAACAACCACAATAAAACTAGTCGAAATGTAAGGGTGCATACATCATACTTCATATGTAAACTTAATAACTTGTGCTGTTTACCTCATCACAATAGATAATAATTTGATTTAAAATACTAATGTATAATAATAAAACATTCTAAAGCAATTAAAAGTAAAAATGTGTGAGCCTCACTCACCTCATCCAGAGTTACACCCACTTTCTGTTTACGCTGCCCCTTGATGCACTTGTAATTTCTGAAGTTATACCAGAGCTGTAGAATGACAAAAATTAGAGCATAAAAGAGTGGATCAGAGAAGTTGTCCGGGTACCATATATCCTTTTTAATCTCTTCATTACAGAGTTCATTTAAAGGGACACTAGTCACCAGAACAACTACAGCTTATTGAATTTGTTCTGGTGAGTAGAATCATTACCTTCAGGCTTTTTGCTGTAAACACTGTCTTTTTAGAGAAAATGCAGTGTTTACATTAAAGCCTAAGGATAACTTCAGTGGCCACTCCTCAGATAGCTGTTATTGATCCTTCCTTGGTCATGGCTGCCTAAAATGCATCCAAACATTCATTATCTCCTCCCTCTGCATGCAGACACTGAACTTTCCTCATAGAGATTGATTGATTCAATTCATCTCTATGAGGAGATGCTGATTGGCCAGGGCTGTGTTTAAATCATGCTGGCTCTTCCCCTGATCTGCCTCCTTGTCAGTCTCAGCCAATCCTATGGGGAAGCACTGTGATTGGATCAGGCCACCACTTCTGATGATGTCAGCAGACAGCTTGTTTTTCTGAGGCAAACAGCATGCAGATCTACAGCTTCAGGCTTGAATACAGTAAGATTTTGCTATATTTATGGAAGCATGAGGAGCCCAGGGGGTCTAGATGGTGGGTTTAACACTATAGGGTCAGGAATACATGTTTGTGTTCCTGAACTTATAGTGATCCTTTAAATAAATAAATATACATTTATATGTATTAGGAATGCATATCTAGCACATTAGCTTAGGATAAATTAAAGGACCACTCTGGGCACCAAAAGCATTTCATGTGACCAAACTGAACTTCATTGACTTTAGTCTTTTTTCAACCTTCACTACTATGTAACTATGAATTGATTATGTTGCTTGGAGTTCAGATATTGTGCTTCAGAAAAGTATGTATTTTCTAAAGCACTACTCGCTATGAGCTGCTGAGAGCTTCTGCATTTACAAAGACTATGAGACGAGAACTCCACTTAAGTCTTAAACCGTTACAAAACGGATCAGCATTTAAAGGTAAGAAAGTGCCACTGAACTTAGGGCACCGTAACCATATCATTGCATTGCAAAATTACATGATTTTATTTTTAAATCTAAATAAATAAAATTAAAGCTAAATCCACTTTTTTTTCCTCATAAAACGGGTAATGGAAAAAAAAACAAAAAAAGTTTTGCACAGTTCCTGATGTTACAACCCTTAAAATGCATTTCTTAATAGTGATGGTGCTGTCGACATGGTCAATTTATACAAAACGCAAACATAGTAAACTGTGTGTATGTTTGTGCATGAGTGCATTTATTATAGAGTTGGCATTGTTGGGAATTTGGTGTAAAATCAAATTTTACACCAAAATAGCTGGAAAAAAAAAATCTCCAAGTTTGCTATGTTTTTAGTTGTGGCTATTAAAAGTTGAAATTCACTTTGAATTCCATAAATTGGTGAATAACCTGGACAAGTACCCATTTGTGATTTCTTGACTTTGCACAGAAGCTCATGTTTTCCGTGTTATACCTTGAAATAAAACAATTTGTCCAGCTAGAGTGGAAGATCTCCAATTTAGTACACCCTGCTACTAGAGAATCTTTAGTAAGCATCTGATAGGATATCCACATCATACCTCTCCAGGGCCAGGAAACAGCACATCTAGAAAAGAAACTCCAGGAACCAAAACTGGGGCAACCATCAGAGCACTACCTGCGAGAGACATGCTTTGTATTCGATTAAGTTTGTCATTTGCTTTTTGTTTAATAAAATGGATTTTACATCATAGAATTGAAAGTTGCAAAAATTGAATTCTTGTCTAGTCCTATGTACAACTGTCTTGCTCCAATCAACTCTATTCTTCCTTTCAAATTACAGAGACTACATTTGACACAAGACACATCATCAATTTCTCAACAAGGACTTTAGATTACTTCACAAGCAAGACAAAGCTACACCCACAGGAAACAGACATTCTCCTCTCTCTGAAGTTATTGGCAGGAACTTTATGGTCTTAAATCCATTACATTGTTGTAATTTTTTTCCTTCAAATCTTACCTAACATGTACTGGCTCTCCACTCCAAATGTTTCGGGATTCTTGGGAAATTCTACCCAGAAGGGTCTGTGAGTAATGCAAAGAAACAAGTTATTTTACTGGTGGGCAGTTATAGAAGACATTGCTTTAACTAAAGGTACTGGTAGGAAAGCTCACCTCATCACCAGTTCAGCAGACACGTGTGCCCGGTAAAAAAGTAGGTACAAGTATGGAAGCAAAGTGTATCGCTCCTCTATTGCCTTCTTTATCAACAAAGTATTGCCTTCACCAAATAGCCAGGGCTCACGGCGCTTGCTGTCACGAATAGCATGAGCACGAAAAAATGGTTGGAAGGAGCCAGCCTGATACCATCGGACAAGGAGCTCAGGTTCTGGGTCACCAACAAAGCCGCCAACATCAGCTGTGAAAATAGCAAGAAGTATAAGGAATCATTTGTATGTTGCTTGTTAATCCATGGAATGCACGCCAGACAGAGCAAGAACTGTCTGAGAATTGCATTATATGTACAGCGCTTTAAAAGCCTACATCGACAGAGCTGTACAGCAACTCTACATGTACATGGAAGCAAATACAAAGAAACTAGTCCTGCGCTCAAACTCCCATTACTCCTGGGCAGCAGCATTGACTATAGTACACATCAGCCAAAATACATATAGTAAAAACCAAAGATAAAAAGTTACCTGTGCTCTTTCCACATCCCTATGTATTTTTAAACAAATGGAGGTTTTTAGTTACCTCCAATGGCCATGAAAGGGTATGCCCACCTGCCACGTCAAGGCAGACCTCTTAGGTGGGTTCTAACTCTAATCATTCGCCTTGCTTCCTTGAGCTTCTGGCAAAAATATCTCTAATGAGACAAAAAGGGATATTTTTTATACACATCCCTACATGCTTATTAACCCTAAAAAGGGAACACATGGGATGGGCAGCAGCATTGCAACCTACATGGAAGAGAGACTAATACGTAGTGTGAAAACCCTAATGAATAAATTTGTCCAAATTAATACAAGCTGCCCAAATGCTTCTGTTAAACTTGGAAAACTAGCTTCATTCACATTCTTTTGTTTACTTATTCAAAACTTACTATCATCCAGGTTCTATAAGCAGAGTAGAGCTTTTAACAATACGCTGAGAAGTGCACGACAATTCCCCTAAACTACAAGTTGTGTTTAATATATGTCCCATATCGCATTGGTTCAGCATTTCTAACAATGGGATGACCTGGATAGGCTTAGAGGTAATTTCCTGGTCTCTGCTGAAATAGCCAATGCTGAGGGTCTGTTTCATAAACAGGACATTTCGAAGTATGTGTTTCCCCCCTATTGAATATTTCAAGGCATCTTTTTTTTTTATATAGACTTTTGGGGAGAGGTGTGGAAATATTTGGTTTTGAATCCTATATTTTATATTAACAACAACAAAAAGTAAATTTATGTACACCGATGGAACACATTTACATATGCACTCATATACATATGTACATTACAAAATATACTAATTAAGTTTACCTGAATTGGGTTGTGAGACCTAACATGTATTAGATCACAGTCTCCCACTTATCTCTCATAACTGTGACATTTTCATTGAGCCTGCACTGTTTGACATAGCGTACAGTGATTTTACTGGCTCGGTTGCTTCATGTGTGCGAATGTGAAGTCTTTACTCATAATCCTTTGTTTGTACAGTCTACATATAATCAAGAGGTACATGTGTGTCTTTTACCTCCACAGAAGGAAATACCGGCCACACTAAGGGAGAGAAGCATAGGAATCGAGATTTTAAGATATTGCCATTCTGCCTTGTTGTCTCCAGTCCAAACCGCACCTGAAATATGTTAAATCCTGTTTTAGGATTTCTTTCCATAAACAATTAAGAAAAAAAATAATAACTATATAAACACAGAAGACATATGTTTTCTAAACACAGACATAAGGCAGATACATGAAACAATAAAAAGGAAGGAAAAACAAAACAAACAGGTGCGACATTTCATCTCCACCCCTAAAATTAACATTTCTTTTCTTTTACTCTTGCAAACATTTCAATATGTGAATCATATTCAGCTGAAGAATTCTGTATTTAGACAGAGTCTGATCAAAGAACACAGAGGACATGATTCAGTAAGAAACATTTATTTACTGATTTTTCAATAAATCTGTGAAAGAGAAAGGTTATGTCATCACACCCCCAGGCCCTCTATGAAACTATATCACAGAATCTGCACTGCAGCTCACATATTGCTAAGCACTGCTAGAATCTCTTGCACTTCTATAAAAGATTTGATACATATACAGCATAACAAAAACTCATTGATCAGCTCCAAAACTCTGATACACACTCTGATACGGTGTGAGACCCTGGTCATGAAAATGACCATCTCTCTAATCTTGCTAAAACCTGTCCCATTAGTGACTGACGCTCTCACATCCCAAACCCCCTTCCTTCTCTGTCTCCTTGCTTCTCCCACCCAGTCATTCAAAATCACTTTCTTTATTTCCACATGTTAAGTCTCAGATTCCATTTAAAGAGACTCTCCAGTCCCAGGAAAACAAACCGTTTTCCTGGCACTGCAGGTCCCCTCTCCCTCCCACCCCCCATCCCAAGTTGCTGAAGGGGTTAAAACCCCTTCAGTGACTTACCTGTATCCAGCGCCGATGTCCCTCGGCGCTGGTTTAGGGTCCGCCCACACTCCTCCCCCACCAACGCCATCCGGCGGGGGAGACCTATTGAGCATGCGTGGCATTAAACCTCCCCATAGGAAAGCATTGAGAAATGCTTTCAATGCTTTCTTATGGGGATTTCAGTGACGCTGGAGGTCCTCACATAGCGTGAGGATGTCCAGCGACGCTATAGCACACTTTTCATGTGCTATAAACACGGAAGTGAAAACTGCAATAATTACACTTGCAGGGTTAAGGATAGTGGGATTTGGCACTCAGACCACTCCAATGGGCAGAAGTGGTCTGGGTGTCTGGAGTGTCCCTTTAACCCACACAGTTATATAAAATCTAGAACAGTCCAATTATTCTTCACATTTATGCCACCTTTTGCAGTACTGGTGCCACCATGTGATGAGCTATTTCCGCATATTATGTGAAAATGGTCAAACTCACCATATCTCTGTGAACCCGCAAAAAAAGATCTTGTCAGTACAAAGGGTCGTTCCTGACCTCCAGACCGCCGAATCAAGCCCTCTGAAGTGGACATTTGCTATTTAACAAGAGCTTTAAGGTGAGTTACATATGCAAATTAGTTTATTTATTTTATTTTTAATTTATTGTTGTCTTGTATACCCATATTTGTGTTCAATAAATGTTTATTGTATTGGCAATTGATACCAGAGGTAAAAAAAAACTGAGCATAAATACATTAGCACTGTATGTTACATGACATTAAAATAACATACAATGCAGATAAATCAACAGGTTGCATTAACAAAAATTAAAATCCACCCGATAGATCATTCCACATCTCAAATACATGGTATATCTATACATATAAGTTAAAGACTTTGCTATACAAAATGTAGGGGTGATGTACTTAGATCAAATATCAGTCTGACCTATTAAAATCCTTTAATTCAGTGATGAGACTGAGAATGAATTGAACGCTCTGGTCATGTTGCCTATTCTTCTTCCTCGATGTTCTGTCCTGGGGGTGATTTTGCACAATGGCTAATCATACAGTTATTTATATTGCTCTGCTATATTTCGCTGTGGCTTAGCTTATGTGTGTAGCACACATTATAAGAGTGAATATTGATCACTCATTACTGTACCTTGCGAGTCAATGCAATTCCGGTGTTCAGTGTGCCAAACAATTACAAAGAAGAGCATAGGGTATGGAATGCTCAACCTGTGACACGTGGCATGCACCTAGCCATGGATATTCTGATATGCATGCTTTTGCTTATAAGAAAGAGATCTGAAAGATGCTTTGTTCAGAGGTATCTTAAAATTCTTTGAACGAATTAAACACTTCTTACATAGTACAAGCACAAAGTTTAAATTTGACTTTTTAGTTTTTTACATTTTTTTTTTGTAAATTGATCCATCATAGAGTCATTGCCTATACATTGTGTGGATTATTAAAATATGTTTAAGCTTTCTTTTTTTTTTTTAAATCAAACAAATAAAAGTTTTTTTTTTTTTTAAATGCACTTCTCTTCCATGCACAGTGGAATTCGGAGATAATCAGCTCAACTGAAGAAATCTTTCTTCTGAGTGGCTGCTGGCCATAGAGGTTTTCTATTGCATTTTATTTTGCTGTAATTGTATTTGAGGTTTTAAATATTTAAATCCAATTCTAAAATGGCTATCTCCATGATGGAAAACAAAATTAAATTCAAAAGGGAATTATGGCTCAATTTACACAATTTTGATTAATTGAAAATAATAATATGCTCTAAATAATGTGTTACAATAATAATTTATAAAGAATTCAGGTTGCAAACCAAGTTTAATGCACCTTTTAGCCAATTTGTTCACAGCCACGTTGTCAGGGTATTTATATCGGCAGACATTTTGTGCTATGATAGAAATTAAAAGTGTATATTCTGAGTCACTCTGAACAGACCAGACTCCATTTTGTTATTTTCAAGTTAACAAAAAGACACTAGATTTCTTTATGTAAGACTAGCCACTTTGTCAGAGCTAAAAGGAATGCATAGTATAAACAAGTGATAAGAAGAATATAATCAATTCTAAACCCAGACAATTGTGACAGAGAAGATTAAATAATAAAATTTAACTGTCTATACATATAAGGTCCCATTGTAAGTTACGGGTCAAAACTCAGATTGCCAGACACACAGTCTGGACAAAACTTAAAGAAACCCTTTGATCTTTGAAGGATACGTAAGTTATGGCCACTATCTAGATAGGCCAAAATGACGTCAAAATAGCCACCAGGAAAAGTTAACTCTTTCCTGGATAGGTATGTTTAGTGGGACAAGACTGCCCTCTACAGACCAAATACCTAAATTGCGATCTGGAAGATAACCACACCTCTAGTGCTTCTATTGGGTTATCAACTGATGACGTACAGAGAGTCTGGCCCTTTAAAAGTTAAGACAAAGGGAAGATAGAGATATGCAAGAGAGGCAAAGGAGAAGGAAAAAGAGGAGAGAGGAATTGGAAGTTTGGGGACTCCAACTCACAACATCTGAGACTAACACTCTACTCTGAAAACTCTAACACTTAGAATTTTACTGACTTTCTAACCAACACCACCTTTCACTATTATCTACACACCTCCATGCAGAGAGAAATCCAAATAGGTTCCTAAAACTATCTACCAATCGGATGAAATATCTACTCAACTGGTAATTATACTGGTTTCATTTAATTAATTAAATTAATTAAAATGTATTAATAGCATTATATATGACTGGATAAAGCACGGTCAGATTTCCATATTAAGAAATCTTAGTTAACTAAAGAATATATAGTTATAAACATTCCATTCTGCAGGTGGAATTAAGAATAATTATATATTGATGTGATATTATCACGTGGTAGCATACTGCTGTTGTTATCCAGGTGTATTGATTTGCTCTAAATTAAGATAAGATATCTTTTAGACAAATTAAAAACAAAGTCTGCTTATATAATCATGGTAGATTCTCTTATTGGATGGTTCCAGGAAATGACTAATGAACTGGTTTAAATGTTATTTTATTTAAAATTACATAAGAATAGATCTTAATTACCTAGGAGATCTAGCCAGCATTGAAAGGGTTATTCTAACTGTCTGCCAAACTTTACGACCTTACGCTGCACTCTGAGGAATTCTGTTCTTTGCTGTGAAAAGTTTCACTTTAAGTCTGTGTTAAAGATAGTCATAAATAAAGTCTTGACAGGAAATGCTGTTTTAGCCATTGAAACGTAATACCCATTCCTTTGTATTGCATATCATTTTATACTGGATATTCATTGATTATTGTCACGCATGTTACATATTATTATTATTATTATTAATTAATTTGTCATTATAAATAAAAACCTATTTTTATACATTGTGATATTATTATATGAAATACATTCACTTACGATAAACGTTCTTTGGGATCTGAGAATTGAATTAGTGGGCAATTCTCAACTGTTACTATTATTATCCCATAAATATCCCCACAACGTACACAGTTTATTTTCTAAACTAGTCAGTCTTACCTGATAGAAGCCATAGAGATTATGGACATCCCGGTGCTCCCAGCTCTGGTGATGCACTACATACTTTGGCATGGTCATCTCTGGAGACTCAAAGACAGAGGGCTCATTCATATCATTCCAAACAAAAAGAGCATCAGTAGAACCCTGGGATAAAGGAGGTATAGCCATAGAATTAAATGAAATGCAGCCTAATGTCCATGTTAGGTTTCAGCTTGAGAACAAACATGAAATCTTCCTAATTCTTCAGCATTTGCAAGCATTCTAAAGCATTTTCCAATAGTAGGAGAGGACTTGTAACTTTGTGTAGGGTTGACTTGTTGACATGGAATGGTGCACTGTACACAACGGGTTATGTATAAACAGAAATTCTGGGTCAAAATTCTAAAAGTGGAGGAATATTTTACTGGTTTCCATGGTTACGACTCAACTTTGAGAACTTGCTTCTGAACAATCACGTTAGCGAGTAATCGAGTGTACGTTTATTTTATGAAGGTGTTATTTACACAGTGGGAATATATTGGGCCAGAACTGCATTTAAAATTTCTCTAATTCAGCTATTTTTCCAGCTTGGCTATTTTGGCTAAAATGTGTAACACGACACAATTCCTATTTTAGTAAATAAACAATTGTATATTTATTATTTGCCCTACTAGGCAATGCGGACACCTATTAAGGCTGTTGAAATATTGTTCCAGGTTTACAAATAATAAGCATACAACAGTATGGGCAATGAATAATGTGCAAATAATACATAGATAAGAGAATATTGCTTGAGACATTTCCGAAATTTCTGTTGAAATCAGCACTTTTTCCAAAATGAAATAAAGAGGACACACTCTTCGCACATCAATCTTTTCAGCAAGCTAAAGTGCTTTATGGGGGCTGGAGTGCCCCTTTAAATTGTAAAAGTGAGCAAGTTAGAAAATACAGATATATTTTCTGTTGCTCGGTGACATGAACATAACTAACTGAATGGTGTATCTGAGATTTAAAAAAGAAAAAAAAAAACCTTTTTCTCACATTTAATTTTAGGAAATGAAAAATAAAATTATTTTTTTGTACTTCCTCACATCAGTGAACAACTTAGAATACAATCTACTAGTGTCCAGCTCCACCTAGTGGAATACTAAAGGGACACTATAGGCACCCAAGCCACTTCAGCTCATTGAATGGGTCTGGGAGCACTGTCCCAAGTCCCTTAACTCTGCAGTGGTAATTGTTGCAGTTTTAATGAAATAATTACCTGCCAGGGTTAACTCAACCTCAAGTGGGACATCGGCGCTCGATAAAGGGGTATTTAACTCCTTCTGCAATACAGGGGGATGGGGAGGGGACTATAGGGAGCTATATTTCCAGAAAAACAACTTTGTTTTCCTCGCACTATAGGCTCCCTAATGAATCGGAGTCGCTATAAACAAAAAAAAGCATATATAGGTGTGGTCCAAAAAGTATATGGGATAATTAAATCAAAGATTTAAACTTATATTCCACTGTTCCAATTGTATAATGTTTTTTTTTATAGATAGACACTACTTAGCTCAGCTAGTTTTCCTTTTATCAGCAACCTTATCTTACGGGATTCATGCTGTCAACATAGGCAGGGTGCTAAATGGGTTTAAATAATGGACCCATGTGCTGTAGAAAATTGTTGGTAGAACTTGATGAGCACCTGCACACTTGATACACTCATACTAACTGTTTACCAGAGACTTTCTTCGCTGATTTCTAATTTATTTTATTTTTTATTTAATCAGTATTTGAGCAAAAAAAAATACTATATCAAAACCTAAAACTTACTTTATAGGCATCTAGTGCAAATTGAGAAGAGTACCAGTCTCGTACAGCAGGTTTTGTGAAGTCCAGATAACTAGAAGAACCTAAAAAATAGATAAATAAAATTTAAAAAATCATATATATTAGTGCAGAGCTGTAAAATCTGTTAACGCCGCTGAGAAGAAATGAACAGAACTCTGCCTCTCCTTGATAACAATATTCCTTAATTCTACCATCCGTAAAACTGGCAAGCCCGGTAACCTTTCAACCTTTGCTGGTGTTATGGTCAACGTCAATCCGAAGGTGAAAACAATGCCATGTTTGTCCTGGCAGCATTGGTTCTGATGGACTTCAATGGTTTTCTTGGACAAATTTCTCCTTTCAAGTTCGTAATGTTAGAACAGAGACAGAGCAGACAGAGAATCTCACTTCAGCAAATAAAAGAGGAACCACAACCACAGACTTGAGGGGCAAAATACAACAGACTGTTTATTTGCGTCTTACAAACTTGTTAATTACTGAGCATTCTTAAAGGGACTCTCCAATGCCAGGAAAACCAACCGGTCCCCTCTCCTCCCACACCCCATCCCAAGTTGCTGAAGGGGTTAAAACCCCTTCAGTGACTTACCTGTATTGAGCACCGATGTCCCTGGGCGCTGGGTCAGGATCCGCCCACGCTTCTCCCCCGACCTATTGAGCATGCGCGGCCGTCGGCGGGGAAGACCTAATGCACATGCGCAGCAATGCTGCGCACACGCACTAGACCTCTCCATAGGAAAGCATTGAAGAATGTTTCAATGCTTTCCTATAGGGATTTCAGCGACGCTGGAGGTCCTCACATAGCGTGAGGACATCCAGCAACGGTATAGCACACTTTTCATGTGCTATAAACACAGAAGTGCCACTAGAGGAGAGGTTTATGAAAACTGCAATAATTACACTTGCAGGGTTAAGGGTAGTGGGAGTTGGCACCCAGACCACTCCAATGGGCAGAAGTGGTCTGGGTGCCTGCAGTGTCCCTTTAATAATTAGCACTGCACTATATGTGGGTTTTTATGGCCTTTTTGGTCATGTTCAGTTAGAGAAATCGACTTTATATCCGTCAAAAGCAACATATAAATGTTTTTTTCTTTTTGTAGGGTGTTTATAATATGTGGTGTTGGTTTTTTGCCACTTTAGTGTGCTCTATGTTATTTGTTCACTACTATTGTTAGATACACAGTGTTATAAAGTGTTTGTGGTGCTGTAGAAGCTATGGGGTATTATATCCCGAACAATGATGTGGTATGTCAGAAAAGAAAAATGCTAAATTTAGGGAATTGATTGATGAGTGTGTGCTATATGAAATTAATATAATATTTGGTGTAATTCTTGAGGGCACCATCATATAAACAGTTTCCATATTTTTATTGATATATTTTAAAAAGAGGATATGTACTGCCACTTTTATTGATGGGACTTATTTTTTGTTTTTTTATTAAGCCAACCTTATTTTAGCAGATTGCATTAGGTCTTCTGTGTTAGCTTGTTAAATGAACACTTTAACATTAGGAATACAAACATGTGTTCTACTAACTAATTATATTCTCAGGCCCCTTCATGCGCCCACCCCACCTCTGCTGGCTGAGATCATCAATCTCACAGGAAAGCATTGGGAGGCTATGTGCATGTGCAGCAAATCACAACACTGCAACTATCAGCATTTCCTCATAGAGATACATTAAACCAGTACATCTCTATGAGGAGCATTTAACATCTCTATGCAGATCATGGAGATGCTGAACATTGGCCCTGCATTATACACTGCTTTTAAGTGAAATAAATGATTATATATCACAATGTACGGTGTTATAAGTGACTATATATCAAAATGCACTGCTTTTAAGAATTATAAATTACAATGAACAACATGGCAACACTATAATTGTCCTTATTTATAAGGGAACCAAAATTTAGCGATAAATATATTTAAAAAAAAATAATTTAGGTTAAAAGGGAACAATGCTGTGACTTGTGACTGCTGCTTTACATCCCATTTTTTCCCATTTGTAATAATACACTTTATTATTAACAGTGATGCTGATTCGCATACAACAAACACATAACCCAACTTTAATTCCAGTTCCCCAAACAGGCTCTAGATTAACAAGCCTAATAATGGGTTAAATCTTCCTTTGCAGAGTCCATGTGATCTTGAAGGAGTTAAGAAAAATCTTCTAACTGAATCTCTGTTGTCAATCACTAGAACATCCTGTTATAAACTGTGTTAAAAGAACACTCCAGGGGCCTAAAGCACTTTAGCTTGATGAAGAGTGTGTCCTTGCACAGACTTCATGTTGAGCTTTTTAAAGCTGTGTTTAGATCTACCGCCAATAAAAAAAAATGCATTATTAAATACATACGTTTTCATTGGGGATATATCTACTAAATAGTGTTTTTATTTTTCATTTTGGAATTAAAGTGTCCCTTTAACTATACTAAATAGCAGAATAGTTTATGTTTTATTAGCTTTTTTAACTAGTTTTAAACTGCCATTTTTAAGAAGCAGAACATAATACTTGTTTTATGGTTTTTTTTTACCATGTGGATTTCAGATATCTTTTTTATTTGTTTTCTTATATCATATCTCTTCCACAGAGAATACTGAATACCTTTTTGTTGTAAGAGAATGTTTGTTTTTCAGAGGCAGACTTGCTGGAAGGATGAATGAGAGAGGTCAGGACCAACGGCAGAGAGATTTAGACCAAAAGAACCGAGCTGGAGTTAATTCAGCTTGGATATTTTGGTCTAATATTTTCAATTCCTTTGCCAATTATTCTAATATCGTGGCTTAGTGTATAATTCCCAATAGCTCACACAAAACTGACGCTAACGTCTTATGCACACTCTTTATTGTCCCTGCTAAACAAAGTAATTTAATATAACAGAGTTTGTGGATGTAAAAGAATTCTAACCTGGCCAGCAGGTTCCAACAAAGTCTTCCCCATTTCTGTCCTTCACAAAGAAACCTTTTTCCTTGGCTTCTGCATACAGTGAATAATTCGGATCAACTTTAATGTGAGGGTCGGAAATGACGACTAACTGAAATAGAAAGAAAATACTTGAAGTGAATGTAAACAGAAGTAAAACAATATATTCTGTATGGTAATGGCTGCAGTATTTACCACTGCAGATCTCTATGAGATTACAATGCTGTGTTACTGTGTGTTCTACAGAACCTTACGCTTCAAGTCTACCATACCTTGCGTTTCTTTTCTTGTAGTTTCTTCTGCATCTGAAGTGGATCTGAGAACTTAACTGGATCCCACGTGAAGTATCTCTTCCCATCAGTGTGTTCAATGTCTAACCAGATGACATCGTAGGGGATGTGGTGTTCATCAAAACCTGAATCCACTGCTTCCACGTCTGCTTCATCCTCATAGTTCCAGCGGCACTGGTGATAGCCCAGGGAAAAGCGAGGAGGAAAAGCCTGGGTCCCTGACATTGCACACAAATACATGACAGATAAGCCATCTGAAATGATTACTCCAAGCACCATGACCACGTCTGTGTTTTGAAGTTGTCATGGTGCAAGGACCCTGTGTGTGCAGCATTTCAGAATGAAATGGCGCACATACTGAGATATTTTGTTAGCCTAATTGGAACAAGAGTACCGGTAGGAACACCCTGGGCTGCAGCTACAATTTGCTTCTCTTCTGATGATATCCTGGCAGAGAAGCTGGGGAGAAGTAACTGAACTCTTTCTGTTTCTTCAGCTCCTCTCCTGATTTGTAGATGGCTGAATTAGAATGGCAGCAGCTGTATACACATAGATCTGGAAAACCACAAAGTGGAAGGATCTCTTGTTCCTAAGAGTACATTCTATAAACTAGGTTTCAGGTTTGGTGGGAAGGAGAAGGACCACAGGCAATTACCGCCTTTACAGAGTGCTCGATTTTCTTATAAAGGTCCAAAGTACACAGCCAACAGGATCTCAGCCAAGATGGAGTGAAAGAGGTAGCCGGCTGTGTCCAGCAATGTCTCTCACAATCACAATTATTCCTGCAATCTGTCCTTCAAAGAGGTATTAATCAGTCCTCTAAATCTTCCAGATAAATTTACTGGATTAAAAAAAACCTGTAATCACATCTGATCTTTGGTTTTTGATATCACGTCATGCACACAGGATTATTCACTAAACTCCCAAATTGTGCAAATTAAATATGAATGGCAAAAGTGAGGCAAAAAAAGCTGATTTGGAAAATAAAATCTCTAACTCAACCATAGTCATCAGTTTTCCTGTTTGGATTTAATTTGTGAAAATTATGAGCTTAGTGACTAACCCTGACCGTGTTAGAAGATTGGAAATTCAGTATTAAGTAAAAATACAGCAGGCTTTAAAAGCAGCAGCATAGAAACTTGTGTTCTCATAATTAATGTTCCTGTCCTCATTTGTTCCCTTCCATAAAACTAACAGATTATTAATGACTCTGGTGTGATTGAACACGCGCTCTTACTCTAATGACTTTTATAAGTATATGGTTGAACAAGCTACCTACATGTTTTTTTCTCACCCTCCAATAAACTATGAATTAAAGAAAACAAACAGCATGACTATTACCTGTGAGCTGTGCATACTGATTAAACACATCCTGAGGAGCAGGACCTAATAACAAGAACACGTCCACTATTCCGCTCTCCGACATCCATCTAACATCCACCATGGGCACAGCTTTCTTCTTCCGTGTAACTGGAGCAGCTTGGGACAATTCAGTCTGGGCAAGAATCATAGAAATCATTCAAATGTAAAAGGGAAAGCAATAAGTTATTAAAAAATAATAATTTCACACTAATGTGTGATCATGCTTTATAGAAAGTGAGTTAAAGGGTTCCTGCAAGCATCATAACTACTACAGCCCACTAGGGGTTATGATGTAAAGAGTACCCTGGCCCTGTATCACGGCAAAGGGACTAATCATTTTGCCTTTTTACCTGGGTCGACACCGGGTGTTGTGGGTCTTACCTACCCTGGTGACACGTATCCAGCTTCTGAAGATCTGCAAAAACCAGATGTCCACTCCATTCATTGACTGAGAGCATCAGCTGACTACTCAGAAAATGAATGCAATCTTGTGCATAGAAATATGCACAGAATTTAGATTAACTGGCTGATGACGCCTCCGTGGCGCTGCTGGAGATAGACTTACATCTCTGGCAGCAGAGGGGTTCAACCCTGTACAGTCCCCAGACACCATGACCGATTCATATCACTGAAGTGATGCTTGGAATAACCCATTTCTCATACCATGTATCGGTATCATAAGGGCTATAAACGTCTAAACTGGGTTGGTGTATTTCTATTTTAATTTGATGCTTGTCTAGTTCCAGATTAATACAATTGTTTGCCATCAGTTATGAAACATACATTTTTCTAATACTGGTCAAATAGTAGGTTCTGTAATGCACATAAAGAACATGAATGTTAAATTGGTGGTGAATTGACTCTTTGATACTAACAGGTCTATCCCTTTGTGCATCAGCATCCCATGGAAATGATGATGAAGTCTAATTTTTTTAGGTAATATCTGGCATGTTCTACCTGCAGAGACGCTTTATAGTGTGTTTCCACCATCGTTTCCGAGGAGTTGAGCCAAAAAATCCCGCAGGTGTGTGAAGGTTTGTGTGCCAAGAGCAGTGGCACTGATCCGTATATCCCCATTTTATTACAGACACTGTAGCCAAACACATCCAGATTGTACAGACGGTATACCTCGCTGTCCCTGGGATAAAGATAGAAAATACATGGTTTTATTTATCTCTATAGTGGTGGTAGCTTAGGATTGCCGATTTGTACATTGTACAACAGTCAGAAGATACTGTCTAGGTGGCTGGTGTCTTAGTATGGTTGTGGGCTCTCCTAGTTTGCCAAACTTTTTCTCGTGTTTCAAACTATTTTTCCACAACAAACACAATTATTTTGTGTGTCCACCCTTTTGAAGACATTTGTTTTTTTGTGTTCTTAGCTTCACTGGTGGAATTCCAACAGAATCACAATGCTGCAAGTAAGGGTCTCTTACATCCTTAAACTACAAGTGGTGGTTCTAGGTAGGACATTTGGGAGTTTTTACATGAACTTTTGGGATTTTGTGTACCGTTATTTATATTAATAAACAGAGAAGCCCCTAATATTGTTTTATTTTGCAAGGTGTTTTTTTGACAGAAGAACTTCTTAGACACTTTTTAAATAACCAAAATGGTCTACATGGAAAAAATAAAGTACACGGTGTAATATGTCATGTCCTATTGTTACTGTGAAGGTTATATTTACCTAATTTTATGACCTGCTAAGGAACAGATGATTGTTATTATGTCCTGAAATGTAAAACCACAGAATTTAAAGAGGGTGTACTTTCTTTTTCCCATGACTGTATGTAAACACATTTTATATAGGGAGGTAGCTGAATTTAGTACTACTACCGACAAAAAAAAGTGTTCGTGTAAAATAAGTCAACTATTCCTCTTTTTAAGTCATTAATATATTACCATGCACAGTCTATTTAAATGTAAAAATTAAAAAACAGTCAACCCGCGATGAGTTGAGTTCCTCAAAACGGCACTTTTTTGCCAAACAAATTGCTCCTGATTGAGTCAGGGCTCAAAAGCTCTACTGATCCTCTCAGATTTGGTGAGTGGATAGGCTACTACCTATTAAGGCCCAGAAGTGTTTCTGTTTAGAGCCTATATTGCTAAAAGGCTCTGGTAAATGTGAGTTTTACATACACTCACCTAATATATGTATATTTTTATGGTTTAAACAATATTGCACTATTTGTATTTCTTTTTATCTTTACTCTATATGTACATGGTGATAATCCCTTGAATATATGAGGCGGGATAAGTGTTCATGCCATAAGTGCTGCACTCACACTTTTATGTTTTATCTGGTGTGGTTTATTACCTAACGATTGAGTGGAAGTTTGTGTTTTTGTGGATTTGCGGATATCCACTGAGTGTTACACAGCTGCTCTCTTTTTTCACGTATTGTTTTATTTAAGCGCCTTTTTCAGCACACCTGTCTGTTATACAAAACAGTAATATATTTCATAAAGAACATATCTTACCAGAGATGGTGAAACGGCAAAAGTATTTTTTTATGAATCACAACCCTAACTCATACACAAATATATAGAACCACACTATAATCTCACCCACAGTCTTGGAGTCTGTGTGTATCTGCATGTTCCGGTATTCCATACACATGCTCGAAGCCATGAAGTGAAAAATCAAGCCCCACAGAAGTTAGACCTGTGAAGAATTAAAATATGGAGGTACATTTTGGCAGTTTAAGGAATCAATATTTGATTCATTGAAAGAAAGAATGACTTACTACGGTCCAAAAAGTCTCCAAATTCTTCTTTCCAGAGTCCAAACTCTTCCTGTTGTAATAGAGAAGACATTGGAATAAAATTGTGAGAATCAATAAAGATGGACCTAACAGTGAATACATGCTAAAGTGAGACATCGTGATGATCAGATGAAAGATGAACTGGAACAAATGTCTGAGGGGCAGGGCTGGTGAAGAAAAAGAGAGACTTAAAGAGTTCATTCAAAGTGAATTTCAGATTTAAGGTTAAAATAGTTGAATTGGAAATATTCTCTAAGGCAGTCAGGATGCCAGTTCTGCTAGTTTGGCCTGAAACTTGAAATTCACTTTGAATTCTATATTTATTCTATTCTAACTCATGTCTTGAAGTTGAAAAGAAGAAGGAGCATAGGGTTAGAAGGCACAAGAGGACAATCTAACGGACAATATGGAAAGTATAGGAGAGGGAAAAAAAAGCTAAAAGGCTGGTGGGGTAAAATGCTGGGAGGAGAGGGAAAATGCTGCAGATTTAAAGGATGTAACAACCTATATTCGTTGCAAACACGGAAACAATATAAAGTAACAGACTCAGCACCTCTAACTTGGTGCAAGATAAATGCCATGTTTGAGGAGTCACTGCCAGACCCAGGAGAAATTTGTCAAACTGTTGTAAACTGGTTTGACAAATTACACTGGGATGGTGCACGGGTATTCCTAGCACCATAACCACTTCAGTGGGTGTGGTGGTTTTGGTGCTTGGAGTGTCCCTTTAACTATGGCCAGTTGCTACTAAAATAACATTTAAAAACATGATGAACAATTCACTATTGAATTAAAAAATATATCTCCCCACTGAACGTATAAACAAATAATTTATATACTTGGTCAAGAAATTACAGATGATAAATATTACTGACACAATGGGAATCCCTAACCTGCTATCAGTACATAGTATTGGTAGCTGCCCTGGTAGTGAACTTTACCTTGGAAGAATCTTGTGGTGCATCAATATCACCTACTGTAGCCACACTGTTAAAATATGAAAAACAAATAAAACAGCAGATTAAGAGATATAAATACGCCTGTATCAAGTACCAGAAAATCTCAATACAAAGAAGGCAAGTTTCCTGGACAAATAACGGAGACAAAATACAGGACACACAGTCAGACTGAGCTCTAGGTCTCTGGAAATAAATGTATTTACTCACAGGTGGGCTGTGCTCGTTCTGTATTTTTCTAGCAGTAATATCTTATTTACCCAGCAAATACATTCTATATCCTTCTTAAATGGAAAGTCACACAAGCAGAACTATGTAACCCTGCTTTGCTTAACTGCACTTCCCTACCTTCCAGGTGGTGATGAGACTCCAGACTCAAAGTACAAAAGGCCCTGGGAATTTATACCGAGCAAGGCCTTTTCATCCTGTGTTACAGTGACGGAGAACGGGTAGGCGGCGATATGCAGCTTATACAGGCCATTCTGGTAGTCCAAAACTACGTTGTCCGATTCCTGTTTGGACACACTAAACCTGAGGATGAACAGCATTACAAAACATTACCACGCTTTTCACCACATAAAACACCTGCAGGTAACTAGTAAACTATCACCTTTTAACTGCAAGCAAATAAGGCAGTGGCTACCACTAGCATGGGGAGGCCTTGAACATGACATTCGACATCTGTCCACATAGTAGCCATCAGTGCTACTATTAAATGCCAAGACAGTAGATGAGCGCTGACATAAATAGCAGATTATCTGTCACAGCTGAAGCTGGTATCAGAGCACATCAAGAATATAGTGGCAGCAGAAGAGAAATTAGATCATAAATACAGTGTTACTAATTGCGTACATATTATTTTTATGGGACGCTAAACATACAAGACCTCACATAACATATCCCTAAAAAGTAGCAGGCTTGGGATTTAATACACATGAGACTTAAAACTGTCCATAATTGGCAAAATTCACAACTTGGCTGCTTTTGCAATGTGGACATTTTCGTTTTAAATGGGCAATTCACTAACTAGACAGTTCTCCACATATCCTGATTTAGCGAATAAACCCCACAGAACAAGAAACCTACTTGGAAAAACAAAAGTGTCACCATGTGTATCTTTATAAGGAATTCATTTTTTATGAGAACAGTATGACTACAATGTTATGTGCTAACTAATCATGTTAGGAACGCACTGAGCAAAACATATGAAAGTGAATCATAATTAATATTACGTTTAATATTTAATATATATTTATTTATATAACGATTACATATTGTTACAGACAGAGGGATGTATAATTAGACAAGCTAGCACGAAAGCAGAAAAGAAGAAACCCATGGGCTTTAATCTAATATTTTAGAATTTTCCTATTAATATTTTTATTAGTATTTATGTAGCGCCCAGGATATTACATTATAACAGTATTATAATATGATTACAATAGGATTTAATTGACAACAAGTCATTACCCATTCTGGGTATTAACAGGGATAGTAAACTTTCTGTTCCTTTTATATATGAAGACTTAATTGGATCAAAATATCAAAAATATAATTTTTCCTTTGGTTATAGTTAATGTTACAGCAAATACGACACACAAAATGCTCGCATTTACAAAAGTGATCGAGAAAAAGCCAATATTTCCAGAGCAGAAATGTGTACCGCTATACAAATATAATAATGTTTTGGTCTAACCTCTCAGTGGCTGTCTCTTTAATTAAGACATCAGAGACCTCGTATCTTGACTTCAACGGGGAAAACTCTTTAATTTTCAGCCTCACAATACCACCTTTCAGTGCAATGACTTGTAGCTGATATGGAACCTGCAAGAAATTTTTTTTAAATGTTTTTGTCAGTGCCCCTTATAGACGCTTAATGCTTGTGGTTTAAAGTGTTAAATTTATCATGCAGTGTTTTGACTATGAGATCCAAATGTATAAGCACATTTATTGCACACTTACGTTGGTGTCCTGGTGAATGATTCTGAGGGAAGCACCTTCATCATCAATCTTAAAAGTGTCCAACTGAGCATGATATAAAGACTGACCAGGGAGTAGGAGTTTCTGCCGTCTGTATGAAAATCATTTATTAATACTGAACATATCACGAGTAGTATAGTTTATTCATCACATAGGACTGCTCAACGAGCAGGAAAACAATAAAATTAGAGAGCCTTGTTGGAGGACCTATTGCCACATACATTAAAATGTCCGATACTACAATTAAAAAATGTCACCATTAAATAAAAATAATAATAAAAAGTAAAAAAAAAAGCTTAAGAGACACCAACCAAGATTAGCCAAAAATGGAATTCTCACTCAGAATGTCTATACCATCTGCAAATGAGACTGTCCAGAGTCTAGAACCAAAATGCTAGACAGGTCCCTCACCATGAAAGATCCAGCCATACAGCCACCCGAGGAACTCTTGTCTATCACAAGCTTCATCAGTGAGGTACTGCTGCTAATACTCTACTTGATAATCCATAAACAAGTTGTCCATGTCTGGTCGGAAGCAAGTTAGCATTTTTGTTTGACTTTACACGCATTTGCTTACAGATCTACTGGCATAAAGCCAATGTCTTTACTCTGCATTCATACTGCTAAACAGTACTTATATACCTGAGCTGATTTCATTTATCAGCAGACCCTTAGAACCCATCTCTTCAGGAAAGCTCATGGCCTCCCAGAGTAACCTCTACCTTACATACCTGTCTCTTGCTCTCTCCTCTAGGGCAGCACTCCACCATCTCCTCCAGCTCTGCTTCACTCCCACCTTATTTGATTGCTATTTCCTGTCCTAACGTGTCTTATACCCCACCTCCTATAGACTGTAAGCTCGTTTGAGCAGGGTCCTCTTCAACCTATCGTTCCTGTAAGTTTTCTAGTAATTGTCCTATTTATAGTAAAATCTCCCCTCTCATAATATTGTAAAGCGCTACGGAATCTGTTGGCGCTATATAAATGGCAATAATAATAATAATAATAATAATCAGTAATGGTACAGAAGATGGAAGTTACCAAGACAAATCAATATCGCTCCTAAATTATAACATAACCTGCAGTACAATGCAATTTTCAGTAGTATCTGGGAAAATTCAAAATATATTCAATATATATTATTGTAGAAAACACTTTACCTGTAAAATCCAATCTGATTTGGTGTCTTGAATTTACTTTTGTTCTCGGTAAGCACTCTGGAATTAAATAGATAAAGCTATCAAAGTGCTGGCTTTATACTTAGTATAGTATTTTGGAATTGGGACGTAGTTAGAAAGTGTTGCCTTATATCTAATGATAACTCTGAATGTACCATGATTTTAGTAGACTCCTGTTTACATTATTGGACCCTGAGGAAGGCCCTGTCCGAGTGAAGAAATGTGTTGGAACTGTTGTTATATTGCAACTTTTATTCTAATAATAGAAGCCTTTGCTATTACCTGCTGAATCCTGCAGAATTATGCAGTGGAGTTCAAGAAAAAAAAGGGTTAAAACGGATAAGCCCCGCAGGATTTTATGTGCCCCTTACAAATTGTGAGTGTTACTTGCCAGTATGATGTATACTACAGGGGTGCCGAATAAGTAGATCTCCAGATGTTGTAGAACTACAACTCCCTTGGAATACTTTTAGAATGATAAAGCATTATGTAAGTTGTAGTTTCAAAACATCTGGGGATCAGCATTTTGGGCACCCCTGATATACTATAACAGTATAACACTATCATATGCTTTTTTTTCATCCTCAGCTGTATCTTCATCTGTTTCTATTGATATTCGCTCGATTGAAAGGTACAAAGGGCAATACTGACAACAATGATTAACAGGTGCCAAGAAGGTGTCACTCAGTTTTAGGATACAGCAGTGTAGATTTCTGCATTTAATTTTATTTGCTAAACCTCTCAAATGCATATGGAAAACTCTATGCATCAAAACCACTAC
The DNA here is from genome assembly GCA_933207985.1 of Pelobates cultripes. Classification (NCBI taxonomy): domain Eukaryota; kingdom Metazoa; phylum Chordata; class Amphibia; order Anura; family Pelobatidae; genus Pelobates; species Pelobates cultripes. Next base: position 62,169,197 of record OW240924.1, read on the forward strand.
AACTTCATATAGTGGTTTTGGCGCATTGTCTGCTGTCCCTTTTCGCAGACAATGTAAAAATCCTGCTATTTCTGAGAAACAAAGGAAAAAGTGCCGCTAGTTGCAGTCAGGTCTCCGGAAGAGCTGCTTGCTCCTTTTAGACCTCCGAGTTTTGAAGGTATTCACGTTTGTGAGATTGGTGGAGTTTGGTGATTGCCACACAAGGTCCATAGATCTCCAACACTTCTTTGTGAAATGCATCTTATTGGACAATACATTATCAGGCTTGGTGATCTTACATTGGGAGGATTGGGATGCTGAGTAAAGACTATCTTAGCACTGGAATACAGGTACATTTAACAATTTATTTATTTTTCTTATATTTATTTAACAAAGGATGGGCAGTAATCTACACTGAAAAAAAATCTACTCCAACAGCAAAGAAATATATTCAAAATTAGAGTAGATAAGTAGAGGATAAGTAAAGAAAATATTAAATATACTGGTAAGTGATAATTTACCAAGATATACATTTCAATGAAAATTATTTTTACATGTTGAACAGTGTGACTGCTGGTGTGCAGATAATTTTTCAACGGTTGGCATATTATTAATAATTTACTATATTTCTCTAACCAAAATGTGAGAACTGGAGTATGCTCAATAGAAGTGAATCTTTAAAAAAGTAAAGCTATTAAAAAGTACAAATAAACTGTAAATTATAGCCCAGTGAGAAATGCATGCTATTAACTTCTAACTTCGAAGATCTCGGATACTAAATTACACAGTAAAGCTCTGTTTTGCAAACAATTAAAAGGTTAAAGGTTAACCGTTGGAAATAAAATGTAGAAGGGTTAAAGATTAACCACTGGAAATAAAATTTTTAAAAACAATAACGTTTCTATATAATAATCGTACAACTTCCCATTCCAAAATAACTATAACTCATAATGCACTTACCCCTGAATAATGTCATCTGCTTCAGAGGGTTGAAGGGGAAGTGGTGCGGACTCCATGGAGCTCATAGTTCAGTGAACCCTCTTAATGGTTGCGTTCTCGTTCTTCTGATATAAGCAGTGACACCTAATGAACATGTGTGATATAACACTTCATTATGTCACTTCTCTGGGTGTGAGCCACATTAAGTCAGACAGACTAAGTGGTCAAAGGTAAAATAATTAATTCCTATGATATATCATAGAACAATTACTATTGTGCATCACTGCATATCACACATGGGACTTTAGAAAGTTCCCAATGTGCACAGAAACTGAAGAAACCATGTTTCCACAACTATCCCAGAATTCCCAGTTTGACATGCAAATCAGCAGAGATGCACTGTGTTCCAGACTTCATCCTGCAAAAAGCCTTTTCATCAGGTTGTTGATAACACTTCTAGCAATTAACATATTTATTAATCTACAGCTGGAAAGCAGATGAAAACTTCTGGGATACCCAGAATAATAAGGATCGGATGTTTCTGTACCATAATATCTTATGGGTTTCTCCAACCATAACTAGTGTTTTGATAAAACCCTGTTTTTTGTGAAATGTACCTGCAATTCTGTGCTGAAGCCATTTGGTCCCGACAGACCAACCCTCTGTTTGTGCCATCATTCCACAGCACTGCAGGGGGAGGCAGGAATGAGAGAGGACTTAAGGTGACACAGGGAGCGGGGGCTGTTTCACCACTGGTTGTCTGTTACCAGCATGTTATCCATACTGACAATGGATGCAATCAATTCAAAGATTTAGGAACTCTTGCTCGGGATTGAGAATGATGCAGCTGGAGGTGGACTTTTAGCTCCAGTATCAAAGTTAATTATTACTGTATGTGTACGGTTTCTTACTGAAACACTGAACATGCAGACTCGAAGCACCATGACCACTTCAGTGTAATCCCACATCCCAAACACTAACTCTACTTTGAAGGCTAGGGTTACAGAAACAAGTCATATTTTAGAGTATATGGTTAGCGTATAACTCATGGCATAGAGTGAGCTGGTATTAGGAAGATAGGTGTATGAGTTTCAATTTAAGGTCTGGTTACGGTTTAGGTAAAATCTATTTAAAATTGAGTATTATAGTGAAGAAGCCAACTGTTTAAGTTTACCTTTGTTATTAGGTTAGTGATAATTAAACCTACTAAAAGGATCACTCGAAGCACAATCACAACTTTACATTATCTCTTGGAGGGGCTTGGAACTACAGAAATTTGTAAAAAAAAAAAAAAAAAAATGTTGCATCTCTAAGCCTGTCAATCAGGCAGCCTGGAACAAATGTTCCAACTTGCCCATGCAAAAGGTGTGGTCTAAGCACCATAACCACGACATGTCAGTGTAGTGGTTATGGTACTAGTAGGCTGCAGATAAAATCTGCCAGTTCAGGATCAAACTATTTTCAAGATTTTTGACTGAAATTGGGGGTCCCAGATACTTGCAGGATCACTAATGTGTAAGGTTTTTTTGCGTTACCTACTCATCCTTAGAATATTTCAATGCTAATCACCAAATTTATCTCAGTTAGTTGTACTCCATAATTATGATGCTGCAGCTGTTGCCTGGCTTAAATCAAACTGAGCACGCTGTGACTTCGCAGTACGTCACCATCATCCGCTTTCCACTCTTTTTGTCCTAAAATCATCAGCCTTTGATATTTCACCATTCTACCTCAGCACCTCTTCTCTTGGTAACTTTATAAAAAAAAATTCTCCATTCTTTATTTTTAAAAGTGGTGCCTCAATTCACAAAAGATTAAAACACAAATAGCCAAAATAACCACATTTTTCTTTTTGGTTAAAGAATCACTATAGTGTCAGGAAAACAAACTTATTTTCCTGACACTATATAACCCTTAGGTCCCCCCCTCCCTCAGGGCCCCCCTTCAGCTACTTACTTTAATCTAACGCCTGGCTCCCTCGGCACTGGTGACCTCTCCACCCCCTCAGACATCAGCTCCCGAGTGGAGCCAAATGCGGAGCCGCGCTCGCATTAAAAACGCCCATAGGAAAGCATTACTCAATGCTTTCCTATGGACGTTCTGCACGCTGAATGCAATTTTCGCGTTCTGCACGCTGAATGCAATTTTCGCATTCACCGTCGCAGAAGCTCCTCTAGCGGCTGTCAGGAAGACAGCCACTAGAGGTTGGATTAACCCTTCTCTGAAACTGCTATGTTTACATCTGAAGGGTTAAAACCTGGTGAACCTGGCACCCAGACCACTTCATTGAGCTGAAGTGGTCTGGGTGACTATAGTGGTCCTTTAAGCAAGTGGCTGCATAACATTTCTCATACAAAGGCAGCAGAAGTACAATTGGGCAGACTAGATGTGCTGAATGGTTCTTATCTTCCGTCACATCCTATGTTTCTATGTTTCTAAGTAGCCATGGAAATAGACAGCATATAGATATACATATATAGATATATAAACTTAGAAGTGAAAAAGTGGCAAAAGTGTAAGATTGACACAAGGTACAGGAGAGATAGATAGAGGGGGAGAGTTTGCAGATCTAGGGCAAAACAGTAGCATTGAGTATTGCTAAATTGCACCACGGTGGGCGTTTCTCTGCCACAGACATGCTGGGTCCCGGCACAAAGGACATACTAGTGCCAACATTCTATTGGTGGTGCTCCCATGGCAACAATGAGTCCCCAGAGAGTCCCAGCATTTGCAGAAAGGTGGAAGCATCGACCATCGGTGAGATGGTGTAGGTCTTATCATTCTGGTCCACCAGCAGATCATTTTTTATTTTTTAAATAGCAGTCAATACTTGCCAGTTCGCTCATATCTGAAGTCACCAACTGCCTTCCTGTTAACTTTTTTTTATGCCCAATGACACCTGAAACTATAAAAGTGAACTAATAAACTTCTGTCTCTCCACTTCCTCATCACTACCCACGCACTCTCCTTAGTAACGATATTACCCTTTCCATAACTAACCAAACGTATTTGACTATATTGGTGTCAATTCATAGTTTTGAAGCATCATCAGTTACAGGCACATCTACCTCAAACCTAGCATTTTAAATCCTACATTTCTTGTTCACACAAAAAAACTAACTCATTACCTTATTTACTGTGATGACAACTTATCTATTTACCGTATTATTTACCAAAACAATCTACTTATCTACCTTGCTGTCAAAATTGTAGAAAAGGTGCAGCCACCTGGCTCATCTTACTTTCAAAAATCCTCATCTTTTAATCTTTGATTAAACCATGCCACTCCTGTCTGTGGGATCTTTTTTCAAGGTACATCTAAACTCCGGAATCCACGGCCATACAATCTCAGAGATTCTCCCTATAAACAAACACTCCCTTGCAATTCCTCATTTTAAAGAGACTTACATGTCCTTCCACTAATCACTATGAGCAACTATGGGATAATAATTACTCATTATTTGTAATGCATTATAAAAATAATGCCTTAAAAGTGCACTCCAGGCCCCATAATCACTATAGTTCAGTGAATTGAGGTATCTTATCTTATATTGCTCTGAGCAGAGAAACAGTCTATAGCTTGACGTTGTCTCTCTTGTGAGGAAATCTCAGCCCAAGTTGTGTGTCATGTGTAGACTCTGCATGTAAACTTCTCATTCTGGGCTATCCAATCGATAGCTCTGAGAAAAAGGCTTAGAGTTACAGTGATTTTAAAGCTCATGTTAACCCTTTAGTCCCTGGCCATTGGGAACATGCATGTGACGTCAAACGCACGTTCCGATGTCACCTGCTCCCCTGCAACCAATCCTAGAGTACCTAAGGCTATTTAAAACGTTTTTGAACATTTCTCAGTGCCCTGCCGTGGTTTCCATTGTGGTTAACCGCGAGCACGTTTACGGTATTGTTTCTTGTGTATTTTGATTTTGGCTTGTTATTTGACTATTTTGACTACTGTATTCCTTGACCTTTGGATCGTTATTTGACTATTCTGACTTCTTTATTCTTTGACCTTTGGCTTGCCTACCGTTAACGTACACTCTGTATCCCTGACCCCAGCCTGTCCTGCACTTTTTTCCCTCCACGTTAAATCCCGCCGTTCTAAGGTCCGGTAATACGCCTTAGGGTTTTCTTTATTTTTACTTAAGTTCTGCATGTTGGGCATATTAGTGGATCCTGACATTGGAGCACTGCAAGTATGAATGGATCTGGCTAGTAGGAAGTGTGTAGGGGCCAGGGACACCTCATTTATTATTAAATTGCTAAAAAAAATGGTTTAACACTGAATAAAGAGACAGTGCCAAGGAACTCCAGGCACTATAACCATTAAAAAGACATAAAAGGGTTATAGTGACTACTTTGCCCCTTTTAGTTCCTTTATATCAGAAATCTATTTAAATAACTTATTTGAATAATCTCATGCTTACCTTACCTTTCTTTTGGATTATAGTCTTGAGGTCAGGGGTATCTTCCCTTCTTTTCCAACAAGAAAGTACTGACCTAACAAGACACGTATGTCGCCTGGGATTGGTGGAGACCTTCACAGTGAAACATGCTCTATCCCTTGCAGAGCTCCAGCTGGAAGTGCACACTTTAAAAAACAGCAAGCACTCATAGAACAGCATTTTGCCAGCATGGAGGATACTAGGCACCATAGTAATTTAAAAAAAAAAAATCGGAGGACACTCCTATACACACACTTACTGCAGAGGCTGATGGGGGTCTTACTAACGCCCAAACAAACAAAGAATCTAGCCTTCGACAGACTCTTCTTAATCCCCAAAACCCGGAGAGTGCCACCAATGGCACATGGTGATACACTTGCGCAATGTTACTGACAAGATGATGGTTCAGGCTGCTCTCAAGGGGAAGGCCCCATATACATTTGAAAACATGGCTCTTACATTCTATCAAGATCTCTCGGGAGATACCTTGCTTTGGAGAAAATCTATACAGCCTTCTACGGCCCAACAACCTTCAATATAGGTGGAGCTCGCTGCGATCCCTACAGATCCAGCAAGGAGAAGCTACTCACTCAGTCCATGATCTGCAAGTAGCAGCAGTGCTCCTGAGCACCTTAGGTCTGCCAGGGGACTCTCTGTCGCAACCTGGCCTCCCCGGGTCTAAAGTAACACCCAGATGGGACCAGACTAAGATCAAGCCAGGCATACTCCAGGGGGCTGTACCAGACACTTATGCCACGGTCACTAAATAAGGCTATGGGCCACCTGATTGACACCAGGTGGTTCTTTTTATTTGAATGAGTAATATGTGGCTTTCAAAGTTTGCTTCTGTTTTTTTTTTTAATTATTATTAATAGTTTTTACACTTATACCTTTCTGCTTTGAATTATGCAAGGGAAGCCTAGAAAGAGGCATACCCTGCTTCCATACGCTCTGGCTCATATTCTCTCTACCCCGTCTACTCACTCGTCTTTGACGAAAGGCACTTCCTAGCGGAGCTGACAGGCGTTTACAAATGAGCTATGCCTGTTGCCTGCAGTTCCCTGGTTTCCCCGCACTGCAGAGTAGCTGGACAGTCAACACACTCCTGAAAAGTTTGACCCATATTCATCCTAGTTTCTTATTCTTTTACTCACTTTTTTATTTTCTTTCTCGCACGCTGGCCTTGGTTTATCACTCTGCATGCAGAGTTTGTAATTGTAGTGCAGTTTTTCTCAAGGCTTATTGCTCACAAGGCTGGTCACTAGCCTGCCCATCTCGAATTGCCACTAATTTTAATAATATAAAAACTCGACTCAAGGGTTAATTTGTATAGAAAATATTTATTATTGTCTGCACCTGCATTTTCTTCTTGTATTTCCTTGTCTTATGTTTCATTCATAATCTGAACATGATTCCTCACACTCATGAGTTGATTATAAATAAAGACTTATACCTTTTGAAACACCGTGGGTTGTCTTCTTTAAGAAATGGCATGCCTTTGTGGTGTAGTTGGAATAAGCAACCTGCTAGAATACTCCAAAATGGGACATGGACATGTGTCAAAATAACCTTAGGTAACTAGCCTGTGATGTCTACTTTATATTATTATTGGTATAAGTATAGCGCCAACTATTCCGCAGAGCCTTACAATATTCTGAATGATTTAACAATAAATTAGACATTTACAAAATGATAAAGGAACAATAGTTAGATGAGGATGCTGCTGAAACAGCCTTGTGGTCTAGAGCAGGGGTAGGCAACCTTATAGTAGTACTGTGCCAAAACAGAATCTTGAAGTCCCTTTGTGTGCCAGTCCTAGGTTTCTAAAAATTGAGGTGTGTATGTTGCTGTATTATTATGGGTGCTGTAGTTACTTTGTAACCTTGTATTTGTGCTTATGCGTGCTTGTAATAACATATTGTATAAGTTCATGAGTAGTTTGTGGTATTGTTTGGATTGCCAGTGGTGATGTGTTGGTGAGTACTGTGTTTGTGTGTGGGCTGTTTGTATTATTTACGTGAGAAGGAGGCTTCTTCTGCAGCTCTGTGTATATCTAGGAGTGTGGGTGGCTTCCCTGGTGTCTAGTGGAGCCAGGCTGGCCAGGTACGGATCAAGGGCAGGAGCTGCGCTCCAGCGCGTGTTCCCGTTCACATATGCGGGGAGGAAGTGAGATTACTTCCTGTTAGTGCTGCAATGTGTACATTGAGGATTGAACCTCATTACCTGCAATCACAGGTTGGTTGGACTAGCGAATATCTGAAGTCCCACTGGGACTCCTTATAGGCCAGAGCCTGTCTGGCAGCCTTGAGTGCCGTTGCTGACCCCTTGTCTAGAGTATAAATATATACTTTCGGTGGCAACTTTGTTTTCTGTGATTGCTTTTAAACTTATACGACAATCATACCAACTTCTAAAATTATTTCACACAGAAATTTTATTTTAGTCCTTGCATTTTGTGACCTGTAACTTTCAAAATAAACTGAAATCCTACATTTATTATGTACTCTATTAATCAAGACACATAAATTAATTTTATTTGAATTATGTTTTCTATGCTGGACATATTATACACACGTTATTATCGCCAAAACTGTAAATTATATATATATATATATATATATATATATATATATATATATATATATATATATATATATATATATATATATATTTTTTTTTTTTTAAATACCCGTATATACTCGAGTAGAAGTCGACCCGAATATAAGTCGAGACCCCTAATTTTACCCCCAAAAACTGGGAAAACGTATTGACTCGAGTATAAGACTAGGGTGGGAAATGCAGCAGCTACTGGTAAATTTCTAAATAAAATTAGATTCCCAAAAAATTATATTAATTGAATATTTATTTACAGTGTGTGTATATAATGAATGCAGTGTGTGTGTATATAATGCAGTGTGTGTATGAATACAGTGTGTGTGTGTATGAGTGCAGTGTGTGTATGTAATGCAGAGCCTTGGTGGGGGGTTGGGCATTTTTATATTTTTTTGTAATTATTATTATTTTTTATGTATATATATTAATTTTTTAAATTATATTATTATTTAATTTTTTATTTATATTTATTTTCCTCCCCCCTCCCTGCTTGTTAGCTGGCCAGGGAGGGGGGCTCTCATTCCCTGCTGGTCCAGTGGATGGGCTGTGCAGGAGGGGGGCTGGCAGAGAGCTGTTACTTACCTTTCCTGCAGCTCCTGTCAACTCCCTTCTCCTCCACTGTAAGCCTCGCGACCACGCAGAGCGTTCCCCGCGGCTCTCGCGAGATTTACAGTGGAGCTGACCGGAACGGAGGAGAGAGAAGGGAGCTGCAGGAAATGTAAGTAACAGCTCTCTGCCAGCCCCCAACAGGACGGCCGGGCTTGTAATGAGCCCGGCGGTCCTGGTCTGTATTATGGCAATGTAAATTGCCATAATACAGACATTAACTCGAATATAAGTCGAGTGGGGATTTTTCAGCACAAAAAATGTGCTGAAAAACTTGACTTATACTCGAGTATATACGGTAAATGAGAATTTATATATGTATATGTCAGATCAAATTAAAGCCCTTTTTGTACTCTAAAAAAAAGGCATATAATATGTGTTAGTGAAATAAACGAGAGAGATGCAAATTGTGGTTGAACAGCAAGATATGCAAAAATTGCTTGTGTCCTTAAAGGTAAGTCCAGCTTCTGAAGCTGTGTCCTTAAGTGGTTAATTGCTTAGCTTTAAAACATATATTTTAGATACCTGTACTTGTATTACCTGTCCCTTGCACGGCAGGCACAAGAGTGCTTCCTGATGATTGTTTTAGCAGCTTTGTAACCAGGGGTTCCTTCACTAAATGGTAGAGAATAGAAAGTTGAGTTGTTAAATGAACACTATAGGTTCAGGAACACTAACCTATATTTCAGACCCTATAGTGTTAAAGCCACCATCTAGCCCTCCTGGCCCTCTCTTGCCTCCCTAAATAAAATATAATTTTACTTGTATTCAAGTCTGCAGCTGCTGGCTGTGCTTGTGAACTGCCCATGTCTGCTGACATCATCAGAAGTGTTGTTCAGAGCCAATCACAGTGCTTCCCCATAGTATTGGCTGAGACTGTAAATGAGGCAGATCGGGGCAGAGCCAACACAAGTCAAACACAACCCTGGCCAATCCGCATCTCCTCATAGAGATGAATTAAATCAATGCATCTCTATGAGGAAAGTTCAGTGTCTCCATGCAGAGGAAGGAGATACTGATATGTTGTGATGCAAACTAGGCAAGACTGAGATAGGAAGCACCTCTAACATTCATCTAAAAAGTGGCCAGTGACATTATCATTAGGCTGTAATGTAAACACTGCATTTTCTCTGAAAAGACAGTGTTTACAGCAAAAAGCCTGAAGGTAATGATTCTACTCACTAGAACAAATTCAATAAGCTGTAGTTGCTCTGGTGACTATAGTGTCCCTTTAAGCTAAAACAGGCTAGCTGTGACTATAGCCAAGTTAGCATATTTTTCAAAATCAATTTTTTTTTGCCTGAATCCAGTTTTAAATTCAGTTCACTACAATTCCAATTAGGTTTATTCCTTAAAGGAACACTTTAGTACTAGGAATACAAAAATGTATTCCTAACAATAATTATTTTCTCTGCCCCCGAGCCCCCATCTGGGTCCCTGCTGGTGTTGTAAAGGGTTGAATAACCATTCACTCACTGGATTCCAGCTCCGATGGTCACAGCCTGTCTCCTCAGACTGGTGGGGGGGGGGAGGAAACCTAATGTGCATGCGCGGCAAGAGCTGAACGCACATAAGGTCTTTCACATAGAAAATAATTGCCTCAATGCTTTCCTATGGGGTTTTCTCTGCTGGTCTAGCGCCGTTTCACAGAGCCAAACTGTGTAAAATTCCAGGAAGCATTGTATAATGCTTTCCTATGGGGGAAGTCCTAATGCAAGCGTTGCCATTGCCGCTCATTCGTATTCTGTCTCGCACGGTGAGGAGTAAAGTTGGACCCCGATTTAGTGCTTTTAAACCCTTCTGCACCAGTGGGAGGGAGGGAGGCAGTATAGGGAGGTGTATTCCTAGGAAAACAACTTTGTTTTCTTGGCATTATAGTTTCCCTTTAAGGAGTGAACTGTACTGAATTGAAAGCCAGATCCAGGAGTGTAAGCTACAAATGGCAGAGAATTAGACAGTGACACTGCAGGGGCTAGGACCTAGGCACCATAACCACTTCAGTAAGGTAAGGCTGTGTTTGGTGCCCCTCTAAGTATCTCTGTATATCTGATTATCACACAGCCCTGTCTCTGCCAGTGACTGCCTGTCTCTCTCTCTGTCCCTTGACATGTCTGTCTGTCTGTCTGAGACTGTCACTTGCCTCTGTTCCTCTGCCAGTCTCTCTCTCTCTCTCTCTCTCTCACACAAACATTCTGACTCTCTGGGAGCAGCGGCTGCTTCCGGTCACGTGGTGCTGGCTGTTACCGGAAGTGACGTGTGTGGCTCCGGTTCGGTTGCAGAGATGGCGGCTGTGGGCAGCCGGAGTGTCATGGTTCTCCTACTGACAGCTGGGACCTGGCTGCTGCCGGGAGCCCGGGGAACCGACCCCTCCCGCTGGAGGACGGAGATACACACGGTCAGTGCGAGCAGGGGCCGCTATTATAGGGCCAGTGTATTATAATAATAATAACAATAATAATCATAATAATGGGAGGGCAGTATAGTGCTTACAGGGGCTGTTATTATAGGGCCAGTGTATAATAATAATAATAATGGGAGGGCAGTATAGTGCTTACAGGGGCTGTTATTATAGGGCCAGTGTATAATAATAATAATAATGGGAGGGCAGTATAGTGCTTACAGGGGCTGTTATTATAGGGCCAGTGTATAATAATAATAATAATAATAATAATGGGAGGGCAGTATAGTGCTTACAGGGGCCGTTATTATATGGCCAGTGTATAATAATCATAATAATAACAATAATAATAATAATGGGAGGGAAGTATAGTGCTTACAGGGGCCATTATTATAGGGCCAGTGTATAATAATCATAATAATGGGAGGGCAGTATAGTGCTTACAGGGGCTGTTATTATGGGGCCAGTGTATAATAATCATAATAATAACAATAATAATAATAATGGGAGGGCAGTATAGTGCTTACAGGGGCTGTTATTATAGGGCCAGTGTATAATAATAATAATAATGGGAGGGCAGTATAGTGCTTACAGGGGCTGTTATTATAGGGCCAGTGTATAATAATAATAATAATAATAATAATAATGGGAGGGCAGTATAGTGCTTACAGGGGCCGTTATTATATGGCCAGTGTATAATAATCATAATAATGGGAGGGCAGTATAGTGCTTACAGGGGCTGTTATTATAGGGCCAGTGTATAATAATAATAATAATAATAATAATGGGAGGGCAGTATAGTGCTTACAGGGGCCGTTATTATATGGCCAGTGTATAATAATCATAATAATAACAATAATAATAATAATGGGAGGGAAGTATAGTGCTTACAGGGGCCATTATTATAGGGCCAGTGTATAATAATCATAATAATGGGAGGGCAGTATAGTGCTTACAGGGGCTGTTATTATGGGGCCAGTGTATAATAATCATAATAATAACAATAATAAAAATAATGGGAGGGCAGTATAGTGCTTACAGGGGCTGTTATTATAGGGCCAGTGTATAATAATAATAATAATAATGGGAGGGCAGTATAGTGCTTGCAGGGGCTGTTATTATATGGCCAGTGTATAATAATAATAATAATGGGAGGGCAGTATAGTGCTTACAGGGGCCGTTATTATATGGCCAGTGTATAATAATCATAATAATGGGAGGGCAGTATAGTGCTTACAGGGGCCATTATTATAGGGCCAGTGTATAATAATGGGAGGGCAGTATAGTGCTTACAGGGGCCGCTATTATAGGGCCAGTGTATAATAATCATAATAATGGGAGGGCAGTATAGTGCTTACAGGGGCTGCTATTATAGCGCCAGTGTATAATAATCATAATAATGGGAGGGCAGTATAGTGTTTACAGGGGCCATTATTATAGGGCCAGTGTATAATAATCATAATAATGGGAGGGCAGTATAGTGCTTACAGGGGCTGCTATTATAAGCGCCAGTGTATAATAATCATAATAATGGGAGGGCAGCAGTATAGTGTTTTACAGGGCCATTATTATAGGGCCAGTGTATAATAATCATAATAATAGGAGGCAGTATAGTGCCCACAGGGGCCGTGTGTAGCCATGGCCTGTAAGCACTATACCCTCCCTTATTACACTAACTATATGTAGCTTGGCCAGAGGCAGTGTGTAGCCAATCGCCAATAATGGGAGGAGCATTATATGGTGCTTTACAGGGCGCTATTATAGGGCCAGTGTATATGAAAATATAGCCAATGGGAGGGCAGTATGAGTACTTACAGGGGCGCTATTACCAGGGCAGTGTATAATAATCATAATGGGAGAGCAGTACTTAAAATTGCCCACAGGGGCGCTATTATAGGAGGCCAGTGTATAATAATCATAATAATAGGAGGGCAGTATAGTGCTTACAGGGGCTATTATTATAGGGCCAGTGTATAATAATCATAATAATGGGAGGGCAGTATAGTGCTTACAGGGGCCGTTATTATATGGCCAGTGTATAATAATAATAACAATAATAATAATAATGGGAGGGCAGTATAGTGCTTACAGGGGCCATTATTATAGGGCCAGTGTATAATAATCATAATAATGGGAGGGCAGTATAGTGCTTACAGGGGCCGCTATTATAGGGCTCAGTGTATAATAATCATAATAATGGGAGGGCAGTATAGTGCTTACAGGGGCTGTTATTATAGGGCCAGTGTATAATAATAATAATAATAATAATAATAATGGGAGGGCAGTATAGTGCTTACAGGGGCTGTTATTATAGGGCCAGTGTATAATAATAATAATAATGGGAGGGCAATATAGTGCTTACAGGGGCTGTTATTATAGGGCCAGTGATAATAATATTAATAATGGGAGGGCAGTATAGTGCTTACAGGGGCTGTTATTATAGGGCCAGTGTATAATAATAATAATAACAACAATAATAATAATAATGGGAGGGCAGTATAGTGCTTACAGGGGCTGTTATTATAGGGCCAGTGTATAATCATAACAATAATAATGGGAGGGCAGTATAGTGCTTACAGGGGCTGTTATTATAGGGCCAGTGTATAATAATAATGGGAGGGCAGTATATTGCTTACAGGGTCCATTATTATAGGGCCAGTGTATAATAATAATGGGAACTGACCTAGCAGGGAGGGCAGTATAGTGCTTACAGGGGCCTTTATTATAGAGCTAGTGAATAATAATAATAATAATAATAATGGGAACTGACCTAGGAGGGAGGGCAGGATAGTGCTTACAGGGGCCTTTATTATAGGGCTAGTGGTATAATAATAATAATAATAATGGGAACTGGCCCAGCAAGGAGGGCAGTATAGTACTTACAGGGGCCATTATTATAGAGCTAGTGTATAATAATAATAATGGGAACTGACCTAGCAGGGGGGGCAGAATAGTGCTTACAGGGGCCATTATTATAGGGCTAGTGTATAATAATAATTATGGGAACTGACCTAGCAGGGAGGGCAGAATAGTGCTTACAGGGAACGTGGCAGCAGGGGCCATTATTATAGGGTTACTAGTATTTAATAATAAGTGGAACTGATCCAGCAGGGAGGGTAGAATAGTCCTTACAAGGGCCATTAGTATTAGTATAATAATAATGGGAACTGACCTAGCAGGGGGCAGAGTAGTGCTTAGAGGGAACGAAGATAAAATGCTAAAATCAATAGCTTTGGGGAAACCGTGTCAAGAGAAGCAGTTATCTGGTTTGGACTCCATTTTATTTATTTACAGCAACATTGACAAAGGGTTATGTCATTTAGAGTAACAGGGAGAGAAGGAATACATTCTGATAGAGAAAATCAAGAGTAGAAGGATTAGTACATAGGTTTGGGGCCACATAAATACATTGAGGCAAGAAGCAATGAATGGCCAGTCTTGTGATGTGCTGCAACAGGAGAGTTATCTTTGGTGCAGCAGGTAACAGAGGGTTAACACTTGGTGCAGCAGGTAACAGAAGGTTAACACCTGGTGCAGCAGGTAACAGAAGGTTAACACTTGGTACAGCAGGTAGAGAAGGGTTAAACACTTGGCGCAGCAGGTAAAGTAGAAGTTAAACCCTTGGCACAGCAGGTAAAGTAGAGGTTAAACCCTTGGCACAGCAGGTAAAGTAGAGGTTAAACCCTTGGCACAGCAGGTAAAGTAGAAGTTAAACCCTTGGCACAGCAGGTAAAGAAGGGTTAAACACTTGGTGCAGCAGGTAAAGTAGAGGTGGTTAAACACTTGGTGCAGCAGGTAAAGTAGTGGTTAAACACTTGGTGCAGCAGGTAAAGTAGTGGTTAAACACTTGGCGCAGCAGGTAAAGTAGTGGTTAAACACTTGGTGCAGCAGGTAAAGTAGTGGTTAAACACTTGGTGCAGCAGGTAAAGTAGTGGTGGTTAAACACTTGGTGCAGCAGGTAAAGTAGTGGTTAAACACTTGGTGCAGCAGGTAAAGTAGTGGTGGTTAAACACTTGGCGCAGCAGGTAAAGTAGAGGTTAAACACTTGGCACAGCAGGTAAAGAAGGGTTAAACCCTTGGCAGAGCAGTTAAAGAAGGGTCAACACTTTGTGTAGCAGGTAACAGAAGGCTAACATTGGTGCAGCAGACACGGAAGGGTTAAGCTTAGGATATTGGCCACAGACAAAGATTGTGTGCACAGCAAGGAGAGGAAGCTTTTTCTGCTTATTGGGGCAACATACATTGAAGATGTTGAATTATATGGTTATATGGTGACATATTAAAAGGTTTGTACATGCGTATCAGAGTGTAAGTGGTTTCATTTTTAAATTGGGTCAAACAGAAAAGAACGGGTAGATTGTAGGTAGTCTGCAAATCCAGTGAGGTATGCACCCTTTTCTTTTTCTTATTTGTTGTTTCATTAAATTTATGCTTCATTCACTTTGTGCTTTTTCAGCTCTGAATTCACCAATTTAATATTTATTCTTTGTGTGGTATATTGCCCATTGTAAAAGTTGTAGTTTAGGTGACTTGGTTAACAGACCGGCATCTGTTAACCAAGACAAAGCATCAACTTATCTTTATTGTTGGGTCTTTATGTTTCTGCTTCACATTTTTTATTTATTGTTTTACGCCTTGGATGACTGGAATCTACACTGAATGCATTTCTTGTTTATTTGCAAATGTTGCCAGCATGAGTTATCAGCTTTTACTAGTACCGTATATACTCGAGTATAAGTCGACCCGAATATAAGTCAAGACCCCTAATTTTACCCCAAAAAACTGGCAAAACTTATTGACTCGAGTATAAGACTAGGGTGGGAAATGCAGCAGCTACTGATAAATAAATAAAATTATATCCCCAAAAAATTATATTAATTGAATATTTATTTACAGTGTGTGTATATAATGAATGCAGTGTGTGTGTATATAATGTGGTGTGTGTATGAGTGCAGTGTGTGTGTGTGATGCAAAGTGTGTTTGTGTGTGTGATGCAGAGCCTTGGTGGGGGGTGGGAATTTTTATTAATTTCTTTTAATTATTATTATTATTTTTTATATTAATATTTTATTTTTATTTTATTATTTACATTATTATTTATATTTTTTTGTCCCCCCTCCCTGCTTGTTGGCTGGTCAGGGAGGGGGGCTCTCATTCTCTGGTGGTCCAGTGGATGGGCTGTGTAGGAGGGGGGCTGGCAGAGAACTGTAACTTACCTTTCCTGCAGCTCCTGTCAGCTCCCTTCTCTCTCCTCCTGTCCGGTCAGCTCCCCTGTCAGTCTCGCGGTCTGAGTGCCGCGCTCTGACCCTGTGGCTCTCGCGAGACTTGCAAGGGAGCTGACAGGAGCTGCAGGAAAGGTAAATAAACGCTTCCTGCCAGCCCCCAACAGGACCGCCGGGCTCGTAATGAGCCTGGCGGTCCTTGTCTGTATTATGGCAATGTAAGTTGCCATAATACAGACAGTGACTCGAGTATAAGACGAGTAGGGGGGTTTCAGCACAAAAAATTTGCTGAAAAACTCGTCTTATACTCGAGTATATACGGTATATAGTAGGCTTTCAATACATCTAGAAGTACAGCTGAGTGTGCCTGGAGGGGGGCTGTTTTACATCTTGGGTATTTCAAAGTCTTCTGTCAATGTGAGGATTGTGTTACCTCTATGAGTTAACCCCACATCTTGCATTCTATTCCTACATCTTTATTTTCCTTTTAAGGGCTTACATCAGGAGTTCCCTATAGGTAGATCCCCAGATGTTGCAGCACTACGTTTCCTATGATGCTTTGCATGCCTCTAGAATACCTTTTAGAATGGCAAAGCCTCATGGGAGTTGTAGTTTTAAAACATCTGGGGATCTACCTTCTGGGCCGCCCTGGCTTTACATGGTTTATAAGGCTCACTTTCTTTACACTGCTGTTCTAATATGGCTGTATAGTCGAGAGGAAAATAATGGTTATATGAACAGTATGACATGCATTCAAACAGAGAAATGAATCTTTAAAAGTAAATGGAGCAATACAACTTGCCTAATTTTGTATTTAGTGGCTAATAAGCACTGAGGGATAAAAACACACTCAGACCCAGAGATATTTATTATGAGTACATTAAAAAAGAGGAAATTGGGAAACCTAACAACATGAGTGAAATCAGAGGGTTGTTTTTCCCTATTGAAAAAGGAACCTACTAGACATTGTTCAAATAGATGTGTTAACCGTCATTCTCTACTCTTTTTAATTTCTTGAACTGTAATTCACAGAGTTTTGTTATACTATTCAGTTATAGAATAGTCATCCTTACAGCATGGGGGCGACTACCTGTTCATGATAAGTTGGTATATCTAAAATCTCTGGATTGTTCTGCTTAATAGTGTGTATTTTTATCTCTTGTTGACAACTGATGTTTTAAGACTGCCTTGATAAAATGAGAATTGCCCAAAGGGCTAAAATATATTCTCCCAATATAATCCCTTTATATAGTTGCAAGAGGCAGCATGCGCGGCTACCCAACTCCAAGTATCCCTCAATTCAGCACTCATCTCTGTAGTTGTTCCTGTTACAAGGAGAATTTAAATACTTTGCCATAAGGAAGTTTTTTTGTGGGGCTGTTATAGGGTCTTTCCACTATTTGAACCTTCTTACTAATACGGTCTGGCTTGTTCTTGGAGAATAGGCTGTAGTCCTGTATGTTCTTTACATACCTCTTGTACTTTGTGTGGGTTAGTGGATATGTTTGTCGTGGAGTGGGTACTCTGTCTGTCTGGTCTGAACCCAGTAATCTAAGGAATGTTCTCTTGCCTTTTGCTTATACATGCATGTGTACAACCCCAATTCTCTTAACTGAATGAATATTTCTTAAACTTTGGAAATATTGACCTCCAAAAGGAGGGGTTTACTTTTTGAATGCTGGTGGGAGTAATTTCGCTTAAAAAAAAAAAAAAAAAAAAAAACACTTTTATTAATACAGTATTGTATATTTGTATCACTTCTAATTATAATTTATATAAAAACGTTGTATCAGTATTCTTTGCCATCAAGAGTATCATGTATTGTACTTGTTTATGTTCTTGCATGCTTAAGCTATTTACCAGCTGCCAAAATGAGTGCTCTCTCTCATTTTGTATTTATTTATTTGCAGAATGAGTTTTTCAGCTTTGGAAAGATCCTTTTTCGGAACTCCACAATCTTCGTCAAATGTAAGTACATAGATCCAATGATTTATATGTGGGTTTATGCATGCATAGTGGCTTATGAATGCATCATTACTGAGTGTCGTACAGACTTCTTTGGGTCTTAACTGATATTCGTTCTTTGTTTTGTCTGTTGTTCATGGGGAGGAGATGGATTATGTTCCGCTACATTGTGCCTGTATGTGTTGTCTCTTATGTGCGCATAGGGGCCACATCGCAACACATCTAATTAAAAGAACAGCTCCTTAACTCCATAATTGCCACGCCCCTGGAGCATTCCCTGCAGTTAGTTCATATTCTCCAAATAGACATTTACGGCACGTGGAACTTTTTCTTTGACAAATTTCCAAAGTCAAATCCTTTTTGCACCTGTTGAGCAGGTTTTCTTTGTTAACATATGGAACAAAATTAATTTGTTTGTTTTGTGCTAACCTCTTATTTAAAGTGATATTAAATTGTACATTCAACTTTTGTTTCATGAGTAAAAGTGAATTTTATAGGCCAATAATAGGACTTGTATGTTCCAATGTTGAAACCCAGATTCACCATGTGTATTTGCAAAATATGCAAAGTCACAAGGAGGTGACAGATCCTCTTTAAAGGGACACTAGACGCTTCTTAACTACTACAGCTTTTAGGGTTTGTTGGGATATATTGCAAACAGTCTGTGTAATGTTTTTCCCCCCCCCAAAACCGTTTTCATGCAGTTTTAGGAAGAGGGGAAAAAGGCCCCCAGTACCAAAAGTTTAGCATCTTACATTATTTCCAATAGCATAGAACATTCATTTTCTTTTGATCTGCTCATAGCCTAGTGCTCACATATTATTGCTTTACATAAGTTGGACTTTGGATGCTGGGAGAACATAATTTTTTGTCAAATTGCTCAAACTGCTTGACATGCAATGGAGAGAAGTACAGTGACTAACTTCTACAATAAGCTGTAGTGCCCAGAAGACTACCCCCATGCGTGCGACCGGGGTTAATTACTCAATCTTGACTGACGAGACTCCCCCCTGCCCTTCCCCCTCCCCCCCCCTCTTTCCACCTAAACCCAATCCTCCCTGACCCAACCACTAGACCAGTGTTTCCCAACCCAGTCCTCAAGGCACACCTACCAGTCCAGGATTTAGGGATTACCCAGTTGTGTCTAATGTGTTTTTTTTCTTCTGGGTAATCCCTAAATCCTGGACTGGTAGGTGTGCCTTGAGGACTGGGTTGGGAAACACTGCACTAGACCACGAAGCGGTCAAGCACCACTAGCACGGCACTCACATCCGATACCCACTCCAGACCTACACAACTCCGCACCACAAACACCTCACAACTTAATGTACAACCCACCGCAGACGACATTGCATGTCAAGCCTATTCAGTGGAAACTTGTCATTAACGCTACTACAATATTACTGCAGTGTACGTCCCCCAGATCAAACCACACATGTTAATTCAACTAGATAGGCAAAACCCCAAAATAAATCCAAATTCATACTCCACTCAATACACTGACTGCTACCATCCTCACAATTTACTCTAAACACTGACATGCCCCCAATCTCATATCACCCACAAGAGTTTGGCACACTGTTGTCTCCATGGGGCTATTATTTATTACACTACTGTAACTTGCTGTCTATTTTTAGCTCCATACTAATTTACCATGGAATAATGATGTTTCTCGTTTTACGCATACAATTCATTTTGCTGTAAGCTTTATCGCTTGCATAGATAGGCATAACTTAAATAAGTTGCAATGTAAAATGCCTTTTCTAAACCTAGCAAAAATGCAGCTGCCCTACATGCTTAGGCCTAATTAGGTGCTGTTATGCTGCACCCATTTAAGATTTATTACATGTCTGACCGCTATATCACCTTTGCCATATATGCTTAATACAAAAGTGTTATGATTTTGGTTTCTCTACTCAATTTAATGTATAAATATATGGCTCAATCCCTTGCTATATGCATACACCGAATAGATATCCAGATGTTGCAAATAGCGTACCATTGCCCATGCCGAAACTGATGTGCAACATGTAATTGGCAATTGCCGTTACTTTTTCTCGACATACTATGCCTCTGCGCAGGCACCAGAGTGTTAATTTGTTAAACACGTTTTATGTCTATTATTCTGCATGCAAAATAAAAACTATGTAACACAATAAGCTGTAGTGGTTATGTTGCGTAAAGTCACTGTTTAACATGTGTTCCTGCTTACAATGAATTTTCTCAATCTTCTGCACACCATTGAGGCTTGTTATAATGTAAGCTTCTATTTATCTTCCTCAAACCCCACTCACTGAAGTAATTTACGCTAATCCTTAGATATGCTTGAATGTTGTTTATATCTTCCTTGTAAATCACAAGCTCTGTTTCCATCCTGGCTGTAAGCTTGCATATGGAGTTCTCAGGACCTACCGTAATCATACAATACTTCTTGATAATTCATGCTTGATTGCAGGGTATCCGCCTGTTCCACGGGTCTCATTTATTTATTTACATTCTCTCTTAGTTGAAAATGACCAGAAGACATGCGATCACTCTCTTCGTTATAACATCAGTTGGTACTTACGGCAGTGCAATTGCTATAATGAAATCTCTAATTTTGGGGTAGGTACCTAAGACTGCCAAAGCATTGCTGGTACAAAATGAAATAGAATGCCTATGTTAATGGAATGTAGTAACCTATATTTTAAAAAATGAACAAGATGGAGTATAACCGTAGGGATATGGAGAGGCAGCACAAAATATCAGCGACAGCCTGTACCAGACCAGTTTAGCTTGTGATACACAGCATCCATTATTAGTACTTACTTAAGCCATGCCATGTACCATCCGAGTCTCATTTACAGTACTCACATGACACCCGTAAGATAAGCAACCCCTGACTTAAAACCTTATATACGCTGACAAAACATAAAGCTTTAAAACTCTACCCTCTGCATAGAGTACCCAAATCACGTAGCTCTTACATGATTGGAATCCATGCTAACTTTAGTATTTAACTTTTACTGAATCGTGTAAAAAGGAAACGAGAATGTGTTGCTATTAAAGGACCACTATAGTGCCAGGAAAACAAACTCATTTTCATGGCACTATAGTGCCCTGAGGTCCCACTCCCACCGAGCTGAATGGAGAGGAAGGGGGTTAAACACTCACCTTTCTCCAGCGCCGGACTCCCTCGGCGCTGGGGACTCTCCTCCCTCTTCTGATGTCATCGGGTGAATGTGTGGCAAGAGCTGAGCGCGCATTCAGCCAGTCCATAGGAAAGCTTTCTTAATCACAGTGAGAAGCGCGAAAGTGCCTCCAGCGGCTGTCAATGAGACAGCCACTAAAGGCTGGATTAACACTAAAGTAAACATAGCAGTTTCTCTGAAACAACCATGTTTACAGCAGGCAGGGTTAATCCTAGATGGACCTGGCACCCAGACCACCTCATTAAGCTGAAGTGGTCTGGGTGCCTATAGTGGTCCTTTAAGTACATACTCTTTATTTCTTGAGCAACACTTCATAGAAGTATCTTCATACATAAGAGGATTTATCGAGGCATATAGATGGGACATGGGAGGCTCAACCAGTTCGAATTAGTAGAATCTTTTGTAGTATGCTGCTATAAGTACATTGTTAGATTGTGACTCTTAGTTTGCTAATGTTAGAATTTAACTGCTGTAAATGTAAAACCAAGCTGTTTTGACAGTTTTTTTTACAGGAGAATTTGTTTTTGCTTTTAAAACAATTCGCTCCACTGTGATGAAGCCGACCTTAATATGTCAGTTTAATATTCATCTGTGTTTATGTCATTGCATTTAAAAGACTTCCTAGTCCTGCTTCAACGCATAGTGTGGTCTGGTTTGATCACAGCAGAGTGATGTGTAATTAATCAGACTGAGTATTCTCAAGCTAGAATCTGTGTGCATAGTATAGTAATGTCTAAAGTAAGAGCAAACTAATCTCCAAGTGCCAAGGTATAAGTTAGTGTTTCCATGGCAACCTGGCACAAGAGACTTGTGTAAAAGTAAGCTGTATCCGTAATAACTCACCTGTAATTCCGTTTAATTCATCATGCCTTTCTTGGTGAGTAGACTGTGGAAAAGTGATGTAGGGATATAATCTTAAACCAGTTTTTATTAGCTCAGACCAAATTCGTATTTTCTAACACAGTTGGGATCCAAATGATTGAATAGCATTTGCTTGGTGTTTTTTATTTGTACATTTACTTACATGGCCCATTTTTTAGCTGATGTTTAATTTATAACAGCGCCTTCATCACAATCTTCCCATTGTCAGGGGCCCCTGTGCACGTAGGAAGGCAGTTCTGCTACAGTAAACATCTTATTATAGGCAGTTGCCTGGGGTCAGATAATACCATGTGATTCCAACAATTGGAAACCACTGAAATAGCATGTGTCTCCACCCAGGGGAAGTGTCTGTATATATAAACAGACTTGTGATATAGCTACACCATGTCTAAATAGTGCCTAGTTGTTGTTTTTTTCCTGACAGATGTTTAAAGGTTTCCTCCAACCCTTTTTAATTAAACATTTTATTTAAATCGACAATGCCCTATTGGACTTTAATAATTAGGTGTCCTGAACTGGGGAGTGCTAAAAAAGAGAAAGTAGGGAGGGCACATTAAAGATTCCCCTTGTACGGGGGAAGGCACTGCTGCTACAGTAAACATGTTGTTATGGCCAATTGCCTGGGGGAAGAAGAATACTATGTGCTTATTGGGAACAACTGAGATAAAGTGAGTCTCAACCTAGAGGAAGTGTGTATATAAACAGGCTTGTGATATTTCTAAAATGTGAACATTTAGATTGTGCCTTAAATAGGGTGTGTTTTTTTTTTTTTTCTTCAGACATTTTGTGCAGATAAGGATATTTAAAGGGGGGCCTGCAAGGGTAGAAATTGATTACGTCCGTTATTGTGCGCGCTGACGACGGACTGTAAATTCATTGTTGAATTGATCTTTTATCCTTAATGTACAGTGTAGTGAAGAACATGCATGCCACGAACTGACTAAAGAAATATTTTACACTTCTAGAATTATATTGAATGCTAGATTAGCAAAAATGTAACATTGTTAGTGTCTAGCTACTGCTAGGTAATTTATTAATTTTACTGATCTGCAAGTACATGGCACAAAATGTCTGTGAGTGAGTGAATGGCTTTGGTTGTTTGTTACTCATTACTGCATACTGCACATAGCATGTTGTCGTTGGGTGTAAGGGAAGCTATCAGTTGCTCTCTGCTTCGTGCCGGCACCAGAATCTGATACTCGGCTTGTTTAATGAAGTGAATGCATGCACACAATTTTGTTTGAGCTAGTCGTATGGCACACCTCCATGATTGCTGTGTGACATCACATCCTAGCATCCAGACACCTGTCATACACTAGACATGATCAGTAAGGCTTTATCCAGTGAGACTGATGGAACTTCAAAAATGTATGTTAAAAATGGGTGTAAGATCTGTGTTATGACAAGATATGGGGGGGGGGGGAGAAATACCAAGGCATGTCAGTCCTTAAAGTGGCAGGTCTTAACAACATACCTCGTTAGAGGTAAAAGGCAAAGGACCATTTAATAGGGGAAACACAGTCAATAAGCAAGCCGGTGTAAAGGAACCAAATAAATGTATGCATTTACGCATTTGCTACACTAATAACTCTTCTTAATTCACACACATTCACTCTACCCCTTTACATTCACACACACACTGATGCACTAAATAAATAAATACCACAGATTCACACACAACTAGACTCTGCCTAAATACACGATTATTCTTACACACTGTTCATAAAATAAAGCCCTGCATTTATACACTCACTTTGACACTCTGCACACTGCACCAGGGATAGGCAACCTGCAGTACACTAGATGTTGTAGACTACAACTCCCTTGATGCTTTGCCAGAATTATGACCGTAAGAGCATTGTGGAAGATGTCGTCCACAATATATGGAGTGCCGAAGGTTGCCTGCCTCTGCACTACACTAATCACTTCTGCATTTGCTGCAGAAGTAGCTCCTCCTCATTCATACACACTGGCTCTACATAATTTTCATTCACATACACACTGGATCTTTACAGATAACTCTTCTTCATTCACATACACACACCATAAATAACACCTCTTTATTCATACACACACCAGCAATCTGCATTCACACACTGACTATTCTTAAATAACAACTCCACACTTACACACACAAACTCGCACAATGCCGAAATACAGCCCTGTACTTTCTATCCACATATATACAGTGCATGAATGAAAGTCAAAATGTGGTCATGCCTATTTGAGATGTTGATTGACTGATCGTTTTGACTAGTGGATTAAAACTGTACTTATTTAGAATATAGATGCACATCTAAGTTATATAGATATTTACAGCTTAAATGATTGAATAGGCTTCACCTTTTAGTTATTGTAATTATATTCACGGAATTTCGAAATACATATCCGGTCTTATAGTTATCTAAGCTATGTGTCCAGTGTAGGCATGCATTTGTACAGTGTTAACATGCAGAATATTTTTGCTTGTAAAGGAAGAGCAGGCTCAGGAGTACATAATTTCCACTTCAGTGATGCGAGAAGGCTGGACTGGATCCTATGCCCGGAACTCATTCGTTGTCACCAACTGTGAGGAGCTTTTCAAACCTATGGTATGTCTTTTCACTTTGTTGTGTATTATTTATTGTGAACTCATGTTAGAAGTCTTGTACATGAAAGAAATGGAGAATTTTTAAAGTCATGCGAGGATCAGTAAGGGAATGTTTAGCTTTGTATACCTTAAAGGAACACTATAGGGTCAGGAACACAAACATATACATATGTATGTATTCCCGACCCTATAGTGTTAAAATTACTATCTAACCCCCCAAATAAAGTAAAAATCTCACATTATTTCCAGCTCTGCATATTGAATCACTGCGTCTCTATGGGGAAAGTTTAGCGTCTCCATGCTGAGCGTGGAGACGCTGAATGGCAGTGCTGCACACTGTGCAGCACTGACAGAGGAAGCACCTCCAATGGCCATTGGAGTTGTCCCTAGGCTGGATGTAAACATTGCCTTTTCTCTGAAAAAGTTATAGTAGGGTGTGGAACTGCACTCTGTCCCTTTAAGTAGTATGTAGCTGGGTGCAACTCGGACAGTCTCAGTACCAGAGACCAAATGCTGAGTAACAAAAGCTTGACAAAGACCGTGTAGGTTGAAACGTTGTGATGGAGTGGGTTCAATAAAATTGCCTGGTTTTTACCTTCGATTGGCTGGACCTTTCTTCTATTTTCTCTGAAAAAGACAGTGTTTACGGCAAAAAGTCTTCAGGGACATGGTATAGACACCAGAACAAATACAATAAGTTGTAGTTGTTCTGGTGACTATAGTGTCCCTTTAACTGTTTGCTCCTATGGTATTTCAGTATTTATTATGGTAAGTAGATCAGCAGAGGTAAGAGGGGGGGGGGACTTCTTATCCAGTGAAATTTTACCTTGAGTAATGCACTTTCCTAACTTATCACTGGAGTGCTTTTTCTAAAGCACTTTCTTTTTTTTATTGTGTGCATAGCTTTGTTGTGTGTGTGTTTGTGTGTGTGTGTCAGTAGTGTACACACCAATGTACATTTCTTGTAGTGTTTGTAATTATTTTTCATTACAAACTGTTTATATGTATACTTCTCTTCTGTTTCTATTCCAAGCAATTCAAGGGACTAATTGAACCAATGCCGCTCGATGATGACAAAAATGAGGTACATACTTTAAAAAAAATTCTTTATTATATTCAAGGTCTTTTGAAATGCATGGGTTTGTGCTTTAAAGAGGTAGTGTCACTTCTATGGAAGTGACCGTTTCTTCTACCTTCACCCTAGTGAACTCTATTCTAGCGGTTATAAGGATGAGCGTCTACTGAGAATTAACCCTGCAAAGCATGCAAATGAAAATAAAAATATATATTTAAAAAAAAAAAAACAACTATAGAGAACTTAAAAAATATAAACAAAACCTATCGCTAACTTTTAGTGTAGTACTGGAAAATATTGGCAAAAATATCCAAATATTGGGGGTTTTGTGAGATGGAGATTTATTGATTGATTTAATTATTTTTTTCATGTCCGCATTTTTGCACACATGTTATAATTTGGTTTTCAATTTG
Organism: Pelobates cultripes; assembly: GCA_933207985.1. Lineage (NCBI taxonomy): Eukaryota > Metazoa > Chordata > Amphibia > Anura > Pelobatidae > Pelobates > Pelobates cultripes. Next base: position 62,195,512 of record OW240924.1, read on the forward strand.
CTGCATTGTATATAGACCCCAGTCCATCCTGCAAAGTCATATTGCGTTGCGGTTATAAAAGTGTTTAAAAGTAATAGTTGCCAACTAGTGAACGCATTGCTTAGCATTTCTTTTTCCCCTTAGAAAAAGGAGAATGAAACAAAAGCACTGCATATTGAAAATAATGTAAGTATCAGTCTTGTTTTCTTTGCATTTAGGCTGGGCTGCTTTAACTGTACATGGCTATTGCATCGAAGAGGACATAAAGTTTGTGTGGTGTTTGTCTTCTGACAGTTTAGTCAATAATATTGTACCTCTTGAAATTGAATCTTTTGGTAATTATTGCAAAAAAATACACCTTTTTTTTTTTCTTAATGCTTCCAGAGCACTCTGAGCACCACAACCACTTATGGCGCATTGAGTCTAGGGGTGGGGGAGAGGTGTTACCTCTGCAGCTGCACTGATAATGGGAAATTATTTGTTCTCATATGCAAATTGATCCAGAATGGTTTGACAGAAAACCGGTTGACAGCCCCCATACTCATGAGCTGTAATTGTTATGGTGCTTAGAGTGCTATTTAAAATGTACTTTGCCACTCTGAACTTAAGTTTAGATATCTAAATGTCAACATTAGAGATACATGTGCAGTTTCATTTTCTACATCCTACATAGAAATGTAAGTGACACTCTAGATTCTGTATTTGAATGTATTTCTGGGGTCTCTTGGCCCCCTTTACAAAGTAAAAACTTCTCTTTATTCCAGTGCTCTGCGGGTCCATCCCCAATCCACCTCTTTAGCTGACATCATCACAATTGAGTATCTCGGGCAATCCAATGCTTTCCAATAGGAACTGTCAATTCTGTAGTTGTTCCGGTGACTAGAGTGTCTCTTTAAATAACCTTTGAACTAGTACGTGTTCTAGTAATTTGGCTAGCACGATGTCTAGATAGCTTGCTATATTTTACAAAGTGACACCAGATCATGTTTAGCAGTCCCTTCACCCGGTTCACTCTTCAGTCCGTGCAGGTTCTCTAACCTGATTTCTTTTCTCAGGACAAACCAATGAATGCCATCATGCAGACATGGAAGGATGGGCCGTATATTTTTATAGTTCATGTTCAAATACAAACTGCTCAGGAGCCGTCTCCAAGAAGTAAAAGAAGTGATGAGCCTCAAGTTCAAGTTATCACCACTACTGGAAGTGCTAAAGAAAAGTCTTTAAACAGTAAGACTTCTTAATACAAGTGTCAATGAAGTGGTCTGGGTGCCAGGTCCATCTACTGCTATGTTTACAATAGGGTTAATCCAGCCTCTAGTGGCTGTCTCATTGACAGCCGCTAGAGGCGCTTCCGTGCTTCTCACTGTGAAAATCAGAGTGAGAAGACTCTGCCGTCCATAGCAAAGCATTGAGAAATGCTTTCTTATGGACTGATTGAATCCGCGCGCCGCGTATGCGCATTCAGCGCTGACGTCTGAAGAGGGAGGAGGGAGCCCGGCGCTGGAGAAAGGTGAGTGTTTAACCCCTTGACCCCTCTTGAGCCCGACGGGAGGTGGACCCTGAATGTGGGGGGGACACAAAGACCCTATAGTGCCAGGAAAATGTGTTTGTTTTCCTGGCATTATAGTGGTCCTTTAATTTATAGGATAATAAAATTGATTTTTTTTTTCTGTAATCTTATACTCTCCTAACAATTGTTTTTTTAAATCCTCTCTTCCCCCACAGTGATCGTGGAAGTGAAAGGACCCTATGAATACTTGTCACTAGCTGACTATCCACGCATGATTGTAAGTAAATATCTGATAGCATATAAATCCCGTTATGGATCGACTTTTCGTAGTAGGAGGTGATTTACACACTGACAGATTTTTAGCATAAGAAGCTTTTTTCCATAAAGTTCCGCATGTTTACTCTGATTCTCTTACTTTACTTACAGTTTTTCATGGTGATGTGTATCGTGTATGTGCTGTTTGGTGTTCTTTGGCTGGCCTGGTCTGCGTGTTACTGGAGGGACCTGCTCCGGATACAGTTCTGGGTGGGTGCTGTCATCTTCCTGGGCATGCTGGAAAAAGCCGTATTTTATGCCGAATTCCAAAACATCCGCTATAAGGGAGAATCTGGTAAGATGCTTGGATTTTGCTATGTGACCGCTACACAAAAAATTCAATTTTCCCAGTAATTACAGGAACTATTTTTGAAGGCTGATCAATATTGCAGACTTCTTCAACAACTCAAATATTAACATGTTAAAGGACAACTATAGGCACCCAAACCACTTCAGCTCAATGAAGTGGTCTGGGTGCCAGGTCCATCTAGTGTTAAGTATACGAGAAATAGAGGGAAACCGTTGTCAAAACCTATAAAAAAAATAAAATTAAAATTAAAAACTACAGTTTCAGAAAAACTGCTATGTTTACACTAAGGTTAATCCAGCCTCTAGTGGCTGTCTCACTGACAGCCGCTAGAGGCTCTTGCGCGATTCTCACTGTGAAAATCACAGTAAGAAGATGCTGGACATCCATAGGAAAGCATTGAGAAATGCTTTCCTATGAACTGTTTGAATGTGCGCGCGTCTCTTGCCACACATGTGTATTCGGCGCTGACGTCGGCAGAGGGAGGAGAGTTCCCCCAACGCAGAGGGAGCCTGGTGCTGGAGAAAGGTAAGTGTTTAACCCCTTCAGCCCAGCGGGGGTGGGACCTTGAGGGTGGGGGGGGACCTAAAGACCCTATAGTGCAAGGAAAAAAAGTTTGTTTTCCTGGCACTATAGTGGTCCTTTAAGAGCCAGGGATGCTCCCTGCTACCATCACTAGTTGGTCTTTGTTTGCCCTATTCTACCATGTAACACCCCAATCATTTATTACTAGTCGTACTCTCTAGTCTAGAACATCTGCTGATAAATAGGGTTTCCATGCCCAACCCTATTTACAGTAATATTTAAATAACTACTTATCACTCACAATAAAAAGGTTTTATTTATTTTTTGACAGATTGAAATTAAATTTTGTGTCATCTCACATCCTGTGTGTTTTGGGCCATACATTCATTTGATGTTTTGTTTCCCTCTTGTTTGGCAGTGGAAGGAGCCGTTATTCTTGGAGAGTTGCTTTCTGCTGTTAAGAGGTCTTTAGCTCGCATACTTGTAATCATCGTCAGCCTGGGTTATGGTATTGTCAAGTAAGTGAGCTGAATGTCTTGGCCTTTAATGAGTGCATATGTGTGCAATTTGTGTGGTGCATGGGCTATTTGTGGTATTTTATGTGTGTTGGGAACTGCTTGCAGGTCTGAGCGTGTATGTGGACTGTTTGTTATATATGTATTGTGTATATGTATGAGGTAGGTATTTTTATTGTGAATGTGTTTGAGGTGTTCTGTGTATGTGTGTGGGATGTTTGCACTGGTGTGTGTGAGGTAGGCTATTTATTGTGGCACTGTTTAAGATAAAATAAAAATTTGATTAAAGAAAATTGAACATAAAAAGTTATTTTAAATGAGTGATTAAAACAATACTTATACAGAGTATAAGAAAACAAAGCGCCATGTAAAAGGGAATGAATACCACCTGGTAATACAGTATCTAGAAAGGAAAAAAAACTGTACATAGCGTTATACAGTTAAGTACAAGGCAAGAGGGAAAGGGGAAAGTGAAAAAACTCACAAGACGTCTGGAAATTCAGGCTTGTCTCCCTGCAAAATGGGGTATGTGTGGAGTAGATATTCTGCTGGCAGAAGAGGGCAATACGTTCAAGCTTGTCTCCACTGAAAGTGGATCTGGAGCAGTAAACTGCAGGAGGTAGATGAAACAGCAAATAGCAGCCTGGCAACAGGAACAGAGTAACAGGGGAGGGGGACAATGAAAACAAAGTAAAAGTCCCATAAATAAAATCCAACGTGTTTAATCCGTTGTATGGGCCCTGAGGAAGTCCATACAACAGACAAAATGCGTTGGATATTATTTGTGGGACTTTTACTTTGTTTTTATTGTCCCCCTCCCCTGTTACTCTGTTCCTGTTGCCAGGCTGCTATTTGCTGTTTCATCTACTTCCTGCAGTTTACTGCTCCAGGTTCACTTTCAGTGGAGACAAGCTTGAACGTATTGCCCTGTTACTCTGTTCCTGTTGCCAGATTGCATGCAAGATACAAGTGTTCTTTACCGACTGCAAGTACTGACCACAGGTTCCCTGGCGCTGATAGAGTTGCGCTCTAACCTGGCAGGCGTGAATGCAATGCCAGCACATGTGTACATTTTTTATAGCATTAGCAAAATATATAGATTGATTTTTGTGTTCTTTCTTTTTAACATAATCTTGTATTCCCATGACAGATCGTATTTAAATTGAGGCAAAATAGGCAAACAAATGAAATCACCATAGACAAAAGTTCCTGGGTATTTTCTAGGTCGATAAAATTGATTAACTTTTTTTTTTAAATGCAGGCCGCGTCTTGGTGCTACGCTGCACAAGGTCGTTATGGCTGGAGCGCTCTACCTACTGTTCTCTGGCATGGAAGGCGTTCTTCGAGTCACAGGCGTAAGTTTATTAACAGGTTCCCAAAACAATATAATGGGTCGATATCTTTTAAAGCAATCTATTTTTATTTCTTTAATCTCTTCTTTCTCAATTAAACTCTATCTAATCTTTAAACAGATGATTTAACAATATTGTGTTTGTGGGGTATTTTTTATTTTTTTATTTATGTTTTTATTTGTGATACAAATAATGGCCTTACACTAAATATTCCACAAATAAAAATCATCTCGGGAGTCAGAACTCCTGTATTATTAGATAATTAAAGTGACAGGCAGAAACAAAATATCCACGCAGGTTACATATTAGAATGTGACAAATGTCTGTGCGATATACCTGACATTGGCTTTGCTTTTTAATTTTTTTAGTGTGCTCTTCATCTTTAGCCATTAACGCCAGTGCTTGCTATGTTTGATAGTCTAGTTATGCAAACGATTAACATGTTATTGAAGATGTGTTCTGTTTTACCTTCAAATTTAAATGTAAAAATATTCAACGTTTAAAATACTAGATGCGGACCATGCATGTTTATTTGGTCTGCTATCAGAGAAAGAGCCGGTGTGAAATACACTGATCCACTTAAAGTGAAACCAACTCAGCTATAACTTCCCCATAGAGCACTGTTATGTACAGTGCTAAAAATGAAAACAGTGGGTATGTCCATCTTGGCTGCCACATCTTATCTTCTGATTGCATATTTTTATGCCTGTACCATTCTTTTATAAGGGGCATTTAGTATAGTTCTCGGTAACTGGCATGCTGCCAGAGGCAGAATATTGGTGAAATTTTTATAAAATATGCTTATTTTTTGGCTACTTGTCAATTGAAGAATGTATTGATATGTTTGAGCTAAATAAAGCATATTATATACATGCTAAATACATTCCACGTCCACACAAACTATGTTAGAGAGACACTCCAATGCCATACCATAGCGTAGCTTAAAGGGGCTTCAGCTACCATAACCACTACAGACTATAGTAGTTAGATGCTAGAAATCTATTCCAACATAACTTCTCCAATATAATAAGCCAAAGTGTTTTCGAGGTTTGAGTGTTCATTTAAGTTAGTTTGGTGTGGTGCTTAAATCGACACTATAATCACCAAAGCAACTTTAGCTTAATGAAGCAGATCTAGTGTATAGATTATGCCCCTGCAGTCTTACTGCTCAATTTTGCCATTTGGGAGTTAAATCACTGTTGTTTCTGTTTATGTAGCCCTAGCCACACCTCCCCTGGCTGCGACTGACACGGCCTGCATGAAAACAAAATGGTTTCATTTTCAATCAGATGTAACTTACTTTAAAAGTTTTTATCCCCTGCTCTGAAAATTGAACTTTAATTACATACTGGAGGCTCCCGCAGGGTCTGACAAGCTATTAATAGAGCAGGAGATAAGGAATTCTAAATTAAACAGAATTTGCAATAAAGGAAGTGTAAACATTAGATGACTCTTCACATGAAGTGTTTAAGAAGGCTATAGAAGTCACATGCAGGGAGGTGTGATTAGGGCTGCATAAACAAAGTGATTTAACTCCTAAAAAGCAGACAACTGAGCACTGAGACCTCAGGGACATGATCTATACACCAAAACGGCTTCATTAAGCCAACGTTGTTTTGGTGACTACAAGCATCCTTTTAAGATTTTACAGACCGATATTCTCTTCTAGCAATGCACTAACCAGTAGCTCTACGTCATCTCGCAAGCTTGAACTCATTCCATTCTGGACAAACACTAACCTCTGCTTATCCCATATCCCTGACATTAATTCATTGTGCTCTCTTTACTCCAGCATTACTTCAGTACCATGGCATTCATTGCAAATGTGAGTCTTTCATTGATCGATGCCTGCATTATCTTTTGGATATCCTTTAAGACACACCATCTTACGAGTACTTTCTGCTGACTGTGTTCCTCCAGTTTTACAATCAGAATCTATCTATGTATTAACACTGCATGTGCTTGTGCTTGTGCTTATCCATCTGTAAATCCTGAAAAAGGGCAATGAAGCTGTGAGAGTCACATTGGAAACACCAAGACTTTGGTGGCAGCAATATAGCTCAGCATACCATGAATCCTAATCCGTAACTGCAGCAGTACAAATGATTAAAGGACCACTATAGTGCCAGAAAAACACTCAGTGAGACAGCCACTAGAGGCTGGATTAACCCAAATATAAACATAGCAGTTTCTCTGAAACTGCTATGTTTATTGAAAAAAGGGGTTAAACCTAGCTGGACCAGGCACCCAGACCACTTCACTAAGCTGAAGTGGTCTGGGTGCCTATAGTGGTCCTTTAACTATTCCCAGATCAATCTACAGATGTACACTGCTCCAAAAAAATAAAGGGAACACAAAAATAACACATCCTAGATCTGAATGAATTAAATATTCTTCTGAAATGTTCTTTACATAGTTGAATGTGCTGACAACAAAATCACACAAATGCAAAAATGGAAATCAAATTTTTCAACCCATGGAGGTCAGGATTTGGAGTCACACTCAAAATGGAAGTGGAAAAACACACTACAGGCTGATCCAACTTTGATGTAATGTCCTTAAAACAAGTCAAAATGAAGCTCAGTAGTGTGTGTGGCCTCCACGTGCCTGTATGACCTCCCTACAACGCCTGTGCATGCTCCTGATGAGGTGGCGGATGGTCTCCTGAGGGATCTCCTCCCAGACCTGGACTAAAGCATCTGCCAACTCCTGGACAGTCTGTGGTGCAACGTGACATTGGTGGATGGAGCGAGACATGATGTCCCAGATGTGCTCAATTGGATTCAGGTCTGTGGAACGGGCGGGCCAGTCCATAGCATCAATGCCTTCGTCTTGCAGGAACTGCTGACACACTCCAGCCACATGAGGTCTAACATTGTCTTGCGTTAGGAGGAACCCAGGGCCAACCGCACGAGCATATGGTCTCACAAGGGGTCTGAGGATCTCATCTCGGTACCTAATGGCAGTCAGGCTACCTCTGGCGAGCACATGAAGGGCTGTGCGTCCCCCCAAAGAAATGCCACCCCACACCATTACTGACCCACTGCCAAACCCGTCATGCTGGAGAATGTTGCAGGCAGCAGAATGTTCTCCACGGCGTCTCCAGACTCTGTCGCGTCTGTCACATGTGCTCAGTGTAAACCTGCTTTCATCTGTGAAGAGCACAGGGCGCCAGTGGCGAATTTGCCAATCTTGGTGTTCTCTGGCAAATGCCAAACGTCCTGCACGGTGTTGGGCTGTAAGTACAACCCCCACCTGTGGACGACTGGCCCTCATACCACCTTCATGGAGTCTGTTTCTGACCATTTGAGCAGACACATGCACATTTGTGGCCTGCTTGAGGTCATTTTGCAGGGCTCTGGCAGTGCTCCTCCTGTTCCTCCTTGCACAAAGGCAGAGGTAACGGTCCTGCTGCTGGGTTGTTGCCCTCCTACGGCCTCCTCCACGTCTCCTGATGTACTGGCCTGTCTCCTGGTAGCGCCTCCATGCTCTGGACACTACGCTGACAGACACAGCAAACCTTCTTGCCACAGCTCGCATTGATGTGCCATCCTGGATGAGCCGCACTACCTGAGCCACTTGTGTGGGTTGCAGACTCAGTCTCATTCAACCACTGCCAGCATTCAAAAGTGACCAAAACATCAGCCAGGAAGTATAGGAACTGAGAAGTGGTCTGTGGTCACCACCTGCAGAACCACTCCTTTATTGGGGGTGTCTTGCTAATTGCCTCTAATTTCCACTTGTTGTCTATCCCATTTGCACAACAGCATGTGAAATTGATTGTCACTCAGTGTTGCTTCCTAAGTGGACAATTTGATTTCACAGAAGTGTGATTGTCTTGGAGTTACATTGTGTTGTTTAAGTGTTCCCTTTATTTGTTTGAGCAGTGTATTACTTTAACATGTCACAAATATATTTTTACTCCCTTTCCATGCTTGGTGTATAGCATTGTGTCATAGAGCTTTGTACTTTCATTATTGCTGTACTAGATGCAGTTATAAATGATTGTCGGTAAACACACCATGGTTTTCCCATGCTAAATGGGTTACTAAATTACACAAGTGGCTTTTAAGAAGTCCATTAAGAATTTTCCTCTTGATGGTAATATAATCTGCCCTTCTCTTTCAACTTTAACTGCAATAATTACCTGCTAGGGTTAACTCCGGATTCTTAGATGACTTTTGATAGTCTAAACAACGCTGGACGTCCTGCAGCGTCGCCGTAATTGAATAATGCTTTCCTATGGGGAGATCCTAATGCTAGCGCGGCCATTGCCAAGCATTAGGTCTCCCCTACCGCCAGACGTCAGCGGGGGAGGAGTGCGGGCGGAGCTGAGCCAGCACAGAGGGACAACGACGCTGGACCCAGGTGAGTGACAGAAGGGCTTATTAACCCCTTCTGCACCAAGGGAGGAGGGGGTCTTGACAAAGGGGGAAGCTATAGTGCCAGGAAAATGAGTTTGTTTTCCTGGCACTATAGTTTCCCTTTAAACCATGTGGGATGTTAGGAGTTAAGATCATGTTTGGGTGAGATGTTGAGAGAACAGACATTTCTGCAGTACCTACTGTTTGATTGTAAATGTATGCAACAAGCCAGATATCCACGTACATTACTTTTTATTTATTTTTATTTATTACCAAAAACCTTTACAAATGCACTAAATTAAACAAAAGTGGGATTTTTTTAATTTCATTTTTTTGTTAGATAATCTATAACTTTGTAACTAATGAAGTAAATGTACAATTACAAGCCAGGACAGATAAGATGACTAAATAGTCACACTATTGCATCTTCCAGTCATTTACCATAAAATAGCTGATTTGGGTTCACATATCGCAGGTCAGTCCCTCTGCGTGTACGTACGGTTTCTTACTTTGTATGCACAGTTAGGTAAGTGGAAAGCAAAAAAGTAATAGGCGCTCACTATAACTTAATAGGTCTATTTATGTGGGCTGCAGTACACAATACAAGGATTCCCAAACCTCGTGAATGAACAAATAGTAAAAATTGAAAATGGCGTATACCGCGCCCAAAGATTATACGTACATAAATCTTCAGATGATACCTTAGACCTCAGAATAACAGAAAAAAAAACCAGCAATAGTGCAATACTGTATATTATAATACAGATTAGAATATTAGTACTATATGGGATCCACTCACATTTGATTGAACTAGCTAAGAGCTCTGCTGTGTTGCGCATGGATGGTACAATCCCCGTCTAAGGATATATGGTGATGTAGGTAATATCGGTGCTCCAAATGCAATGCAGTATGCAAAGTATATATGGAGACAAATATAAAGAAGAAAACTCCAATGGTGAAGTAAGTACTTTATATATGAAAAGAAGATAAGGTATTGCACTTACATTTGCTAGAGCAAGACTTGCTCTAGTTAAAACAGCATGGTTGGTATAATCCCCACCTAGGGATATGTTGGTACCAGGAAGCAAGATGATAAAATAAAAAAGCAAATGGCTATTAAAAGCAAGCTATATTTTAACAAAATAATAGTAAAATTCTTTTTTAAAAAAAAATAATTAAAATGGATGAAGAAATCTCACTTGACGCGTTTCGCCTGTCCAAGGCTTTTTTAAAAGTGTGAGATAGTCTTTACAATGCTTGGTTTATATTTGGGAGTCTTTAGACCATATATAAACCAAGCATTGTAAAGACTATCTCTCACTTTTCAAAAAGCGTTGGACAGGCAAAACGCGTCAAGTCTAAACTACCATCTGAAGATTTATGTACGCATAATCTATGGGCGCGGTATACACCATTTTCATTTTTACAGTTAGGTAAGTATCTGAAATTATATAAAGCGTTTTATTTGTGTTTTTCACGGTTTGCTTCTGATTGGTGTCTATTTGTGAAGATGTTTTTATATTTGAAAGAAATATAAAGTCAGTTTATTCCTACTTGTAATTCAAAGTTCAAATGTGTTTTTAAAAGGTCAACATGTAAGAACTACTAAGTTTCATGTACTTTGTATAACATTGTATTCTTTCCAGTTCTAAAGCTATAGCGAGCAGATCTATACCAGTCCTTAATGTGTGGGTTACGACTCTTTATTATTCACTTTGGCTGGTGCCATTCCTCCCCTGAACCCATGTTGCTGGTACTGCAAGCTATAGCCATTTTGGTTGTGGTGCCTCTTCAAGACACCCTTGAAGCTGCCTCACTGTGTGGGTCAGGGGACATGCTATCATTTGCTTATTTGTGTTTCCTCCTTTTAATTCCTATGCTCCGTTCTTGGTTTAGGCGCAGTCTGACCTTGCCTCCCTGGCTTTTATTCCTCTGGCTTTTCTTGACACTGCCTTGTGCTGGTGGATATCCTTCCCTGACCTTTTTTGTTGTCTCTGCTTGTATTTCTGTTTGTTTGTCTCATTTTATGATCCTTATTGTTAATTACTGGTCACTAATATGGTAACCTGGTTTAACCAGAATTAAGACTTGCTCTAGTAAATGTAAATGTTTTCGTGTTCTCAAAACTTTATGCGTTTTTTTGTACCCCCACTAATTTTCCAAAAATAGTGTTAACTATATATATATGGCCACACATTCTCGCCATAACCTAGATGCCAAGTTCCCCTCTTGGTAATTAGATGCAGTTGGATTGCACACCTAAACGATGAAAATTCCCAAATAGAGACTGCCTGTTATATCATGTCATCATGTTAGAAGTGCATTGTCTAGTTTGGTGTTTAGTGTCCTGTTCAAAGAGACATGATGGCATACTAACATAGCTTCCCTATGAAGTCCACAGATGACTTTAATAAACTGCTATCCAATCACCACTTCCTGGTAAGCCTTCTTAAATTCATGGGTTCCACATCTTAAAACTATACAAGAAATGCACTTGACTTCATCACACTTTTAGTGCTCACTTATATTTCCTCAATTTCTTATAGTTTATGGAGTTATTCAGTAGTTTGGTAAATGTGATGGATATGCAAGGGAGTTGTAAATATTAGGAGTATATAACCAAGCGGGAATAACATCTAGAATCACATTGTTGGTGGGGCTGGCCAACTCCACCATCATGTTGGAGCCCAGCCAGGGACTGGAGAATGCTGGGAAAGCAGGGAAGAAAGTAGGAGCTTACCTGAACGCCGGCCTTGTTGCCCACAATATAGTTAACTTGTATGCGTGATTTAATACAGGAGTGCCCAAATGTTAGATCCCCAGATGTCGTAGAACTACAACTCCCATGATGCTTTGCTGGCCTTTAGAATGACAAAGCATCATGGAAGTTGTAGTTTGGGCACCCCTGTTTTAGTAGACTGTGCGCACAAATTACTATATTGTGCTCACTGTATAGGTAAAGTGTGCTAATGCAGTGCCTGTCTCCTGGGCACAATCTACTAAATTGTGCACACGAGTACAACATTTTAATAAAAAATAAATAAAAATGGCATGTTACCTCTGGGACATCATAAGTTACAGTTAGTTATTATGTCTTGTTGTTTTTATAATTTAGTTTTAAAAAGTTTTTTTCTACATCAACCTCTACCTGACCAACTGGCAGTGTTTCCCTTTTTTGCTCCAATAAAACTGTAGATCTGTACATGGGACACAGCAAAGGTTCCTGCGGCTATATTTGAGATGTTTACTTACCATAACGGAAACTGAGCTACCACTCCTCGATTTCCTGCTGTACCCATTAAACACAGTTGTGTGTGGATTCAGGAGATACGCTCAGCACTGCTATGGTTCGGTAACAGAGCATCTTGATTGTGTGAGTCACTTCTTTGATTAGGCAGAGCTCGGAGATATTATTTTTAATTTAATTTAGCATATATTTTAAGGCCTTGTCTGTATAAGGAAAGAATAGGTCACCTCCAACCCACAATGTCCCTTTAACTGACACTATTGTAAACGCAGCAGGGAAAATGTGTGTAATTGCATGTATGTGATGGCCTTACGCCTAATTTGATTGTCTGTTTGAGTTACTATATAAGTGATGCCGACAGTTTAGTTGGTCAATTTAGAACCCGTTTTCTATGTCAATAGATGTTTATATTTTTGTGTGTGTTTTCCTGGTGATCGCGTTTTCCTTAACCCATCGACACATCTTCATAAGCCTCACACAGACCATGAAGCTGCTGAGACTAAGAAGGAACGTGGTCAAGTTGTCTTTGTACAGACACTTCACCAACACGCTCATCTTGGCTGTTGTAGGTATGTTTCACCTCATAACTCAAACCCCTTTGCTTCCAAAGCTCATAACACCAATTATTTTCTGATGCAAGCTTACATGCAGGAGGATTGTTTGAAAACCTGTATCCCCCAGGCACCTATAGTTGCTTACCGTGTTTTCCCGAAAATAAGCCCTAGCTGGATTATCGGGATGGGCTGCAATATAAGCCCTACCCCGAAAATAAGACCTAGGCAGGGCCGGCGGCTGCCGGCCCTTAAATGCCACAGCCGACTGAGTGCTCTATAGAGAGCGCTCAGACGGCTGCCGCACTGCCTCACCTCCCCTTCCCTGTAGCGTGGCCGAGCTCCTCTCCGGTCCACGACCCGGCCGGACAGTCCGGCCGGGTCGCAGACCGGAGAGGAGCTCGGCCACGCTACAGGGAAGAGCAGGTGAGGAGAAGATTGGAGGGGGGAGAGTATTACAGGGAGGGAGGGAGGGGGAACACACATTGGAGGGGAGAGCATTACAGGGAGGGAGGGAGGGGGGAGAGCATTACAGGAGGGGAGGGGGGGAGAGTACAGGAGAGCACAGCATGGGGGAGGGGGAGAGCACACAGGAGGAGGGAGGGGGGAGAGACAGGGAGGAGGGAGGGGGGGAGAGCACAAGAGGGAGGAGGAGGGGGGGGAGAGGCCTACAGGGAGGGAGGGAGGGGGGAGAGTATTACAGGGAGGGAGGTGGGAGGGGGAGAGAGTATTACAGGAGGAGGAGGGGGAGAGACACAGGGAGGGAGGGAGGGGGAGAGCATTACAGGAGGGAGGGAGAGGGGGGAGAGCATTTACAGGGAGGGGAGAGTACAGGTGAGGGAGGAGGGGAGAGTAATACAGGAGGGAGGGAGGGGAGAGTACTACAGGAGGGAGGGAGGGGAGAGCATTACAGGAGGGGGGGAGAGTATTACAGGGAGGAGGGAGGGGGGGGAGAGGCACACAGGAGGGGGGGGAGGGGGGGGAGAGCATTACAGGGAGGGGGGAGAGCACAGGAGGAGGAGAGTACTACAGGGAGGGAGGGAGGGGGGGGAGAGCCACAGGAGGGAGGGAGGGGGGGGAGAGCATTACAGGAGGGAGGGAGGGGGGGAGAGTATTGAGGAGGGGAGGTAGAGCATTACAGGAGGGAGTGGAGGGGGAGAGCATTACAGGAGGGGGAGGGGGAGAGACACAGGGAGGGGAGGGGGAGAGCATTGGGGGGAGGGGGAGAGCATTACAGGAGGGGGGGAGAGTATTACAGGGAGGGGGAGGGGGAGAGAGTACACAGGAGGGGAGAGCACACAGGGAGGGAGGGAGGGGGGAGCATTACAGGAGGGAGGGAGGAGGGGGGGAGAGCATTACAGGAGGAGGAGGGGGAGAGCATTACAGGAGGGGAGTGGATACGGACACGGGAGGGAGAGGGGGGAGAAATGATAATACACGGGGGGGGGAGGTGAGGGTCTCTGGGGGGGTTACACAGCGCGGACACCGGCTGACAGACTGGCTCTATGCCCTAGTGTGTTATAAATTAATATAAGACCCGGACTTATTTTCGGAGAAACACGGTAGTTACAAGTTCATTGTCCACCAAGTTCAATGTGGATCGGACACAAGAACCCGTCTTGGTTTACATTTAATGGGTCCGAGTTCCTGGTGAAGTTCTGAATTTAGAAGACCTGTAAATCTTTTAAGGCTATTACAAGTTATCAAACCTAAGGTCCAAAAGTAAGATGTACACCACAAGCTTTCTCTTCTTATTGATACATAAATAATGTTCATTAATATCCCAATATGGAACTCCTCTCAATGAGTCTTAAATGAGTAACCTACATAAGAAAAAAATAATATAATATAAACTTTGACTTACAATATTAAATTGATGAGAGCTACTTGCTTCTCTAGAAAATATAATGAACCCTGGCTATTACCTGCTGTCAATATCCCAATAGTCACTGTATTTGCAATTCAGCATATTTTGTTTTGCATGGTCTGTGTCTCACATCGGAATGTGTCGTTAAAGGCTTCCACTGTTCAGTATAAATGGGAGTCATCTGTAGCTTGCAGACGTCCGTTTGAACACCCAGATTTTGAAGGATAAATTGTATACCCTTAAAGTCAAAATCGATCTTCAAAATGTTTAAATTATTTATTTTTACAGCGCTCCAATTCTTAGAGCTAGAAATAGATGCTGCAGCTTAATAATACTGTGTATCAATAAAAATGTAATAATTTGTCTTATTTTCTTTTTCCAACATGTAGCATCAGTTGTATTTATTGTATGGACTACCATGAAATTCCGTCTGGTGGATTGTCAGTCGGTGAGTTGTAACAATGTATTGCTTATTGTTTTCTGGCTTTGTAGACATTCATAGGTTAATAACCCTTTATAAGGAGCAAATGTGTTGTGTATAGACAGGTTGATGCTAACTGTGTGTTCATCTGGCAGGATTGGCAGGAACTCTGGGTGGATGATGCCATCTGGCGACTTCTTTTCTCCATGATCCTCTTTGTTATTATGGTCTTGTGGAGGCCATCAGCAAACAACCAGAGGTGTGTACCATATAATCTTCACTTACCTGTGATGCCAATAATAGATCCTTACGCTTTTGTGTCCATCTGTTCCCACCTCACAGTTATCAAAAAATCCCCCCATCCCCCCTCTTTTTTTACTTCCCTTATACCAGCGCAGAGGTCTCTTGGCGCTGACTCTGTCTTCGCCTCCTTCAACATCATCGCACAGGGGGGGAAAGTGCCACTCTCTCGTTAAGCCTTCCCCACAGGAAAGCAACAAATCAATGCTTTCTTATGGGCATTTAAAATATGCTAAATGTACAGTGTTGTTTCACAGAGTTGCAGGAAGTGCCTTTAGTGACTGTCTAGAAGACAGCCACTAGAGGCAGTCTTATCCCTGGAATGGCAACATTGCAGTTACTCTAAAACTGCAATGATTTCAGCTGCAGGGTTAAGGGGACTGGAACAGTGCACCCAGACCACTTCAATGAGATGAAGTGGCTTTGGTGCCTACAGTGTCCCTTTAAGCCTTTAGAAACACTTACCTGTGAGTAAAAATGGCTATTAAATCTTTTATTACTACCTTTGTTGTATGGTTCCTCCGTCCTCCCCCCAAGCATATAGTTATATTTATTCTGTTTGTTAAAGCTGGCTGAAAAGTTAAATGGTATCCTCATGAGAAATACCAAATTGCAAAATCCTAAATAACTTTCATATCTGAAGAAGCAAGACAAATGCCTTTATGTGCTACAAAAAAAAGAAATGTACAAAAAAGTGTTTAATTTAACAATGATGGGATACTAGGGTTTTTGCAGTAATTGAGAATCCATAATCCATATTACTATAACTTGCTTGGTAACTGTAGTGGTTAGTGTTTGTAGGTTACATTTGCTCACTGATAAGAAAACGTATTATACTAGTTGTTCAGTCTAACCTTTGGAGAGTGAGGTAACTATCATTCGTATCTCTTTCCAGGTTTGCCTTTTCTCCACTAACAGAGGAAGATGAAGATGATGAACAGAAGGAGCCAATGCTAAAAGAAAGTTTTGGTAGGAACTTGCAGTCAAGACACCACGAGCCACCAGATTTTCTACATAAAATCAGGAGCCACATCTTCTACATATAATCTTAATAGACATTGGGAGCCACCACATCTCATACGTATAATCCCAATATCTCTCCATCGGTTTATTTCACATAGCAAAAAGTACTTCAAATTATAGTTGTAGCAATGGCTCATTTTTGTCCATATTTAGCCATGTAGTTATGAAGAGATGTTAGACATGGTGTCCATTATTGGTTACGATGACATTTACATAGATTGATACACATTAATATGGCCATTAGTGACCTCTAATACAAGAAGCTATGCTTTGAATATTTTGAAATATTAAAGAACACTCCAAGCACCATGACCACTACAACCTGCTGTATTGGTTATGGTACGTTGGTGCCATTCAATTATAAGTAGACTATTTTAGAATGGTTTGACTTCTACCTGCAGTCCGCCTCTCTACTACTAACAATATAGAGTAGGCTCTTGGTCTGAGCTAAGCCCTTTAGTTCCGTACCTAGCTCATTGGCTGAAAGTGATCAGCCTATGTTGATTTAGCTCAGGAAAGGTGATGGGAGCTTCTGGATGTCAGTTGTTCTTGATAGAAACAGGAAACTGTGTCATAAGAGCTCAAATTGTAGTAAAACTATTGGACTACATCCAATGGGAGGGGGCTGTAAAGGTTATAATGCTTGGAGTGTTTCTTTAACTGCACTGCTGCAGCCCCATATTTTAAATTTGTGTTTTCATAATTTAAAATGTGTCAGTTTTTATCAAATTTCTTTCTTCCCATAGAGGGTATGAAAATGAGAAGCTCAAAGCAAGAAACAAATGGAAACCCTAAAGCAACAAAAGCCGTAAGTATGAACACTGAAAGGTGCAGTGTTTGTTACTGGGGAAATTACATGATCAAGGGCAAATGTGGATTAGGAGTAGCAGGCCTGTATATATGTAAGCAGCCCTGTATGTGTATATGTAATGCTTTTACCCTTAAAATGATTTTCTCAAACTTTCAAAAACTAAAACAGAGCATGAAATGAATGTGTAACACACCCATTGTTAGTTTTATTGATTATTTACAATTTCTTTTCTGTTAAATTTGTATTCTGAGTGGGACCTGTTTGCCATCCTGGTTCTATATCTGATGTACAAGTTGGCCGCATGTTTGTATATGTGTGCAATCTGGATATAATATGTAAATGTATACAGGGCTTCAATTCCAAATCCTAGGCCACAAGCAAGGCCTTTAAACGTACTTGCCACTGCCAATTATTTTAACAAATGCTGTCTCTGGCAGGAGGAAGATCTGAAGTGGGTAGAAGAAAACATCCCATCTTCTGTAACTGATGTGTGAGTATTTCTCTGGACACTACAGGTCTCTTGTGTTGGGTGTCCAGTATTAATCCAGAGAAAGAATTCTTTGCAGAAGATTATGCCTATAAGAGGGTATATCACACAAGATAAACCATGGCGTAACTTGTAGCGTTGTTTTGCTTGACAAAAAAACAACAACCTCTTAGTGACAAGGATAACCTACATGTATTTATTAATTCATTATTCTTTTTGTTTTGTTTTTTCCCCCCCAGTTATTGCTCGGTGATGTTTTCTTTAACTCTTTTCTAAACTGCAATTGAAGGCCGCACCTCATAAAATATAATTTTATCTGTCATAACATACAATGAAATTTCAAATTTAATGACAGTTTTCTTTTCAAGTAGATCACAAGTAGAAAATCTACAGCAAGCATGTCAAACTCAAGCCTGGCACAGGCCACATAAACATGGTTTAAGTTTATGTGGGCCGCAAAAAAAAATACCTTAAATTTTCATAGAAATGTAGGTTTCTTTTTAAAAGTACAGTATAAAAAAAAAAAAAAACAGAATCCCCCTCTACTAAACCACAGCACCCCCCTCTACCACCCTGTACCAAATCTGATCCTCTCGCTGACTGACACGCACACTCGCTGACAGACACGCACACTCGCTGACAGACACGCACACGCGCTGACAGACACGCACAGGCGCTGACAGACACGCACAGGCGCTGACAGACACGCACAGGCGCTGACAGACACGCACAGGCGCTGACAGACACGCACAGGCGCTGACAGACACGCACAGGCGCTGACAGACACGCACAGGCGCTGACAGACACGCAGACACACATACTCACTGACAGGCGCACACACACATAAGGACACACTGACAGGCGCGCACACACATAAGGACACACTGACAGGCGCGCACACACATAAGGACACACTGACAGGCGCACACACACATAAGGACACACTGACAGGCGCACACACACATAAGGACACACTGACAGGCGCACACACACATAAGGACACACTGACAGGCGCACACACACATAAGGACACACTGACAGGCGCACACACACATAAGGACACACTGACAGGACACACTGACAGGCACACACACATAAGGACACACTGACAGACACACACACATAAGGACACACTGACAGACACACACACTGACAGGCACACAGATACTCACTGACACACACACACACACACTGACAGACACCTTTAGGAGCTGGTGTGGGGATCTTCTGTCTGGAGATCTCCTTCCTGCACGCCTTCCTGATCCTCACTGCTCCCTCGCGCGGATAAGTGATACCGGGTGCCGGAATATGAAGTCATATTCTGGCGCCCGGGAGGGAGCAGTGAGGAGCAGGAACGCTGAGCTCCCTCGCTGTATCCTCCGTCCCTTCCTCCCCGGGAAAGTGTTAGCAGAGTAGGCACCTGCAATATGGAGAAAGCAGGTGCCTACTCTGCTATAACACCAACATGTACTCGCGGCTAAACAGGCTGCAAAGATGGTCCTTGTGAGCCCCATGCAGCCAGCGGGCTGCGAGTTTGACATGCTTGATCTACAGGGTTAGTAGATCAAGATTATTCCCTAAAGTGAGAATTCAAAGTGAATTTACAATTTAAGGACAAAGTAGCGGAACTGAACACATAGCTGACTTGGAGAATTTTCCAAATTTGGCTACTTTGACCTTAAATTTGAAATTCACTTTCAATTCTCACTTTAGGGAAAAACCTTGATAGTATCACAAGTCTGGGCAACATTTCCTCCAACACAAATCATGAGGTGCATGGCTGTGGAAAAGAAGACTAACGTGTCAAACAACACTAATGGCAGCCAAGTACCTTGTCTTTATTTTCCTCACTGTAGCTTCTATGGTTATTTACATACCAATGGTCTCTGTTCTATGTGCTACAAAGATCATCTACAAAGACAGAATAGTGCTGGCAGGAAAAGCTCCTCAATTTGCATTGGTGGGAAGAAGGATTGGGTCATCTACACAAGTGATGTAAATTCTCAGGCATTAGATGTAGCTTATTCTGAATTCCTACAGACTTAGTCTAGTCTTTACAAGCTGAAAGTGAACGGAACTGCAAAAACAAAACAGAAAATAGATTACACCGACAGGATATCAAACAAAGGAATGCCGTTTCTCAAGTTTAGAAAAGAAGGGCTATAAGGGCAATGTTTTAGAAGGAGGATCAAGAAGGCGAAAGTGAAACCTTAATGAAATAGATCTCATGAATGGCAAAAAGAAAATGAACTAATGCTCTGTGTCTTATATAGGAAAGCATTCAGTATAAATATTCTGATGTTCTCGATTGCTCCTGTGCTTACAAAGCCAATACAGATGAAAAGGGTAGAAAACCATGTTTTTGCAGAAATAATTGTACAAGTTGTGCTTACTGTAATACACTAGTGTTTTGGTTTTGCTGTGGGAAATATGCAGTGGTGGTGTCCAGTCTTTTTACCAACAGTTTTTCTAGCAAGTGTATAGATTTGGAGAAAAACTATAATAAAAAAAAAAAAAAAGTTTGTGTCTGAATTGTTCAGCGGACACTCAATGCTGAGGACTTGAGAGACAGTGAGAGCAGAAGAGAACTCCCACAGGAGGCCCCTCGGCTCTCCACCCATAGCAATGACAGCGCATGTGTTGTGGTTGCTATGGTAACTCGCAGGCTAGTAAGTATAGGAACAGAGTGTTCTATCTTTCCTTGAAAAGTCCCCAGTGCTACCCAATTGTCCTTTGCTGACGAGCACAGGGCAAAATACAGTTTGGATTGTGGAGTGCAGGTTTTTGACAGTTTTTGTTTTTTTTATATATATATATATAATATGGGAAATAACACACAGATCAGTTCTGTGCAGTATGGAGCCCTAATCCAGGGCAGTACAAGGAAACCAGGACTTACATAAAAATCGTGGGAGTCAATACAGGAAAAGAAGGGAGTCTCATGTAAGGGAAGCACTCTCTCTGTAGCCCTTCACATGATACAGATCAGTAGCAGAGCTGTCCACTGAGCAGGCAATCTGGTTTTATTTATTGTGCCTAAAGAGGGAACAGCAATTGCTATATCAATAACTTCTGTCTCTTGTGTTACAGGGCTCTCCCTGCATTGCTCGATTCAGATGAGGTCAGTATCTTCCTTTTTCAATTTACTTTTAGCTGCCAAACCAATCTCATGACACAGGGTCATGTGCTGTGTCTAAGTCACTCTGGCTGTTGCTGTAGAAAGGAAATAGAATACACAATGCTACATATTAACTCTGTGGCTCCTGCCAATTCTCAGAGGGGTTAGTATGCTTAAAATTAGGATGTAATACATTTTCTTTAGGTGCCTTCAATTTGTTTGAGATTTTTTTTCCCCTCTCACTTTTCCTAGGTTGTGTTAGTCACATTAAAATATTGTTCAGATGCGATTCATACAGGAGCAGTAACTAAAGTTTGCAAATTAGAGTAAGATCAAAATGTTGCAAAAATAATCATTCATACATGAGTACCAGATCATGATCACAGGTATTGTAATGGAAAAGAAAATATTCTTTATACAAAAATGACTTCAAAAAAGCAAATATATGCAGTATTTAGCCCTTGATGAAAGACAAATCTTAAACAATATAAGCATTTGTTGACAATTGTACCTTGCACACTATGAAGATCAGATAATCAAAGCATATAATCTTGTTCTGTAAGGCAAATCTTGGTGTCTGGAATATACATCAATCACTGCCATTCTAAAATAAATATATATTTTTGAGGCCCTACATATATCGGTATTAAGGTGTGCAAGGCAGCACTAATGATGCCAGATGATGGAGATATATTCAAGTGTAGAGGCAGTTTACTTTATACATGGGAAGAATGGTTAACACCAGTCAATGGAATTTGCGCAGTTCTTTATTAAATGTTAAAAATGGCTAGTATACCAGCTTACAGTAGCTGATCTCGATTTTGGAAGGGTGTGGCCCATTTCTAAAACTTACATTTATTTATTTTTTTAATAAAAGTTTGTATATTTATATATATTTTTTTAACCTTTCTTATACAGGAGCGCATGATCACACACTTTGAAAGGTCAAAAATGGAATGAAAAAAAAGATTTGCAGGTGAAAAAATGGACTGCGTGCTCTCTCCCTTGAGATGGTCCAGAATAATGGATTTTTTAGGTCCGTGACCCCACTGCGAGATGGAGGAGGACCAGCAGTCCTTTGGATTAATTTATTCCCCCTTTACAATAAGAACTGATTTACATTGCTCTCCCCCCAAATTCTGTTTTGCTCTCAAGGACTGTAAGCGCGATACAAAGAAGCATTTTATCCACACTGCCCATTATTGAACATGTTTCCAAGACAGAATCTACAGTATGTTCTTTGAGCGCCAAGGGAAAGTGGGTGGCATTGCGCCCCCAGCTGGTGAGCGGAGAGTTTATCCTTGCTTCTGCACTTTAGGGTTTACATGTTTAAATTAACAATGTTCAGCAGGAGACTTGATGCATTCAGTTTGCATTCTCTGCTAGTTACATGGTTTTGTGATTAAGGTGAAAGGCGAGGTGGATAAATAACCATTTTGTGTGCTTTGTTCTGGCTCATTTTGTGTACGAAATACACACTTAACGTTTTGGTTTGCCTTTGTAATGTGCATTTTAACAAAAACTAGCATCAAACACAGAGGTCCTCATTTGAAACTGTGAAAAGGTAATCTGAACACTTTGAGTGTATATCAAAGAATTAAGCTTTTATGTCAGCATAATGAAGACATATTGACAGAAAGCTTGTTGAGAACTTCAAGTGAATTCCATCTGGAAGAGTTCTGTTTGGAAACTGCGCTGAGATCACTTCTTACTGCTACTTCATAGGTCAACAAAAAGATATATAAAAAGATAACTGGAAAATCCACAATATTCACGGAAAAAAGTAACCACTAAATGCTAACTAAACTACAGAAGACGTTCTCAATTTGAGTCATGTTTAACTTCTGCAAGGTGATGGAAAACCAATAATTTAAGAGACTGGGCTACACATTCTTTGTACATCTAGCTTAAACATGGATTTTATTTTAATTTTATTTACTGTTTGACATGTTTTGTGCTTTCTAAGTCTTTGTCATTTTTATAAATATAAAACCCAGGAAAAAAAATATTTCTCTCTTCCTTTATTTATTTGCCTGTTTACAAAGATGGTAAATAAAACAGACACTTATGAAAGACTAACATTTTTATCCTTTACTTGTGATCCTTTCCTTACTTAATGTTTTAAGAGTCAGTTTAACCCCTTAAGGACCAAACTTCTGAAATAAAAGGGAATCATGACATGTCACACATGTCATGTGTCCTTAAGGGGTTAAGTACCATCACAACTTTGTATGATTGTCCAAAAGACAGCTTTGTGATCATTGTATGCAGCCCAGTTCATTAAACCATGAACCAGGCTGTGCGTAGAGTGATAGAAGTTGCAATATGGCTGCTATTAAAAGACTTCCTCTTGATGAGTGGTACAGCTGTTGGTGGCAAACTACTTGCCACATAATCATCATCTTCACAGGAGTTTATAAAATAACAGAATCTATAGACCAGAATGAAATGCTCCTCTCTTTTTGGTGAGGAAGTTGGGTGCCTGCAGCCAGCATCACTAAACTTTGCATCGACAAGAAACTTTCAGGGATAGAACCTTTTATTTTTATTTATTTTTTTGAATTTTGTAAGGCAATATCCAAGGCTCAGAATTTCCTTTTGCCAATAGAAATTGGCAAGTTACAAATTTAGGCCTGGTGAGTAGATATACACCCCTGGTAAGTGTGCCATGCACCCTGAAAAGTAACTTAAGGCCTGGCTAGTAGCATAGGAATTAAAATGTTAAGCCTTGCTGATTATTAAAGGGACACTCTAGTCACCAGAACAACTACAACTTAATGTAGTTGTTCTTGTTTCTACTGCCTGTTGTGCAGGCTTTTTAATGTGAACACTGCCGCCTAGGGACACCTCTGGTGGCCGTCACGTGCACCACTCATGTTCAGCTTGGCGCAGTGCAGCATTTTGCTGCACATTCACGATAGCCTCCCAATGCTTTCCTATGGGAGAGCATTGGATAGGCTGAGAGCATCAAGTGTGACGATCTCAGCTAAGGGGGCGGAGTGTGGGCAAGGCCAGATGCAACCGGACTCACGTGGCGCTGAAAAAAGGTGACTTTTTAACCAGAGGTATGGGTTACCTAAACTGCTTTTTTTTCCAGGGGGGGATACTGGGACCTAAATGGCTTTTTAGACCTTTTGTGTCAAGAATACATGTTTGTATTTCTGGCACTATAGTGTTCTTTTAAGAAAAAGTGTGGGTCATTTTCATATTGTACAGTCAAGGTTTCATGTAGAGAAATGTACTTTTGCAATAAAATCTAAAGTATAGTTAATAAAGGGTATATAAAAGAAGCAAATATGCTATAAGACTAATACATGCATTTGGTCATCTTTAGTAGACATTAATGCTCTTGGCTAAATAACGTGCTTAGCATGTGTGATGTGCCCTCTTCTGTCATTAAAAACGAGAGATCAAGAAACACATGGGATTTACTTCTACCCAAGTATCTTGGAATTCTGATCAGCTGACCCTATCCTTTAAGTGCCTGCTCTCATTTTCAATCAATGTTTCATGCACAATGCAACTAGTGACGTCTAATCTACTGAAAACCTGAATTGGAAATGCTTTGGTGCAGGGTTTAAAATACTTGTGTGATTCTAATTGGTTTATTTCAATAAGTGAGATGATTCTAGCAGCTTTGTTAGTTTTATTGTGAAAAATTAGTGAGCAAATAGCTTTTTCACATACATATGCCTGCTTACTAATTATGGATAGGTAAAGAATTGCTGAGCAATCTTATGCTTCGTTTCCACTGAGCGTTATGGTTCGGAAGGGTTAGAATGGTCCAGCCTATTCATGTGAGCATTTCCACTGCAAGTTGGACCGCCAGGGGGCATGCAGGATTTAGTCCAAATGCCTAGCGTGTCATTTGTCATGAGCATTGACATTTTTTCAGTCCGCCAATCAATGGATTGTATAGTGTGACGCCAGTAGCTCCGCCCTAACAGTACTGTACCATTTCCTATGGACCTACATCTGAAGGGGCCCAGCAATGGTGCAGTTTGGTTTGGTTGTATGGGTCACTTTCCTAATTGAAACACTCAAAATTGTACCAGACCGTACTGACCCAAACCGTACTGCTCAGTGGAAACAGGGCAGTAGACATCTACTACAGAAGACACATCAGCAATCTGAAAAACTGGGACATTCATCAGATGTAAACATATTTATTTATTTTTTTCCCTACATAATGGTACATGGCATTATTCAAATACACCCTCACCTCAGAAAATGCTCCAAGAGCTTTTGTAAAATAAGTTTTACTTACGTTAATGTAACATCGCTGGTCAGCGCACTCCCATATGACGGCATGGGAGCCGCACTTAATCTTTTCATACAGAAGCCTTTGAATGGACCTTTTTACCAGCTCTGGGCATGCATGCACTTCGAGCCGGTGAAAGACGGAAAAGAAGCAGGGAGGAGTATGGGGATTTAAAAAAAATAAATAAAATGTTAAAATTGCGGAAAGGTTAGGGAGGAGAGACAAGCTTATTTCTTGCAGGCTCTGTCTGTTGCTAGCATGCACTACGTGCTAATGACAGACATTTTTATGTGCAGAATTGACAGGCCGCCTGGAACAGAGTTCTGGGCTGTCTAAGTCACATGTGCCAGGGGTGGGTGCAACTTGCTAAAAAAAAAAGCAAAAGTTGCCATGGTGGTTGGACTAACTTTAACAGTTACTTCTTGATGATGGGTAACAAAGTCCACAAACGATTAAAGTTGGGAATTAATATTGGAACTAGAGCGTATAAATCCACATATTCTCTGGAAGGTTGGCGCATAACTGCAACCAGAGCAGATATCTCCTAAATTAACTTATCTACTTCTCAAAGGTTTTTCCAATTGATTACCTCATAATGGTTATATGTGGTAGATGATTTACTGATGGTGTAGTTTTTTTTAATATTCCTAGAATGAGGAATGTTTACAACATTTTCGTAGAAGAAGAAAAAAAGCTTGCTGTTATAGTTATGATTGATGCTAGGATTGCATCCATAACCACTTAGCCAAGCACCATAACCACTGCAGCATGGTTTGAAAAATATTATGTTTTCAGTGCGCAGTTTAGCTAATAAACCCCCAGAGTGGGCTGAGCTGAGATGAATGATTAGATATCAGTTTACCATAACTACTACAATTCACACTAATCTCAGCCACATAATGTACATCAAGTAAAAACTATCACTTTTGTAAATTAAGCTCTTCCATGGCCTTCCCACAGGGCGGGATTGAGAAGCAGGGAGGGGCTCCGAATCAGGAAGAAGCAGCTACCCAGGCTGCCCTATACCGGGGTGCCCCTGCTCGCCTGCCTACCGGTGGACCTTCGAACGCCCCGGTCTCGCCTTAGCCTCACTCGCCGGTCTCTTGGTCGTGGCGGTCGGCCATTATTTCAGGAAAGCCCGAGGCTAGGCGGGGGTAGTAGGCCGCAGTAACCATGCATGACGCTTTCGAGCCAGCTGCGATCGTAACAAAGCTGCCCCTCCAGATAGAATGCATGTCGGCATGGGGTAAGTGCTAGGGTGCTTTAAAGAGGGGGCTAAGGAAGGGACAACTTTTACTAGCCACTTTAGTAGCCATTTATTGGGGGGTGGGGGATTTTACACAGAGGGAGGAGAAGGGGCACTTGTGGGGCAGAATATAATTATGTAGTCATATTTCATTTTGCTCCAGTATATTTGCCTGTTAGGATTCATGTATGTGATTTTTACTGATATACCACCTTTACCATGTAATGTTCAATCACAACAAAGGCTGGATCAGCATCATGGGAGCTGTAGTCCACAATTGGTGGGGTGCCATAGGCTAGCTGTCCCAATTAATATTCTCTGATGTAGCTGCTCAGTTTTGCTGACAGGTATCAAACATCATGTTTTTATTTAATATATTACTTGATAAATAGGTGTAATGTGTTTCCAAATGTATTGTTTTGTTTAGCTACATAAATATCTATGTGACTGTGAAAGGGAAAATAAATGCAACTGCCAAGTGTCTTAGATCAGGCTGGACAGTCCCAGCTTGGCGCTTGCTTGTCTCAAGTAACTCAGCACTTTTTGGTGAACTGTGCACAAAAAAAAGTGTGTGTGTGTGTGTGTGTATGTATGTATCTGTATATATATATATCCAACAGATCCTTGCACTGCAGACTGAATATTTCAATGGCTTACATGCTGGGTGCCAGATCCAGGTCATCCATATACCATTGTATTCCAAGTGATGATCCGCACTCTCAGTCTACAATTAAAATATAACTTTTTTATTTCTTACATTAAAAGAAGAATGTAGATGCCATAAATTGTCAACATTTCAGTCCCAGGTTGGGACTTTCCTCAGGACAGCATATATATATATATATATATATATATATGTGTGTGTGTGTGTGTTGCATATTACTTTAACATTGAATATTTACTGCTGATTGCAAAGGTTTCAGCACACAATGTTTACTTTTTGTGATTCCATTAACTTTGGACAATTTTAGCTAGTTTAAAAGCTCTCGCTCTCTCTCTCTCTTTTCAATGTTTTGTGTTTGCTGTCCTCCAATGTGATTCCAATTTGTGCCACAAATAACCTCACCGACAACGGCACTGGCCAGCTCCATTCATAATTGTCCATGCCCTGAGATTCTAAAGCACTTCCAAAAAGTCTGAATTTGACAATAGAGTCAAACTCTGTTCTCAATCAAATGCTTCTCTTAGAAGCTTGTCAAAAAGCACAGCAATATGTACCAACTTTCTAATGCTTCCTTTGGAGAAGCAAAGGATTGGCCGAGATCATCAATATTGTTGATCTCACCCAAGGAGGAAGGACGAGCAGCGCAGCGAGTGTTAAAAAGTAAGTTCACACTCATTTATTTTTTTTAAGACACGGGCCTACAGACACCTAAGCAGTTAGGAGACTATGGCATCAGGAATACACATTTGTATTTCTAATGCTATAGTGTTCCTTTAAGATAATCTTGTCTTGGTGTTTCGAATATCCCTTTAAATCAATCCCAGAACAGGTCATTTCATCTAAACCAATTGCATTAAAGCTGTACAGCAAGCATGTCAAATTCAGTCTAGCACGGGCCGCATAAACAAGGTTTAAGTTTATGTGGGCCAAAAAAAACCTTACATTTTCATAGAAACGTAGGTTTATTTTGAAAAGTACAGTATAAAAAAAACCCACAGCACTCCCCTCTACTAAATCCCAGCACCCCCCCTCTAGCCAACAAGCAGACTCCACTCACATTGTTGCTGCCAGTATGCTGCTCCGGAATCCGGCCTTTGGTATACTCCAAAAGGCGCCGTCCGCACCCTGTGCCAAATCTTATACTCCCGCTACTTCTTGAAACCCTGTGAAGGTGGAGCACGTCGGAATGTGACGTGGCGTTGCTTGCCTCCATGCACCTCCAGGTACTCCACTGTCAAGTTGCAGCCAATGCAACACTGACCGACACTCACTGACAGACACACACACATCATTTTCTTTATTGCTCCCTACCTTTGGGAGCTGATGTGGTGCCTCTCCTTGGGGACCATTGGGATCTTCTAGCTGCTCCTCACTGCTCCCTCTCAGGCAGTTTAGTGGTGACAGAATATGACGCCCGGCTTCACTACAGACAGCATGTGCAAGAGAGCAGTGAGGAGCAGGAACACTGAGCTCCCTCGCTGGCCCTCCTCCCGGCCTGGTAAATGTTAGCAGAGTAGGAACCTGCAATGTGGAGAAAGGAACTGTACAAAAAAAAATCTGTCCTTCATAAAACCTTGTTGATTCTTACTTTACGTTGCTCACAATACATTCCTAGCCCTTCAAATAGCTTCCTAATTATAGATGTTAATCTCACAGGTCTGTAATTTCTTAGATGAGTTTTTGGTCCCCTCTATGTATGGGCACAATAGAATATCTGCTTTTCACCAATCCTCTGGAACAGTTCCTGAAGACAACAAATACTGAAAGATCAGAACACTAGATTTGTGCTCAAATTCTTTTCACTTCAGCTGAACCATCAATCCGTCTCTTAAATCCCAGGCGGATCGATTAGTTCAGCTACAGATTAACAGGAGTTTGATTTGTTTATTCCCGGTGAAAAATATTCATATACAGCTCACTGTTTAGTAGACACGTCCCTACTCGCAGCATAACGATTAGGGTCAGGAGGGAGATTTTAAACGCCCTTATTTACAAATACTAAGTCATTTTTACTTGGTATTCATAAAGTAGGCTGAAATACCAATTTTGATCTTTCAGCCTTTTAGTAGATAGATCCCTAATTCCTGTGGGAATTGGGGGTTTCTGCGATGTGGCTGCAAGATGCTGCCGCGGCCTGGATCCTAATTTCATTCATTCGAATGATATTCCGGACCAAACAAAATGTGCAAATTTTGTCCTAACACGAATGGACAAACTTTCGGCATTCTGTTAGGATGAAATTCGGTGAATTCACCAGCGCCCTGTCTAAATGACAGGACGTTCGAACGGCGAATGAAACAACACGAGAACACAGGAGGAGAGGTGAGTATTGTGGGAAAATTTCATTGACCACAGGAAATGTAGCGGAATTAAGCTCCTCCTTTGGTCAAAGAAGGTCAAGCGTAGGAAAAATACATAAGACAAAGTAGTCCTTACTTTGTCTTATGTTGTAAAGAAAACTATATCGCAAAGGAAGAACAGATTCTGAGAGAGAAAGAGAAAAGGAAACAATTGGGGAAATGTAAGTTCAGCATTACAGTGCCGCTTTAAATCTTGCATAGGGTGTTGGGATGTAAGATTTTATGATTTCAATAATTAAACAAGTATCATTGTGTTACTCATGTTACCAAGCTGTAATTTCATTTTCAGCCAAAATCTAAAAATGCTCCAGTGAAGGCTTTAATGTAATTTACACCCAAAAAGATTTTACTGTACACATACAATTGAATAGTATGAACTTGTCCATTATGTGTGTTTGATGTGCTTTGTATATACATTCTATTTTTTTTTTCAGAGGACCATCTTATTGTTGGAACAAAACAAGGACATCTATTGGAGTACTCTGTTAAAAAGATGCAGGGTGAGTATATATTAAAAAAAGTTGTTTTTTTTTTTTCAAATCTATAATGCTGCTTCTTATGTCTGGGTGCAATTCACGCGCAGTCATCTTGCATTGCTTGTGGTTTGATCTGGGAATGCATTTTAAAGTTGTGCCTTACAAATGCATCATGCCCAATGACTAGGTGTCTTTGTTGGAACACAGCAATCACATGATCCTCTTTCCAGTTCCCCAAATAACAGTAATTAGAAGGTAGTGATTAGCGTGGAAGGCCAATGTTTGTGTTCGCAAGCGATAAGGAAGCAAGGCATGAAAAGACCAACCGGTTAGGAAAATATAGTTATTTGATATGTGCTTCACAATACATTGTATTATTTACATTATTATTTTCTACAATAAATCATCTCCCTAATCCTTGCACATCTCTTATTTTCTCTTAACCATTTATTGTAGTATTACTCAAAGACGATCTGTATGTCAAACATCTACAACTAAACATTTTTTCAGCCAATCGCCGCTCTCCCGCAAATGCGAATACAGAGCTTGTAGACATGTGTGATGTAATTGGCATGTTGTTAAGAGACTTATAGAAGAGACATATTCTGCTGGTGAAAAAAAAGCTAAGTTTTTTTTCTCAAAACTTGGGGAATTTCTTTTTCACGTATCAGCCAGTAGTTGACATTGCTGATGGGGTCTCTTAGGTTTCTGGTTGTCTCCCATGCTCGCAAAACACACTTCATTGTGGCCAAAATCACAATTTTGTTGTTAAACAGATGTTCACACCAGTCTGTTGAATGCAAATTTTCTATACATAACTAAAAAGAAGGGAAAAAAAAAAGATTAAATGATCATCTCTGCCAAAAAAAAAAAAAGAATGTGTGGTGTACACCTCTTTAACGGGTATTGTATCTATAGATTTTGTGCAGGAAACATTTTATTTTTTTATTATTTTTTAAAACAAATTACAGAAGCCTCCTTCACCACGGATCCACACCCCATTGATTCCTCTTTCCAAGAGGAAGTGATGAAATATCGAGCAGACAGTGTTAGCAGTGTATCTGTTCCATAAACCACTGTGTAGCTTTTATTGCAATGAATGTATGATTTTGTGTTTTTTTTTTTTTTTATATATATACTTCGATAAGAAATTATAATGTGAAGTTCAGCAGTCCTGCGTGCTCACATTTGTTTTTCCAAAAAAAATACTGGGGAGGACTGGGTATTCTGGCTGAGGAACATTTAACATGTGTGAGATAATGATAGTACAATGTCCCTTAAAACTGTGCTCATATTGTCCCTTCCAATTCGCATTCCTCTGCACATATAAAATCACAATAAGAATATGAACAAAATTCAGCAAATTCCGTTCTTGACAAATAGCCTTATTACTGGATTTAAAATGTTTGTTACTGTAATGTGACACTGGAGTCCTGTTACAAAGGCATGGTCTGCCTGTGTGTATGGAAGCCCTGCGTTATTCTGGCCTAATTTTCTGTGCTATGCCTGTTTAGACCTTTTAGGCGAACAAACAATTCCATCATTTCCGCGTCCACATTAACGTGACTCATTGTTCACACACTTGTTGGTGCATAAGAATGGGGAGAACCAATTGAAATTTATTTTGGGGACTTTAAATCCCTCTTTTCAGTAGCCAGACGCCTTGTGGTGCTTGTCCTGTACCCAGTAGTGCGTTCCTTATTTGCTGTCTGAATTTTATTTTTTATTTTTTGCATTTCCTTGGTTTATTGTTAGTTTCTCCAGTTTCTCTATTCCTTTACATCTGGCTAGTTATACAGTTCAATTCCGATTCTCTCCATTCCTTGACCTTGTGTGGTGTTCTGATAATTCCTTTATCATCATTAAGCCAGGCCACTCAAAGAACCAGTAGTATGGACTATCCTGCAAACTCTATATTTTTTTTTTTTGCGTGCTAGGGTCCCACTTTGCTGTGACAAGTCCCATATTTATGTTCTCTCTGCCATTCACAAAGATATCTGAATATTAGATATCTATCTCTATCACCATCACCTGATACACATATACAAGAGTATTATTTTTTTATTCTTTGTCCACAATACCATCTTCTACTTACCTCAGGAAAGTTCTGCAAACTGTTTATAGTTTGTGGAATGTGGGGGCTTTTATATGTGCGCCTATAAAGCCTTCACTAAATGTTATTCTGTGTCTGCTTTTGCCCCCTTGATATTGCCTCTAGTGTCCCTCCTCGTCTAAGATCGATATGATGTACCTATTAAAGGTTATAACTTATATTCTGTGACCCTTGAAAATCTGTAGTATTCCATATTCCAAAAACACAAGTACATGTTTTACCATAATCTGTCTTTCCTGGCTAATCATGGCAGCATCACTTATGGGTAGCTCCACCCCAAAACAGGAACAGGACAGGAAAAATTCAACCAATCTGAAACAAGACTGAAGGCATAAAAGGTGGTCCCTCCTCCTTCTACTCCACAGTATTTTTTTGCTGTCCTTTCAGGACAAACAGGAAAATTTAATTTTGTTACCACCTTCCCATGTGTACCATGGGCTTCCAGATGAAGTTCAGCATCACTGATATGGTAAAGGAAGGGGAAAACGAGCTCTTTTTCTTACCTGGGAGTTTTCTTCCTGTTTTCATCAGCTCGGCGCCTCTCTTCTTACTGTGTTACTGCTGGTGGCTGTGCTCGGGTTTCCCGAGCAAGTGCAGTAGCGGCGGCGTCTGTTTTTCTGTATGCGCGATCTAGCTTTCACGCTTAAAGTGATATTGCGCCTAAAATTAAAATGGCAAAATCCTTAAAAAGACAGTACTTCAAAGTGTTTTCAGCATCCAGTGTCTCGGAATTCATCAATATTTCCTGAGGTTACCCAGATAAGCTGCCTTATCCTGTCTAAATTCTTCCAAAGGTAATTTATCAACTTTTATTAACGTTTAATAATTTTTTAAAAAGAGTAATTTTTTTTATATTAGTTTATATTCTTTGTAATGATTTTTTTCTCAGATGGCTTCTCCCTCTGCCTCAAGATCACGTTCTAGAAGACATAGGTGAACCTGTTTTTCATTTATATCGTTGTAGGGTGGGGGGAAAAGCGTGCCATTATAGGCCTAAAATATATTATATATTGGCCTCTGTTACAGCCCAGATAGATCGCAAGACAATTCTCCAAGAAAGTATAAAGAAATGTCAAACAGATGTACAAATTGCAACCAAGTGGCTCCTAATGGTAAAAATCTGTGCAGAACATGCCTAGCGGAACCGGCAGAAGAATGGGAGAGGAAACATTCTCCTCAGGATGATCTAAAAAAGTGGATCTCAGAAGCTATTGCGGAAGACTTTAAATCCACGTCAGAGAGAATTGTATCTTCAAAACATCCTAGAGTGGAAAGCAACTTTGCAGACTCAGATTAAGACTATGATTTGTTAGAGGATTTCTCAGAAGAAGAAGATGATTACCTCAAAATCCCTGGATTCCAGGGCTGTGGATAAGCTGTTTTTTTTCTGGTCAGAGACACCTTGAAAATTCCGGGAAGAAAGTAGACCTGAGAGAAAAGCTACTCTAAAAAGCAAGACATCAAAATTATACCCTTATGCTCATGAGAACTGTAAGTCATGTATGTCAGCAGTCATTCACATGGCGAAAAGAAAAACTCTTCCCATAGACTCCATGGCGTATTTGAGAGAGCCGATGGAAAGGTGCTTGGACGCCAATCTTATAAAAGCCTACCTGGCTCTAGGTTCAGCCTTGCGATAGCCCTAACTACTTTATCCAGAGCTCTAAAAGTCTGGATCGAGAATCTGGAGGAAGACATTACTAGAGGAGTCCGTAGAGAACACCTGATGGAAGGCCTCAAAGATTTGAAGTTATCTACTGAATTTTGCTCAGAAGCTTCCCTGGATGTTACCAAGATAGTAGCTAAAAGCATGGTTCTTTCCGTGGCCTCAAGAAGAACTTTATGGCTACGATCTTTGGTTGCAGATTATGCTTCAAAGGCCTCCCTATGTGCCCTCCCTTTTCAAAGTGATTTACTTTTTGGAAAAATTCTGGAGGATGCCATTCAGAAAGCGGCTGATGGGAAAAAGACTCTTCTCCCTCAAGGCAAAAGAAGATTCGGTGCATCTTCCTGGAAAGACAAGAAGTTCAACTGATACTTTCGGGACAGTAGAGCATGTAGGCCTGGAAGAGCTAACTGGAGAAGTCATCAATCGACCTCATCTAAACCATCTAGGGGAAGAGGATCTAGACCAACGAATAAGAGCTTCTGAACGTTTGCCGGTCTAGACAGGTGTTCTAGGAGGCAGACTTTTCCTCCTCTATCCGGTTTGGGCCAAAAACATTAAAGATTCCTGGGTTCTTTCAATTCTAAAGGAAGGTTACAAGATCGAATTCAACTATTTCCCAACAAAGAGGGTCTTCATTCGTTCATGGGTAGTCAAAAGGAAAAAAGAAATGGCTATGAGGAACTGTATTTCGCAGGTACTGGAGAATCAGGTGATCGAAGAAGTTCCATGCGAAGAACGTTTCAGCGGCCATTACTCTACCATATTTCTAGCACCAAAGCCTCAGGGGAAATGGAGGCTAATATTGGATCTTAAGACCTTCAATACAAAGTTAAAAACAAGAACATTCAAGATGGAATCTATCGCTACTTTTCTTCCAAATATAAAGACTGAAGACGGATGATGTCTATCGATCTGAAAGACTCCTATTATCAGATCCCTGTTAACAGTCATCGCAGGTTCCTGAGATTTTGGATATCAGAAAAACATTAACAATTCAAGGGTCTTCCCTTCAGGTTAAGTTTAGCTCCGAGGACATTCTCAAAAAGTCTCATTGCCCTCGTGGCTTTTATAAGGACAAAGAACATCGAGATATATCACTATCTGGAGGATTTTCTGGGGCTCAAACAGTCAAATAATGGTCTCAAACAGTCAAATAATGAGTCTCCATACTGAATCTATCAATTGTCTACAAGAACAGGGTTGGTTAATAAATACAGAAAAGAGTTAATTCCAGCTCAAAGAATGATTTTCTTGGGAGCCAATATGGACTCTGGAAAAGGAACCGAAACTCTGTCTTCAAAAAAGAATTATGAGAAAAATCAGGAGTCTACATCTAAAGCATTACAAATCTGCAAGGGAGTTCGTGAACCTATAGGGATTTTTTTTTTTTTTCATGTTACAGGAAAAAACAAAACACAACAGACAAAAAAAAAAAAAGTAAATGAATGAATAATATACGGAAAGAGAAAAATACCATTCACAATGCAAGATATTCTATTACCATATTTTACTTTTATACATCTTACAATCTCTTCTGACTTATTTTTGGCTTCAGTAACACTTTTTTATATCTTTACATCACTGAATTCTTTTTTACATTAGGCATTTCTTTTTTATGCCTTCTGATATACTTTATACATATCCTGATTCTTGTATTAAATTAGGTTTTTATCCCTCCTTCTCTATAAAGAAGAAGAAAAAATAGATACAATAAAAATGTACATTTAATTATAGTAATTCTTTCTTTGAATCTGCATTTCCAATTTTATTTAATTTATAAAATTTCATATCAAACGTCTATATCAATCTGTTACTGCTGCTTGAATCTCAAACACTTTTTTTTTTTCTGTTCTCTTTCCCTCGTCTCTATTCCCTTCCCTCTTCCTTCGTTTGTTTTGTACCACCTAAATTTTATTAACCATCTGTATTAATGAAGCTATTTTGCTTATTTCTTTCCCCTTATTTTCTCAATTTCCTCTCATTTCATTTCCACTTCATCCAAATTTTATCATAAATATCTTGTTTGCCTTTTAGCCTATATGCCATCTCCTCGTAGATTTTGGTAGTAGAGATCTTTTCCCTTATTATACTTAATGATGGCACCTGTTTTGTTTTCCATAAATTGGCTATAGCATTTTTTGTAGCCATCAATATATGTATAATTAGCACTTTTTTTTTTTTCTTGTAGCAATATTTTCTCTGGCATAATGTGTAGTAGGAATATTTCTGGTTGCAGGGGCATCAATGTGTTTGTAACTTTAAGAATTATTTGTTGAATGTGTTTCCATACATCAATAATTTTTTTACACTGCCAAAATATATGGGTCATAGATCCTTCCATTTCCCCACATCTCCAGCATGTCCCCACGTTCTCTGGATATATTTGCGCCAGTTTTTGTGATCTCATGTACCACCGTAGCCACATTTTGTATGTTGCTTCGATATGTTGTATACCATGTGTGGCAGCCTTAGTTGATCTCATAGCCCTATACCATTGAAAGGCTCCCACTTGTTGTTTAGCTCCTTCTCCCAATTTAACATAAAAGGCAGTTTCTCTGGTTTTGCTAGATTTAATATTCCTCTATAGCTTATTGATAGAGGCTTATCTTGAGGTCATCTCTCCAAACATAGCCTCCCAAAATCATTCACCCTAGAATTTTCCCCCTCCTTCACTTGAAGTTTCATTAAAATATGTTTCACTCTGAGATATGTATAGCGTTCCCTGTTATGAAGATCGTATTTAATTTCTATATCTGGGAATTGATGTATAGCTGAGCCTGCTATTAGATGTCGGGTTTTTGTTAATCCTTTCTTTTTCCATGTTATATTTAAATCTTTTGTATAATAAGTTAAACTTTGCAGAGTTCCATAGTAAAAATAATTGCCTTTCCCCAGAAGTTTAGGGGCCCAGTAACTCCACAACCTCAGAGATATTTGTGTTGTGGATAGGAAATTATAGTTTCTAAGATGAGCGCGGTGTGTTATCCAAATGAGATCCAATATCTCATATTGTGGGACAATGGATTGTTCTAATATATGCCATAGATGTATACTAGATGTA
This sequence comes from Pelobates cultripes, assembly GCA_933207985.1. Taxonomy (NCBI): domain Eukaryota; kingdom Metazoa; phylum Chordata; class Amphibia; order Anura; family Pelobatidae; genus Pelobates; species Pelobates cultripes. The sequence goes on from OW240924.1 coordinate 62,232,054, forward strand.
TCTATTAGTGCTGCCGTTTTGTGCCAGTATGGAAGCTATATAATATTTTTGAATATGCGGTACTCCCATTCCACCCTCTGTCATTTTGCAGCTTATTGTATTCAGTGACATTCTTGGGGGTTTGCGTTTCCAAATATGAGCATTTATGGTTTTATGAAAATTTGTTATAATTGATTTAGGGATCATTATTGGTATGGATCTAAAAAGAAATAAAATCTGTGGTACAATGCACATTTTAACAGAATTTATCTGTCCCACCCATGATCTGGTGCTCTTGTCCCCAGTGTTTTAGTGTATCTTGTACTTCTCTTAGTAATTTGCTATGGTTATTTTTTTTTTTTTTCATTTCCTGTTTCGAAACTGAAAGATGAATACCAAGATATTTTATAGATTTATTTCTCCATTCGAATGGGTATTCATCTTTCAGCTTTCGAATAGTTGGCTCTTGCATATTAATAGGTAAGGCTTGGGTTTTAATAATATTATCTTTATAATATGACACTGTGCCATATACCTTCAATAAATCCATCAGCGGCATTGTTTTGTCTGGATTTGTTAGTATTATCAGGACATCGTCCGCAAATAAGGCCACTTTTTGAGGTCCTATGTGAGTATTTAGCCCCGTTATTTGAACTTGTTTATTTATCTCATATACTAGGGGTTCAAGGGTCATAATAAAAATCAATGGAGAGAGGGGACAGCCCTGTCTTGTTCCAATAGAGAGGCGCAATTTACGAGACACAAAACCTAAATTGATAACTCTAGCCGTTGGGTTTGTATATAACGAGAGCATACCTTGTTTAAATTTATTTGGGAGTTGAAATTTATTTAGCACCTTCTCCATGTATTGCCAATGTAGGCAATCAAACGCTTTTTCCGCGTCAAGTGCCAACAATAATCCGTCAGTTTTCTGTCTTTTCATTATTTCCAGTACATCTATAAATCTACGGGTATTATCCCCCACCTGTCTACCTGGCACAAAGCCTGCTTGTTCTGCCCCTATCAATTTGGACACTAGTGGTTTCAGTCTTAGTGCCATTACTTTTGTAAACAATTTTATGTCTACATTAAGCAGAGATATAGGTCTTAGATTGACGCAGCTAGTCGGTGGCTTTCCTGGTTTTGGTAGTGTTATTATAATAGCTTCCAGCATTTCCGGGTGTACCTCTCCTGAATCTAAAATGCTGTTAAAAAGTATTTAGATTTGGGATCAATTCCTTTGCAAATTTAAAAATTAGAAAACCCATCTGGGTCTGGTGCTTTATGTTTTGAAGTTGATTTTATAGCTTCCCAGACCTCCTCCTCTGTAAAAGGTTTGTTCAAGATCTCCGCCTCTTCCCGAGTCACGCAGGGTAGTTCAACATCTCTTAGGAAAGTGGAAATTATATTTAATGTGGGTTGGGTTGTATTTGGATCTATCAATTTTGCACCTTTTGGGTTTACCAAGTATGGAATTTTTGATTTTTGATTCTGTTTAATTTGAGACGCCAATAATTTGCCCGCTTTATTTCCCTGTGTATAATATTTTAATTTTCTCAAATTACGTTCCGTTACCTTCAATTCTAAATTTTTAAGTTGTTTTTTAAGTTTAAAAAGTTTATTTCGTAGACAATTAATTAGTTTGTTTATATTGTTTCTCTATTTCTCCTATAGATTTGAGTTTTTTCTTTTCCTCTCCAAATTTTCTTTTGCCCTTGCGCCCTGTATTATAAGTATTCCCCTCACTGTGGCCTTATGAGCTAACCATAACTGGTATAGATGTATCCTGATTAGTGTTTTCTTTGAAAAACTGATTAATTGTATTCCTAATCTCTATTTCTCCCGTTTTATTATCTAATAATGCTTCGTTCAAATGCCATGAACTCTTGCCTGATATGAAGTGTCAAACATGCAACATACTGGGCCGTGGTCTGACCATGTTATTGGATCTATGGTTACCTTTACTAGAGATTGGAGTGTAGATAAATCTGTCAAACACATATCTATCCTTGAGTAATTTAAATGTGCCGCTGAATAAAACGTATAATCTCTAAGTTGAGGGTATTTAGCCCTCCAAGTATCATATAGACTGTGAGTTATCATTAATTTTGCTAATCTGGCACTTAAAGCAGCCTTTCTCGTGGTTGGTGTCTCATCTCCTGAAACATCAAACTCTGGATCCAACGTGCAGTTATAATCACCACACATAAATAATTTGCCTTGTTTATATTTCTCAATGCGTCTTATCGCTTTCTGTAAAAAGCTTATTTGATTATTATTTGGTGTATATATGTTTGCTATTGTTACTTTTTCCTCACCTAAGGAACCCACCAGAATAAGTAATCTGCGTTCCTTATCTTTATATTCGCTATCACATTTAAATGGCCAGTCTGCATGAAACAGCGTACTCACTCCCTTTGTTTTATTTTGGGCATATGCATGATAACTAAGCGGATATCTAGGCGAGGTAAGAGCTGGGGGTCTCTGAGTACTAAAGTGTGTTTCTTGCAAACACTCAACTGCCGCCTGTGATTTATGCAGTTGCTGGAACAACAATCTCCTTTTATGGGGCGTATTAAGGCCATTCACATTGAATGTTAGGATATTAAAGTAGTGAGCCATATTTTAACACTATTTGACCTCATTCCTAACTCTATAGTTCTCTATAATCTTTATATTTACTCTGTTTAACCATGAGAGATCCTGTAATTTAGTTTTGATCTTATTTGCATACATAATTAAGAAATTACTGATATAGAAAAATCTCATATGTTCATAGGTACCTGAAACAAAACAACAACAACAAAAATCTATATATTTAAAAAAAAAAGAAAAAGTTAGACAAATCGTCTTAATCTTGCAGGTCTGCCCTGCAACATAAAGCATTGGTGGTTAATTAACCCCCTTAGGGTATTGCCACCAAATTGAGGGGGTGATTGAAAATGTAAATGCGGGTGACAAGCCATATCCTGCTTATATATTTATATACCACTGCCTGGTTTTTTAAAACTGTAGCATAATTACAAAAAAAAATAAAAAATAATATATATATATATAATTTTATCTTTGCTTTAAATTCTCCTCCACCTCCTCTTGGGATGGGATCAGAGGGATCTGAGCAGTCAGAGGAATCAAGGGGGGGAGGGGGTAGAGGGAAGGAGGATGAAGAGGAAAAACCTACATAAAAAAATAAATAAAATAATATATCCTCACACACACACACATATATATATATATATATATATATATATATATATACACACACATACATATATACATACATACACACATGCATACACAAATCCCCTCCTCTCCAACAGCCCTCCCCTCCATCCCACCGACCCAACTTTGAAAGAGTAAATCATTAAGTATAGTAGAATACAATACAATGGAGTCTTGCTAACTCCTATCCTCCTTTTTATCTTCCGAGCTTCTAATGCCTTCCCTTGCCACCATTTTACATTGTATACAATTTTGCATCAAGACTGTTTTGCCTCAATTAAATTCAATCTTTTATATATTTTTCAGTTCAAGCATAAATTAATAAGCTGTCTCCACTTCTATTCTTTGCATTATATGATCAGCTATTTTCCCTTACGTACTGCCGTCCATTCTGGTAGCATTTCTCTCACATGTGAACTGTCCACCTTTTCTGAAGGAGTTCCTATTAGACCCCATTTATGTAATATTTGTAGTCCTTCTTCAGGGTCTTCTATCTTAGTCATCGATCCGTTTCTCCAAATCAGCAATTTAGTTGGGAATCCCCATCTATAATTCACGTTGTTATCTCTTAAATATTTAGTAACTCTTTGAAAATCTCTTCTTCTTGCTATAGTCATAGCAGATAAGTCCGCAAACAGTGAGATATGCGCGAATGCTGGCGACATTGTTGTAACCCTTCTTTGGGTGGATAAGATCATCTCTTTTGTACTGAAATAATGTAGCCTCACCACAATGTCTCTGGGAACTTCAGTAGTTAAAATTTTAGGCTTTGGCACCCTATGTGATCTATCAAACCGCAAATCTTCTGTAGTAAGAGTGGGAGCTATTGCCTTGAACAGTTCGACTAAATAAGGTGGTATATCTGGCCCCTGGACTGTTTCAGGCACACCCCTAACGCGAATATTATTGCGTCTGGACCTATCCTCTATATCCGCCATTTTTCCCTGGAGTTTTTGAAAATCCTCTTCCATTTTAATAAATTTTTCCCTCATTTTGTTGTTGTTCTCGCAGATCTCATCCATTTTTTCTTCCAGAGCGGATGTCCTTGTTCCCAACTCATGGACTTCCTTTCGTATTTCTTCCGATATTTTTCTAAAATCTAGCTGTAATGATGTTCTCAGGGTGGAGAGCATGTCTGCCAATCTTTTTTCTGACAAGGAGAGATCTTTTTCTCCTAAGATTTGTGTAGAATCTGTATCACAGCCTGCTTCAGAGTGATATGAGGGAGATCTCGCACTGCCTCCTGCACCCCGCTCTGTTCTTCCTCTGTCTTTCTTATTTGTTTTAAAGAACTCATGTTGTCTCTGTGCCTTCGGCGGCGCCATCTGGTGGCCGTGTAGGTAGTGCTGAAAAACTATATTACATTTTATGAGTTGATATAGTGTTGAGGTGCTAATAAAGGGGAAAAATGTATTTGCCTTTCTTTTCTCTTCATTTCCCTTCTTTCTCTTTTTTCTCTTTCTTCTCTTTTCTTGTTCTTGTTCTTTTCCTTTCTTCTCTTTTTTTTTCCCTTTTTTTCTTTCCCTTTTTTTTTTACTCTTCCCCTTTTCTTTCTTTTAATTCCTTGATGTCTTGTACTGCTTCAATATAATATGTAGTTTTAATCTAGTAAATTTAATTCACTGTTCACTCCTTTCCTCTCCTCAATCTCTTCACAACACTTCAGAGCGCTTTGGTTTTTTAAAATTATTTTATGTTGCTCTGTCTCCTTTATATCACTTTATCATTGCTTCGGATCACCTTTTAAATCCCTTATTTATTTACTTTAGATCTTTCCTAAAGGCTTAAAACAATTTGAAGCAATTTACAATACTTTGCAATGCCTTGCAGCATTCAGAAGCTCTTATTAACCATTTAAAGCACTTGCAGCCTAATATATAACACTTTAGAGCTCTTAAATCCTTCCTGTCGCTTTAAAACTCTTTGAGTTTGCTTAGAGGCAATTTGAAATACTTTGTATCTCTTTAGATCAATTTGTATCACTTGTATGCTCTGTGTCTCTTTGCCTCTCTTTGTATCACTCTGTATCACATTGTAGTTGTAGTATCGTGTACTCTGTGCCGCTTTAGTTCACTTTATATACTTTGTTTCACTCTGAATCACTTATTTCACCTTTGGGCCACTTTAGATCATTTGGTATCCCATTAAAGCATTTTAAGACAGAAACATTTTTTTTTGCTGCTTGCTTTGATTATTGCCTTACTTAGGGTGCTTTTGGAGCCTTAACTTTGCCTTAAATGAAGCACTGCTATATGACAGACTCCTGCTCCTGCTCCCCTCTCCATTACACTCCTTAAGGTGATTCTGGGATAGCTCTGTCTACTCTTTTACCTTGAGTAGTCAGGCTGTGGCTGTGAGCTGTCAGGCTGTCGGGCTGTGGCATGAGCTCGAGCAGAAGTTCAGGCAGCTTGTAAGACTCCGTTACACTGAACACCTCAGATAGCTCTGGCTGCTGCTAGCTTGTAAGGCTTGGAAAAATACCGGGCATCTTGTAGCTTTGCTGGCTTGTTTGCCGATACGGTTGGATTGCTACATGCAGTGTCTACATGCCTGCATCAGCCACATGCGTCATCTCCGTTATCCATTCTGCCGGAAACCCCCATGCTTACATTCATATGCATGAACACTGCTCACAAATACAACATTGCAAGGATGGGCAAATGGTAGATCCTTATCTGGTATAGTATCTTTGGAGTTGTATGACAGATGGGGATTTACCTTTTGGCCACTATCGCACTTGTGGGGGGGCCCAAAAATCTTTCTTGCTCTAAGACCCTCTCTACATTAGTTCCGCTACTGGTTTAACAACTCATAGAACTCATTAGGGCTCTTTGCATAATGTAGTTCCAGAGTATAAATTACTCAGGAAGGCATTTAAAATATGTTTCTTTTTCCAGTTGCCTTTCATGAGAGATTCAAAATTTTAAATTGTGACATACACTTAGTAACGACAAACCGTGAAAAAAACTTATTTATTAGTAAATGAGAGTAACAAAGTTATTAAAGAAATAACACAACTGCCAAGAACTCAAGTAATTGAAAATGCTGTGCTGCCATACTTTGACAAAGAGCAAACATGAGTGAGAGAATCAATGTTTTAATCTGTGAAAGTGAGTTTTCTTTTCTTTGACATTATTGCAAAAAATTAAATTGTCCCACATTCTGTCAGACATTTATGCACAATGGGAACGTAGTATGATGCCTCCATGGCTGAAAACATTGATTCACAGTAGTACTAGGCACAGCCACCGCCAAGACTATGATGGACACTCTAAATAGTGCTGGAAGAGTCTTCGTGTCCATAACCCAGAACAAGAGTATTCTCATGTTAAGATATGTCACGCTAGTGACTGCCATAGTGTTCCAAATGTTCTTTTTTTTGGTCTGTTGCGATATATTGCAAACAACCCCATATAATCTGCAGGCTGCTGACCCTCTCACCCTCTCCTCAAAACACGAAGCAGCCGATACACCCTTAACAGCATTTTGCAAGATCAATTCTAGCAAATAATAAGTACAGCAAAAAGTAACAGACAGATAATACTATTACTACAAAAGATGCAGTTCGTTAAATTAAAATCTGTTTTTGTTTCACTCATTTAAAGTGTGCCATTACAGGAAAAAATCATTAAGCATGATAACATTTACCTTTAACTTTTTGTGCAATCACTTCCTTGACTTAAGGGCTGAAAAGCCCGTGATTCTCTATACACTGTAATGAAAAAAAGCTGGATCGAAGACAACTTTAGGTAGACTAGGTCTGAAAAGGATGCGGTGGTTCCATCTTTTGTGCGTGTCATTTTAACATTTTTGTTGCCTTCAATTTTGTATTCTTTACATCCTAAGGATATTATTACTAGAGTTGAGCGAACCCGAACTGAAAACTTCGGGTTCGTACCGAACATTACGTTTTTTTGGCCCCCGGACCCCAACACGGACATATCACTGTATGTTCGGGTTGGAGTTCGGTGTTCAGCGATTTAATGACGCGTTTTGAAAGGCTGCAGGGCAGCCAATCAACAAGCGTTTGACTCATGTGCCCTTAGAAGCCATCACAGCCATGCCTACTAAAGGCATGGCTGTGATTGGCCAGTGCACCGTGTGACCCAGCTAGTAGGGGCATGTCTATTAAACATTGAGCAGCCTGTGACTGCTCACTGTTAAAAATAAATTAAATAATTCCCCCCTCCTGAGCCCCCACCCATGACGCGTGAGTGGGGGCTTTTAAACTAAAGGGGGGACCTATTGCCCCCCTCGGCCCCACCCCTGGGCGGCAGGTGGGGGCCCTAAATTACAATAGGGGGGACCTACTGTCCTTCCCCCGGTCCCCACCCCTGCGTGGTGGGTGGGGGCCCTAAATAACAATAACCTATTGTCCTCCCCCACAGCCCCCACCTCTGAGCGGTGGGTGGGAGCCATAAATAAAAATGCCCCCTCCCCCCAAAAAAATTACCCATACCTACCCCCCTCACCCTAAAAATAATGAGGGGGGGGGACACCATTAGCTAAGTACCTGTAAAAAAAATTAAAAAAAATTAAAAAAAATTATTTGATGTTTTCTTTCTTCTAAAATCTTTTTTTCAGCCTCAAAAAAAGGCCAAATAAAAATCCAGAATAACCGACGCACTTAAAAAATACGAGCGCAAAAAAAAAAATCCTTCTTCACCCATGGAGGGCTCTGCGCAGACTGAGCTCTGCAGGGCGGGGGAAGGCTTATAAAGCCTTGCCCCACCCTTCAATTAGGCTCAAAGCACTCTGATTGGTTTAAGCCATCCAATCAGAGTGCTCTGACAGGTAAGTCTCTACATTTACCTGTCACAGCACTCTGATTGGTTGGCTTGAAATCCGCCAATCAGAGTGCTCTGTATCATTTTACACAGCGTGGGAAAGTTCTTCAGAATTTTTCCCATGCTGTGTAAAATGACACAGAGCACTCTGGTGGATTAAGTAACCAATCAGAGTGCTGTAACAGGTAAATGTAGAGACTTAACTGTCTCTTCATTTACCTGTCAGTGCACTCTGATTGGATGGCTTAAACCCACCAATCGGAGTGCTTTGAGCCTAATTGCAGAGCACAGTCTGCGTGGAGCCCTCCATGGGTGAAAAAGGATTTTTTTAAATTTTTTTTTAAATTTATTAAAGTGCGTCGGTTATTCTGGATTTTTATTTGGCCTTTTTTGGGGCTGAAAAAAAGATTTTAGAAGAAAGACATCAAATGGTAAGTTTTTTATTTTTTTGTTTTTTGTTTTTTAACAGGTATTTAGACAAGGGTCCCCCCTCATTATTTTTATTTATGGCCCCCACCCACCGCTCAGGGGTGGGGGCCGGGGGGGAGGACATTAGGTCAAACCCATTTGATTTGTGTAGTTGACTGTCCGTACTTCCCCGTTCGTTTATTTTGTTAATCTACCGAACAAACTGCCGAACGGCCGGCACCCTGAAGAGAAGTGTGCTGCTGGTTAACCTATTGGCCTCAATTAGAACATTGTGGTTAACCGCAGACACCTCTCAATTGAAACCATATGCTGGATGGTCGTCGTTCGTATGTCAACCATGAGGCGGCAGCCATCTTAGATGCACGAATACACAGTGGTGTTCGTCGACAAACTTATGGAACCCAAAACGGACACTTTTTCTCCCGAACATCGCTGAAACCGTCGACCTCCATTGTTTGTCATCCGGCATACAAACGCTGGTCCGTTCGGGACTTTTTATTTAACAAATGGACTTAACCCAGATAGCCATCCCATGGAGCCATTGGTATACCAAAAGAACAGTGTGAAAGACTTTGGCTCTATGGCGATTGAACTGTGTGTATTGGATCTGAGCGCCATTCGGTAATAATGTGCGCTCAAATCTAGATAGCCATCCCATGGAGCCATTGGTATACCAAAAGAACAGTGTGAAAGACTTTGGCTCTATGGTGATTGAACTGTGTGTATTGGATCTGAGCGCCATTCGGTAATAATGTGCGCTCAAATCTAGGCTATCTGGGGATCCGTTATATGTACTGAATACATTCGATAGTTTTACAGTTATGGATTTTTTTAGATATATTTTC
>OW240924.1:62241415-62362381 GCA_933207985.1 Pelobates cultripes
TCCTTTCTTGGAGTAACTGGCTTTTGACACTGTTCCACATAGAAGGCTTATCAATAAACTGCAATCTTTCAGTTTGGATTCCAATATTGTTGAATGGGTAAGGCAGTGGCTGAGTGACAGGCAACAGAAAGCTGTTGTCAATGGAGTATATTCGAAGCATGGGCTTGTTACCAGTGGGGTACCTGAGGGATCTTTACTTGGACCCATTCTCTTTAATATTTTTATTAGTGATATTGCAGCAGGTCTTGATGGTAAGGTATGTCTTTTTGCTGATGATACCAAGAAATGTAACATGGGTTGATGTTCCAGGAGGGATAAGCCAAATGGCAAATGATTTAGGTAAACTAGAAAAATGGTCAGAGCTGTAGCAACTGCCATTTAATGTGTATAAGTGCAAGATAATGCATCTTGGATGTAAAAACCCAAGGGCAGAGTACAGAATATTTGATAGAGTCCTAACCTCAACATCTGAGGAAAGGGATTTAGGGGTGATTATTTCTGATGACTTAAAGGTAGGCAGACAATGTAATAGAGCAGCAGGAAATGCTAGCAGAATGCTTGGTTGCATAGGGAGAGGTATTAGCAGTAGAAAGAGGGAAGTGCTCATGCCATTGTACAGAACACTGGTGAGACCTCACTTGGAGTATTGTACACAGTACTGGAGACCGTATCTTCAGAAGGATATTGATACTTTAGAGAGAGTTCAGAGAAGGGCTACTAAACTGGTTCATGGATTGCAGGATAAAACTTAGGAAAGGTTAAAGGATTTTAACACGTATAGCTTGGAGGAAAGAGGAGACAGGGAGGACATGAGAGAAACATTTAAATACATAAAGGGAATCAACACAATGAAGGAGGTAACTATATTTAAAAGAAGAAAAACTACCACAACAAGAGGACATAGTCTTAAATTAGAGGGGCTAAGGTTTTAAAATACTATCAGGAAGTATTACTTCACAGAGAGGGTAGTGGATGCATGGAATAGCCTTCCAGCTGAAGTGGTAGAGGTTAACACAGTAAGGGAGTTCAAGCATGCGTGGGATAGGCATAAGGCTGTCCTAGACTTAAGATAAGGCCAAGGACATAGGCGTGCGCACGGGGTGTGCCGGGTGTGCCTGGGCACACCCTAATCCCCGCGGCACACCTATGGATTGAGACCGGCAGGGGAGATCTCGCTATCCGAGTGCCGGCTCTGCTCTAAGCCTCACTCCTCAGCGACCCACAGAAGCATAGAGGGAGGCAGGAGAGGACCCGGGGAGCTTTGGCCAGCAGCTCCGCCGGGTTGCTCTCGCGAGATCTAAAATTTGCTGCAGCAACGCTCAGATCTCGCGAGAGTGAATTCGGCCTGCATATTGCATTTCCTAAATTGGTTTGCCACTATTCACTGTTAAGGCAAATAACCAGGGCCAGATTAAGAGCCCAGTGGGCCTGGTGCTGACCATTATGATGGGGCCTAATTACAGAAACTTATTGACCAAAAACACTAACACAGTCATATACCTCCCAAGCGTCATGTATCTGATGGAGATGGTGTTGGAGGGAAACTCAGAGGCTGCAGCTATAGGAAAACACATACTCTATGCTAATCTCTCTCTAATTTATCCTTTAATCGTTCAAGTAAATCCATACCCCCCTAACAGCAGTGTCCAGTGAAGCAGGAAGTCAATGGGCGGGGTAAAAGGGTGGGCCACTGACGTGAATCACGTGACCAGAACTGCCAAAAGGGGCAAACATGCCCAAAAGAGGGGCATGTCTATCCAAAGAATTGGAAGCCCAGTCTGGCATCAGTGTCCCTATGTATCACAGTGTCAGTGTCCCCATGTCACCCAGTCACCTAGTCTCCAAGTGTCTCAGTGTCCCTATTTCTCCCAGTGTACCCATGCCTCAGTGTGTCCTGTGTCGCTAGGATACTAAGGGACATTGAGAGACATGGGGACAAGTGAGACATGGGGACACTGAGAGACCCAGGGACACTGAGACACTTGGGGACACTGGGAGACATGGGGGCACTGAGACACTTGGCGACACTGGCAGACATGGGGGCACTGAGACACTTGGCGACATGGGAGCACTTGTGGATACAGACATGGGGACACTGGGAGACATGGGGACACAGACACTGGGAGACATGGTGACACTAAGACATTTGGGGACACTAAGTCACTAGGGACACTGAGAGACATGGGAACACAGACACTGGGAGACTAGGGGACACTGGGAGGCATGGGGACACTGTGACCCTTGGGGACACTGGGAGACATGGGGGTACTTGTGGATATAGACATGGGGACACTGGGAGACATGGGGACAGACATTTGGGGACACTGGGAGTCATGGGGACAATAAGAAAACTGGGAGACATGGGGACACTAGGAACACTGATAGACATGGAGACAGACACTGGGAGACTAGGAGACACTGGGAGCCATGGGGATACTGAGACACTAAGGACACTGGCTGGGAGACATGGGGACATGGGCATACATGGAGACACTGTGTCCCAATGTGTCTCTCAATGTCCCTATGTCTGACATCGTCCCCATGTGTCTCAGCATCCCCTTGTCTCTCAGTGTCCCTATGTCTCCCTGCTGCTTTTTCCCTCATCCCTCACTTCCCTGAGCTGTAGGCTGTTTCTGCAGGCTGTGAGCTGCTGTCTGGACTCTCTGTGCTGTGTAGCTGCTACCCCGCAGATCAGTGAGTAGAGAGAGGCAGGGTGGGATATGCTGTCCTAACTTCCTATCCCTGCCTCTCTCCACACACAGTGACACCTACTGGCTTGTACTGGTTTTGCAGAGTAATCTCTGTTTATACTGAGAAAAATATCAGGTATTACTGCAATACTGGCACGGCCAGGCCGTCTCAAATACTAGCTGTGCCAGTAAAATACCAGTCAGGTGGCAAACCTAAGAGTATGCCCATTTTTTTAAAATGGGCCTGGGCCTAGAGCTACAGCTCCATCAGCCTCTATGTTAATCCGGCCCTGCAAATAACCCATACATAAGAACAAACACCGAACAAACAGGAAGATGGAGTCACAAATAGTTACATTGGAGCATAAATGAGATGTAAATGATGGATAATAGAGAAAAGGGGTGTAAACCTCTCAATGACATGAATAAAGGAATGAAAAATCTTCCAGGATATCAGATTATAGGTATAGTTTTAGAATGGAAAATTTAAATTATGAACTCTGGAACAAATAATGGAGGAAAGAATGGATCATTATGAAATATCGATAGTGACTTTTGTTTTAGGAGCAAAACCAATCTTGACAGAGGTTGACAGGAGGTCCTCCTTGTCCCAATTTGTAGTGTCTGTTTCAAGAGAAATCTGCACTTTAAGAATTACACTGCTCAAAAAATAAAGGGAACACAAAAATATCACATCCTAGATCTGAATGAATTAATTATTCTTCTGAAATACTTTGTTCTTTACATAGTTGGATGTGCTGACAACAAAATCAGACAAAAATTTAAAAATGGAAATCACATTTTTCAACCCATGGAGGTCTGGATTTGGAGTCACACTCAAAATTAAAGTGGAAAAACACACTACAGGCTGATCCAACTTTGATGTAATGTCCTTAAAACAAGTCAAAATGAGGCTCAGTAGTGTGTGTGGCCCCCACGTGCCTGTATGACCTCCCTACAACGCCTGTGCATGCTCCTGATGAGGTGGCGGATGGTCTCCTGAGGGATCTCCTCCCAGACCTGGACTAAAGCATCTGTCAACTCCTGGACAGTCTGTGGTGCATCGTGATGTTGGTGGATGGAGCGAGACATGATGTCCTGTGGGGATATTTATGGGATAATAATAGTAAACAGTTGAGAATTGCCCACTATTTCAATTCTCAGATCCCAAAGAACGTTTATCGTGTTAAGTGGAATGTATTTCATATAATTGATATCACAATGTATAAAAATAGATTTTATTTATGATAACCAATAATTAACAAATAATATTATGTAACATGCATGACAATAATCAATGAATATCCAGTACAAAATTATATGCAATACAAAGAAATGGGTATTACGTTTCAATGGCTAAACGGCATTATCTGTCAAGAATTCTGAGGATTTATGAGGTATCCTTAACATAGACTTTTCACAGCTAAGAACAGAATTCCTCAGAGTGCAGCGTAAGGTCGTAAAGTTTAGCAGACAGTTAGAATAACCCTTTCAATGCTGGCTAGATCTCCTAGGTAGTTAAGATCTATTCTTATGTATTTTTAAATAAAATAACATTTAAACCAGTTCACTAGTCATTTTCTTAAACCATCCATAAGAGAATTTACCACATTATATAAGCAGATTTTTAATTTGTCTAAAAGATATCTATCTTAATTTAGAGCAAATCAATACACCTGGATAAAAACAGCGGTATGCTAACACGTGATAATATCACATCAATATATAATTATTCTTAATTCCACCTGCAGAATGGAATGTTTATAACTATATATTCTTAGTTAACTACGATTTCTTAATATGGAAATCTGACCGTGCTTTATCCAGTCATATATAATGCTATTAATATAATTTAATTAATTTAATTTAATTAAATGAAACCAGTATAATTACCAGTTGAGTAGATATTTCATCCGATTGGTAGTCTCTCTGCATGGAGGTGTTGGTTAGAAAGTCAGTAAATTCTAAGTGTTAGAGTTTTAGGAGTAGAGTGTTATTCTCAGATGTTGTCCGAGTTGGAATCCCCAAACTTCCAATTCCTCTCTCCTCTTTTTCTTTGCATATGTCGCATCTGCCTCCTCTCGTGTTTTTGTATCTTCCCTTTGTCTTAACTTTTAAAGGGCCAGACTCTCTGTACGTCATCAGTTGATAACCCAATAGAAGCACTAGAGGTGTGGTTATCTTCCAGATCGCAAATTAGTTATTTGGTCTGTAGAGGGCAGTCTTGTCCCACTAAACATACCTATCCAGGAAAGAGTTAACTTTTCCTGGTGGCTATTTTGACGTCATTTTGGCCTATCTAGATAGTGGCTATAACTTACATATCCTTCAAAGATCAAAGGGGTTCTTAAATTTTGTCCAGACTATGTGTCTGCAAATCTGCTATAATTTCTGATATGACAGATCATGAACTAAGTTTACCCTTTTCCATACAATGGTACCTTATATATATAGACAGTTAAATATTAAATGTATTTAATCTTCTCTGTCACAATTGTCTGGGTTTAGATTTGATTATATTCTTCTTATCACTTGTTTATACTATGCTATACATTCCTTAGCTCTGGCAAAGAGGCCAGTCTTACAGAAAGAAATCCTGTGTCTCTTTGTCTTTGTTAACTTGGAATAACAAAATGGAGTCTGGTCTGTTCAGAGTGACTCAGAATATACACTTTTAGTTTCTATCATAGCACAAAATGTCTGCCGATATAAATACTCTGACATAACCCCCCTTTAGTGCATTTCATAGCCAAAATTAATTTAGCTTATGAATAAGCACTATAGAAGTTATCAGACATATTGTGCAATCACATCATTTCTAACATAGGTCCGTGCATGGAATGAACATTTTTGTATATATTTGTACCTGTAAGAGTTTTAAACTTTACACTTAGTACAATCAACCATAATATCATTATTATCATAGTACATTATTTTCATTTGAAAAATGTCTTTGGGAGTTACATATGGTATGGCCAATAAAAAGCAAATCTCCATACGTTCCGGATCAATTAAGAGAGGTATAGCGCTCCCCATCTCAAAGGCCAGATTTAATTGCATAGGCTCAATTGTCTCTCCATCCACATTGGCAAGCATCGCATGAACAATATCCTTGGATACAAAATACAGAGGTATGCGTCCCCCTGCCAATTCGATCATTCCAGTTTGCACTTCGTCGAGAAAAGCAAGTGTGTGGAACAATATTGGGTCATGCAGAAATAGAAGTTCACGCTTAAATAAGTCATGACTTTGGTGCAGCTCAGTGGATTTGGCAATTAACTCTGAATGCAAATTTGTTGTAACAACTGTGTCTTCCACAATAGTTAACACGTCTTGGAGAAGTGTTCTTTGCTGGTTTATCACCTGATGAATATCGTTAATGTGTTGCTTTAGCGCATAGATTTCCATATCCAGCTTTTGGACAGTAATAGAGTTGGCTGCAGACATTCCAGTTGCGACAACTGCACCGACAGTGGCACAAACTAATGCAACAATTATAGCGGTGAGGAACCTTTTGGGTCGGTTGCTCATCGGAATAGAACTGGATACAAATGGTTTCCGGGCTTGCTCCAAGATGTTTCGCACACGGTCCTGTGCTCTTTGGAGGTGCATCTGGTACCAAGTCTGTAACTCAGGAAGCTGCATCGATGAAATGTTGTATGCCTTCTCGATGGAAATCTTGGGGTCCAAGCTGACGAACACACGTCGGGTCAGGATCCTCTTCTCTGTTAAGATGAACCCTGGTATCTCTTGAATCAGGATGCCGGAGGATGGTCCCATCTCTGCGATCGGGTCGGTCCGTAGCTCTTGGCACAGGAGCAGTACGATCCAGAAACACGCCACATCCTTCTTGGACATCTTTCGACAGTCACGGATCAGGAACTCGTTTCAGACTTATCTACTAATGATTCAAGGTTTGTTAAGCATACAAACTTATAACAGTGTGACATCACTTGGCCTAGGACAACACATTATTACGATTCATCAACATATGTATTCTGTCTAATTCTATTTTTATAACTTCATCCCTCACTACATTTATTACTGACTCTTCAGTAATTGCCTATAGCAGTTAAACAAGCTAGTAACCTGCTTAGAAAATGTAGTTATTGGATGGCAAGGAAATGGTTAATGACATGAACGTACATGAGATCATGGCACATCACAACATTTCACATCATACTATACCACGTGAATCAAGCATTCATCCAGGTTAGTCGTTCACCCTTCTGCGTCTGAATCCACACCTATAATCCTTAATTGAGATTTAGGATGACAAGCACGCAACTGGTTAATGTGAACCCACTTTTCAATAAAATCACCATCCTTAGGAATTTTTATCTTGTACGCTACTGGGGAAATTTTGTCAATAATGACATATGGCCCTTTCCAAGAAGGTAAAAATTTCTTTTCCTTACTTGATTTCGCGCAAAGTTATACAGATAGACTTGATCTGTTATCTCATATTCCTTTTTCGTGGTTTTTAGATCGTAATAGGTCTTAACCCCTGTCGCTGCTTTTTCTAGATTCTTTTGGGCAAAAGCAAATGCATGCTGTAAATGTTTGCGCAAATCTTCGATATACTGATGCGTAGTGGCAGCGTTGATCAAGTTATGATCTGAAGTACGATATAGTAAATGCTGTGGTAAAACCATCTTTCTTCCTGTCATCAATTCAAAAGGTGACAATTTGGTAGCAGTGCTAGGTGTAGCTCTAATCGCCATTAAAACTAGGGGCAATTTAATGTCCCAGTCTTTACCAGACTCCTTAACATATTTCTTTAGAATATTAACGATAGACTGGTTATATCGCTCTACCCCCCCGCTAGACGCAGCGCGGTATGCAATATGTAGCTTTCGTTTAACACCTAGAATGTTCCACATCTTAGCCATTACTTCACTGGTAAAATGACTACCTCTGTCTGACTCAATTCTTTGAGGCAGACCGAACCTGGAAAAGACATGGTTAATCAACAAAGTGGCGCACACGGTACTCGTGTTCTCTTTACAAGGCAAACATTCTATCCACTTTGTGTACATACATGTAACGGTTAACATGTATTTGTTACCTCTTGAAGATCTTGTTACAGGACCTATAAAGTCAATTTGAATATCAGACCAGGGTAATGACACCCCCCTCTTCTGAAGTGGTGCACGATGGGTTGGACCATGGGGTTGATATTGCGGACAAATCAAGCATCCCTGACAGTATGTCTTAACATCCCTTAACATGTGTGGCCAATATGCATAATCACGCAATATTTCATATGTGATCTTATCACCACGATGCCCAGATGTAGGTGCATCATGTGCGTGTTGGAGCATTAATCCTCTGTATACAGTTGGGACTACCCATTGTTGTATACCATGTTTAGAAGTTCTGACCAGTAACCCATCCATGATACTAAATTGGACTTTATATCTCATCAAGATTCGTAAATCTTCATTATTTTTGCAATCCTCATCTGTGATGGGATTGGCAGTAGGGTCTTCTATATGTTTATAGAATATGCCTATGACGGGATCATTCTTTTGACTAGTAATCAGGTCATCACTAGGAGCTTCTTGACTCCATTGCACGACATTTAAGTCGGCATTATCTCTAGCCTGTCGTCTAGTTATGGCTTCAACATGAATTGAACCCATAAGATCATCAATGTTTAGGGTTTCACCATTGATGGCAGCTTGTTTTGCCAGTGAATCGGCTAAGTCATTACCATCCTTGTCAATACCTTCTATTTTAGAATGGCCTTTGGTTTTCTTCCAATATATGGATAAACCATTTTCCTTAACCAGTTCATCGATTTTACAAAACAATTTCCCATGTTTAACAGGTTTGTTATTGCTTTTCAGCATTTGGTTACGTTTCCAGCTAGGCAGATATTCGACAAAACTGTTGCGAACATAGTTGGAATCTGTTATAATAACAAATTCTTTGATACCATATTCGATTGCCATTTGAATGGTCTTATATACTGCACAGAGTTCGGCTATCTGACTGCTTTTGGGACCAATATTGTATCCTATAGATACATTGGGATAATCACCTATCCAGGCGATTCCGATACCTGCAACTAACTTCCGTTCAGCACCAGCGACGTGGTGATATGAACAACCATCAATGTATACCCACGGTAGTGGTCGACAGTATTCCTCGTCATAAACTTTATAAGGAGATAGCAATTGCTCTTCTAGGAAGTCATCTCCGGTGTCATTATCATCCAGAGATGGAGCAGTACAGTCATGTAATTCTGCTAAACCTTGGGCAACTGGGCTTCTCTTATTATGTTTATAACGGACTTCTAACGGCCATCCCTGTAAGGATAGAGTCCATGCAGTAATCCGACTGTTAGAGAGATTACCGTCTCTAATTCTTTCACTCTGCAGATACTGTAGAGGTTGGTGAGCTGTTTCTACAATTATTTTCTCACCTTGGATATAGCTACGAAAATTTTGTAGTGCCCAGACAGTCGACAATAACGCCTTCTCACACGTGTTGAATTTAACTTCAACAGGTGACAAAGTCTTGCTAGCATATGCAATAACTTTGTTTAAACTGTCCTGCTTCTGATACAGAACAGCACTTATGCTTAAATCGGTATAACCTGTCTCCAGATAGAAGGGTTTACCCCCCTCTGGGTATGCTAAACAGGGTGCCTGAGTGAGCTTCCTCCTCAGTTCACTTACCGCTTGGTCCTGAGGCTCCCCCCAGTTCCAGGTAGTTTCCTTTTTAAGCAGGTGTAAGAGTGGTTTAGTTATTTCTGCATAGTTATCTATAAACTTACGGGAGTAGTTAGTCATACCAAGGAACGATCTTAATTCCCTGATGTTTGAAGGTGTTTTAGCCTTTAGTACGGCTTCAACCTTCTTCCTCTGGGGATTTAATCCTTCAGAAGTTACCTCATGTCCGAGGAAATTGACATGGGTGCGACACCATTGCGCCTTTTGTAAAGACAGTTTAATCCCTGCCTCTCTTAACTGAGTGAGAACATGTCTAATCTCTAAGATATGCTTATCAAAGGAAGTGCTTTTCAGCAAGACATCGTCGACATATGATAACGTTCCTCTCTCGAGTGCGTCAGGCATAGCTTTATGCATGAACACAGCAAATTCATGACCAGAGTTTATGTAACCGAAAGGCATACGGGTCCAGGTATACTGCTGCTTTCCAAATGTGAAGGCCAATTTGTATTGGTCTTCATTATGGACTGGTACAGTCCAATATCCCTGCGCACAGTCAATGGCAGTGAATATTTTGGATCCCTGCATTTGTACCAAACATTGGTCTATGTATGGTGTTGGCCAACCAGACATATAGACGCGTTTATTTAGCTGTCGTAAGTCAGCGCATAAACGCCATTGTCCATTAGGTTTCAGAATCCCCAAGATCGGATTATTATACGAACTGTGCACTGGACGTATAATGCCCCTTTCCTTTAAATTCTGAATGATGTCTTGTAGACCATCATATGACGCTAATGGGAGTCTATATTGTTTGATAAATACAGGTGGTAAATTTGGATCAGTTTGTATTCTGGCTACGTGGAGGTTAGTTAACCCACAGTCGTAGGAATCTTTGGCAAAAATATCTTGGAATTCCAAAAGGATTTCCTTTAGCTGTTGCCGCTCAGCATCGTTGGAGCAACCGTCAGCTAAAGATATTTGCTCTTCTAGCCTTTCCTGAAATCCTGGAAAGATTTCAGGCTGGCCTATCTCATAAGCTTCTTCAAGCCTAGA
This sequence comes from Pelobates cultripes, assembly GCA_933207985.1. NCBI lineage: Eukaryota > Metazoa > Chordata > Amphibia > Anura > Pelobatidae > Pelobates > Pelobates cultripes. Next base: position 62,251,842 of record OW240924.1, read on the forward strand.
AGTTAGGTCAGTTCGGTGTTGACTTACCTTTTCTCTTTGGTCGTGATACTCTTGTGATTCCTGCTCATTGAGCGGATGATCGAAGGTAATTGATGCTTCTTCGATTTTACACGAGCCTTCTTCAACATTGAAGGGATATACAGATAGGATAGTGAATAATCCTTCTGGGGAGGAATGGAATATTTGATCGACAATTTCGTCCTCAGTTAAGTATTCTTCAGGGATGAGGCCTATAATTTGGTTTTGGAAACCAAATGTATAGTACTCAGCATCCAATGCTAGACCTAATAATGTTCCTTTTGGTAAAGTAACACTATTGGGTGTAACATTGTTGACCATGATATAGGTGGGATTCTTACCAATACTTACCATTGGTGTATGTGTTACCACCATCCCTAATTGTTGTATCCTGTTGGATAAACAGATTAGGGCATCAGAGTTTTCCAATCTCTGACCCTCCTTGACCTGTAGGGGTAAAAGAAAATTACTTGTCCCCTGTGGAATGGTTATGTCATCAGGAACTTGGATACTTACCGCATATGGGAGTATTTGTCCTGATTTCAGGGCGTTTTCCTCGTGTAGGTATCCACAAGGATTACCTTTTAACCTTGTCCACAAGTTGGAATTAATCAGGTCAAGGTGTATGGCAAAGCGATGTATGACATCATTGCCAACGTAAACCTGATAGCGAGGTTCGTCTATCACTAAGAATAGATGTTTAACTGTCTTATTTCCGATGGAAATAGATAGTAAACATTTTGCTATCACATTGTGACTCTCTGATTCGCCATCCAGATTCTGGATCCACCTGTCATGTGGGGAAGCATACCTGATCATTTTAGGATTAGCGATCTGCTTTAACAGACTTCTGCTAATATAGCTGTTCTCACTCTGTAAATCCAGCTTTGCATTCCTACTTCTTCCTAAGTCATTTATTTGCATAGGAAAGAATAGGTTGTTATTAACCCTTTCAATTCTGGCAAGGAATTGAGCATGACCTGCCAGATCTACAGATTCAACATAGTCCCTGTGGAGAGAAATGGTTAAAACATCACCTTCCAGAGAGACATTCTGGATCCTCTCTGGAGCAATTCTTACGGAATGCTCATCTACAGGTGCGATTGCATCATTCACCTGCAGGATAGTCACGTCAGGTGACTGACTATTTCTAAAATGTACCTCAATCGAGTCAGGTCTTTCTTCTATCACATGGCAGTTACGATCAGATTGTACATGTGATCTCTCATAGGTTATGGGAACCTTAGCTTGTGACCATACAATTCCATTTACACAGTCAATAATCGTGTTAAGTCTTCTGAGTATGTCTATACCCAGAATCAGTCGGTCATAGGGGAGATCTACCACTATCACCGGGTGTCTAAAGGTTTTGTTACCTATTTTAAACTTTAACCAAGTATTGCCAATAACATGAAGGGCATTTCCTCCTACACTGAACAGAGCATTGGGGAAACCTCTTAGCTTCGGCTTATCCGTTGCTAAGTCCATTACCTGCTGGAAGTAGGTATTGGATAAGATAGTGGCTTGTGAACCAGTATCTATTAACCCTTTAAAAGGCTGGGGTAGCGAATCCTGTATTTCTACAGACATGTAGTACCTTCCTTCATGTTCTTCTAATTCACATAAGAATTTAGAATGTGTCAACATATTACTTGTTTTCCATACATTACTGGTCACAGCAGTAGTTTCTACCTGTACTGAGGAATGCTCAGTCTTACCCACAGGCCCATCCCTTTCAGGAATATCTTGAACTGTCAAGCGGGAACTAGTGGTCGGCATCTCATCAGTTAACCCTTTCAGGTCTGGATCCTGGAAACTAGTGGTTGCTGGGGCTACTTTAGCCTTTGGCTGAAATGAAAAAACAGAGGAACACGTTGCGCCTCCTTCACCCGAAAGTGAAGTGACGGGATAGGCAATAGGTTTCCTTACACAACTATTGTTTATATGACTGTTAGTACCTGGAAAGGAAACAGGGTTAGGCATTACATCTACTGATAACCTAGCCTGTTTAGTCACAGTAGCTATTATTGCTGCGGCACCTGTTGTTGTTGCTGCGGTTGCACAGGTAGTTCTGCAATTGGAGCTATCCCTAAAAAAGGATTTGTGGCAAAGACTTGGTTAATCTTTGTCATTCCCTCCATTAATTTGCCCATCTGGTCTGTCAATTGACCAACCTGACGACGCAAATTATTTCCCCCATTGCCGTTTTGTCTTTGCCCATTAGAATTTGGTTGGGATGGCTGAGACTGTTGGGAGTTATTGGAAGCAGATTGGTTGTTTCTGTTTCCATATCTCCTATTTCCCTGAGGATTCCTTCTCCATTGGGAATTGCCTTGGTTCTTATTAACCCAGGGGCGTTTATTCCCATTGGTATTGGATTTTTCAGAGTTATTAGAGGAATTTGCAGAATTGCTTCTGGCGTTTTCCTGTTTCTGAGGTTTTGGTGTTTTCAGAACCTCGGAATAGGTCCTCTTTTTCTGTTGGGTTTCTAGACCTAACTGAATTTTAGTCTCTGACACCATTTTATCACCAGGTTTCTTAACCTTTGGCTGATTTTCGTCATGTGCATGGTGTATAGTGTACAACTTCATACACTGACTGACTAGCCATTCTAATGGTAACTTACAATCGTAATCTCTTGCGAGATTCATTTGTATGTTTACTGGCATGGCATGAAAATACAGATCTTTGAAGTCTGTGCTTTCATACCTGGGTTTTCTTTGGGCCACGGAGTATGCATTTTTAAGAATTATTAAAAATTCTCTGGGGCTTTGATCTGGACGGCACTTTAAGTTATAAAGCGCCTTCTTGCAGAAGCAATGGTTTTATACTTACCATATTCCATGATTATTTCATATTTCATCTTGGACCAGGACATTAACTGTATAGCTTGAAGACTTTCTAGATAAACACGACACATTGAATCAAAGGTCCATGTAATGAACCATTTCTTATGAATGTCATCATACATGCCCAATGAATTCATTGCTCTATCATAATTTTCCAGATGTTCAGATATGTTTCCTGAACCTCTAGAAAATTGTGGGACAGTCTCTCTAAGGAATTTGATGACCTTTGGTGTTTCATACACAGGCGTCGTTGATTTAGGACCTCTGTTTCTGTGTTTGGGTAAACGTCTATGCGATCTGTCTGCTGAAGAGGAATTAGACCCATACAACAGTGCAGATGGCATATCAGTTACATGGCCTTCAGAGTGGACAGTGCAATCACTTTCACTCCCATCACTCTGAGCTTCTTGTTCACTGTCACAATTCTGATCAGCATCAGAATCCTGCCAGTGTACAGAACCATGTCTGTTTTCATTCCTATCATCTTGAATTGGACTCTCCCTCTCAAGTTTGGCCAAGACAGCTTTTTCAAACTGTTCTGCCCAAGATTGCCAAGGTGGCTTGGTAATGTCATGAGATGGGGAATCTTGTTCCACAGGTGATTTTTTAGAATTACTCACACCTTTACTTACAGACTGTTTTATGAAAACCTGGTTTGGTGTGGGAAAATTATAATAAGGAGGGGATTTACAAATAGTCCTTTCTTGCATTTTTGTGCAACTTTTTGGCACAGAATGATGACTACCAACCTCACTGTCTAATTTCTGACTCTCCTTTTCATACTCATCCAATTGCATTTTAAGCTGATTTATTTCCTGTGCATATTTATCCATCAAAGCTTTCATTTCTTTTTCATGATCAGCCTGACGAGTTTTATGCTCAGCAAGTAAATCTTGGTATTTCCCATTTTGAATGCCCAGATCGTCACTGTACGTGTCCAATTTGGCATTCAGTGACTTGTTTTCATCACACACCTTAAGAAGTGCTGTCATAAAGAAAGGCCAAGAGTGTATTATGAACGCCATTTTCCTTTCTATGTTCTTTTGTTCAGCAATTTCTTTAAGATATATGATGATGTGTTCATCAGTTAGAATGGTGTGTTTAGCTTCCCATTCTATGCTTTTCAACCAAACCTCATAGGTTGCATCATTTTTCATATGTTCATGAATATGAACTAGAGCATGTTTTCTTAGGTCTTCAATTATTTCAGTATTATCTGTTACAGATTTATCACTGCCACTGGCCATTTTTATTTTTATTTTATTGATTAATCTCAATACAAAACTCTTTTCTATATTAAGATTAAATTGCATGAATTACACCAATATTATTATTATATATGAAATACAATTTCAACTTAAACGATCTCAGCACCGTGCCTCCAATATGTGGGGATATTTATGGGATAATAATAGTAACAGTTGAGAATTGCCCACTAATTCAATTCTCAGATCCCAAAGAACGTTTATCGTGTTAAGTGGAATGTATTTCATATAATTAATATCACAATGTATAAAAATAGATTTTATTTATGATAACCAATAATTAACAAATAATATTATGTAACATGCATGACAATAATCAATGAATATCCAGTACAAAATTATATGCAATACAAAGAAATGGGTATTACGTTTCAATGGCTAACTAGCATTTTTTGTCAAGAATTCTGACGATTTATGAGGTATCCTTACACAGATTGAAATAAAACTTTTCACAGCGAAGAACAGAATTCCTCAGAATTCCTCAGAGTGCAGCGTAAGGTCGTAAAGTTTAGCAGACAGTTAGAATAACCCTTTCAATGCTGGCTAGATCTCCTAGGTAGTTAAGATCTATTCTTATGTAATTTTTAAATAAAATAACATTTAAACCAGTTTAAATTCATTTTCTTAAACCATCCAATAAGAGAATCTAACATTATATAAGCAGATTTTTAATTTGTCTAAAAGATATCTATCTTAATTTAGAGCAAATCAATACACCTGGATAAAAACAGCGGTATGCTAACACGTGATAATATCACATCAATATATAATTATTCTTAATTCCACCTGCAGAATGGAATATTTATAACTATATATTCTTAGTTAACTAAGATTTCTTAATATGGAAATCTGACCGTGCTTTATCCAGTCATATATAATGGTATTAATACATTTTAATTAATTTAATTAATTAAATGAAACCAGTATAATTACCAGTTGAGTAGATATTTCATCCGATTGGTAGTCTCTCTGCATGGAGGTGTTGGTTAGAAAGTCAGTAAATTCTAAGTGTTAGAGTTTTAGGAGTAGAGTGTTAGTCTCAGATGTTGTCCGAGTTGGAGTCCCCAAACTTCCAATTCCTCTCTCCTCTCCTTTGCATATCTTGCATCTCTTGCCTCCCTCTCTCGTCTCCTATCTTCCCTTTGTCTTAACTTTTAAAGGGCCAGACTCTCTGTACGTCATCAGTTGATAACCCAATAGAAGCACTAGAGGTGTGGTTATCTTCCAGATCGCAAATTAGGTATTTGGTCTGTAGAGGGCAGTCTTGTCCCACTAAACATACCTATCCAGGAAAGAGTTAACTTTTCCTGTTGGCTATTTTGACGTCATTTTGGCCTATCTAGATAGTGGCTATAACTTACGTATCCTTCAAAGATCAAAGGGGTTCTTAAATTTTGTCCAGACTATGTGTCTGCAAATCTGAGTTTTTTTCTGATATGGCAGATCATGAACTAAGTTTACCCTTTTCCATACAATGGTACCTTATATATATAGACAGTTAAATATTAAATTATTTAATCTTCTCTGTCACAATTGTCTGGGTTTAGATTTGATTATATTCTTCTTATCACTTGTTTATACTATGCATTCCTTAGCTCTGGCAAAGAGGCCAGTCTTACAGAAAGAAATCCTGTGTCTCTTTGTCTTTGTTAACTTGGAATAACAAAATGGAGTCTGGTCTGTTCAGAGTGACTCAGAATATACACTTTTTTAGTTTCTATCATAGCACAAAATGTCTGCCGATATAAATACTCTGACACTGTGGCGTGATATTGGTGCGGGTATGTTGCTTTGCCCAGGACTGGGTTAGTGGTGGATTGGAAGTGTGTTTCTTGCAGGCAAATTATGTCTGCTTGGGCGTTTTTTAGATCTTTGAGTAGAATGTGTCTCTTGTGTGGGGTCCATTAAAGTATTTTAAGACAGAAAAAAAATGTTACTGCTTGCTTTGATTATTGCCTTACTTTGGTTGCTTTTGGTGCCTTAACTTTGCCTTAAATGAAGCACTGCTATATGACAGACTCCTGCTCCCCTCTCCATTACACTCCTCAAGGTGATTCTGGGATAGCTCCATGTCTACTCCTTTACCTTGAGTAGTCAGGCTGTGGCTGTGAGCTGTCAGGTTGTCGGGCTGTGGCATGAGCTCGAGCAGAAGTTCAGGCAGCTTGTAAGACTCCGTTACACTGAACAACTCAGATAGCTCCGACTGGCTGCTGCTAGCTTGTAAGGCTTGGAAAAATACCGGGCATCTCGTAGCTTTGCTGGCTTGTTTGCCGATACGGGTGGATAGCATGCTACATGCAGCGTCTACATGCCTGCATCAGCCACATGCGTCCTCTATTGGGATCTCTAACTTCCACGATGGGCATGGTAAAGTGGGCCCAGTGGAGGATACACCCTGTTCAGATGCAGTTTCTAAACCAGTTCAAGGCAAAAATGGGCAACTGAGATCAGAAAATTAATGTTCTTCTGTGCTTATCAGACGATCCGACTTGGTGGACCAGAGAGAAGAACCTGTCACTAGGGTTTCCACTAGAAGAACCAACTTGGATAACTATATAACTACAGATGCCAGTCTTCTAGGTTGGGGTGCACACTTAAACAACATATGGATTCAGGGTACATAGTCTACAAAGGAGAAAAGGCTTCATTCGAATCTGAGAGCACTAAGAGCAGTTTTCAAGGCTCTGGGGGGGTTTCGTTGTCATCTGAGGAATGCTTGGATAAGAATCCAGACCGACAACAGGGCTGTTGCCTCGTATGTAATTTGCCAGGGCAGTACCCGAAGAAAATCTCTTCTAAAAGAGTTGAGTCCTAAAATGAATTTTGCCCAATCCAATTTACAAGGCCTGTAAGCAGTATACCTTCCGGGGCCAGACAATGTGTTGGCAGACTACCTCGGCAGAATGATGGTTCAACAGGGAGAATGGAAGTTCAATCAATAAGTTTTTAATTTAATTTCTCAGATCGACCTGATGGCTTCATACAAGAATGGTCAGGTTCCCAGGCTTTACTCTCTACATACAGATCATCTAGCAGCTTTGCCCCTCCCATTGGAGTTCGATCTGGGGTACGCATTCGCCTCCACTACCGATGATTCACAGACTACTGAGAAAGATCTGGGAAGAACGTCAGAAAGTGATTGCCATCATCCCTATTTGGCCAAGGAGGTATGGTTTCCTCTCCTCAACCGGTGGGCCTGGAACATCCTTGGCCACTCTCTCAGAGACCAGATCTACTATCTCGGGGACCGGCAGTTCATCCCAATCCCAACCAGCTGAACTTGGGGGCATGGCTATTGAAGAAGAGAGACTCCTAGCACGAGGTATTTCTGAGTCGGTAATTGATACTTTTCTAAAATCCAGAAAAGGCTCAACATCAGCTTGCTATCATAGGATATGTGAGACTTTTCGTTCCTGGTCTAAAGATAATGTTATTGATTTCCTTCATCCTAACCGCATTAATGTTTTAAATTTCCTTCATGCAGGTCTGGATAAAGGGCTGAGCCTAAGTACTCTAAAGGTTCAATCGTCAGCATGGTCAGCCCTATGCAACGTTTAGTGGAAATCAGATCCACTGATTGCTAGATTTTTTTTTTTTGAAAACTGCCATCCCTATCAGACCACCGAACAGGAAATATTCTCCTCCTTGGGATTTGCCTATGGTGCTGGATGTTTTGTCGGAAGCCCCTTTTGCTCAATTAGATGAGCTGGGTATTGTTTTGACTTGTAAGACTATGTTTCAAGCAGCTATAACCACGTCAAAACATATGTCTGAAATTCATGCATTCTCCTGTGATGAGAACCATATTCAAGTTTTCCTCGACAAGGTGGTCTGTAGACTTTAACAAGAATTTCTACCTAAGGTGGTCTCTAATTTCCACATTCTCCAGGAAATTATTCTTCCTTCTTTTCATCCATCTTCTTCTTCTTTGTCAGAAGTGAAACTTCATCAATTGGATGTCAGACAAAGCCTGATTAAGTACCTAGAAGTGTTTCAACAATTTCAGAAGTCCCAACACCTGTTTGTTCTTCAGATAGGGGCCCCTAGAGAAGAAGCAGCCTCTGCTTCCACTATGAGGCATTGGATATCAAACATAATAATCAAGGCTTATCAATTAAAAAACTTTATTAACTTAGAATTAAGACTTGCTCCGCAAGGGCTTTAGCAACCTCCTGGGCTAACTGAGCAGAGGATTAATTTGAGGACATCTGTAGGGCAGCTACCTGTTCTTCTCCTTTGACTTTTATAAAGCACTATAAATTGGATCTGGCTTTGCCTTCTACGGCCTTTGGTAGAGGTGTACTATCCTCTGTGGTGTCTCACTAATAAATTTGTTGCAGCACCATCGGTTGTGTGAAGAATTTTTTTCCCATCCCTATATTTGAATTTGGGTATTACCCATAAGTGATGATGCCAATGTTATCATACCATAAATTTTCTTTTCCTGGCTATTATTCATGGCCGCATCAGAAACCCTCCCTTGTTTTGTTTTACAACTTTTATACTAGGCTGTGGGGTAGGAGGAGGAGGGACCTCTTATGCCTTCAGTCTTGATCAGGTTGGTTAAATTTTCCCTGTCCTGTTCCTGTTTTGGGGTGGAGCTACCTAAAAGTGATGCTGTCATGAATAATAGCCAGGAAAATAAAATTGCGGTAAGTATGATAACATTTTCTGTAATTTGTAATAGTAAAGCCTTCAAAATCTGTTTTGTGTTGATTCTACCTCTACCAGAATAATGTATTTTGTTTTACTTGTGTGGTCTGTGCTCATATGTATTGTTTTGTTATTTGTAGGCTACAAGTTTGATACGTCATTGGTGAGGTCCACCAAAAATTTTGCAAAGAGGATTCAGCAGGTAAGGGATCAATGTAACATCATTCAATTTTCAATAATTCATGGCCATTTGAGGCAGACTACGTGCTGTATACAAACACTGCAATGCCCTTGCACACACCGTTGCTTGCACAAGCACAGCTTCACAAATGTGATTTTTTTTGTTTTTTTTGTTGAGGCTGCAGAGGAGTATATACCGAGTGCCTTGTGAACTCTTAGAACACAGATAGATTGGCTTACATACTAATCAATTTGTTTTTCATTCCAGCTTCATGTAATCGCTCCCTTTAAGATTATAGTCGGTTTGCTTGGTAAGTTGCTGTATATTTTTCCTGCAAGCAATCTCGTGAGGTTTGCATATTCCAAACATTTGCTGAGCCGATTAATAGCTTCTCACATTTTCTTTTTGTCATTGTTGCTTTAGATAATAATGTGTGCGTCCATGACTTGAGCACCTTCCAGCTAATGACCACAATAGCTAAGGCCAAAGGTGCGACTCTGCTCTCCTGTGATTTCAAAGTGAGTTGCTTACGGGACTTCTAAACTAGGCCGTAAAATCCATTGTCTGTTTAAAGGGCCTGTGGTTTATTTATTTATTTGCTCTTACACCGCCTAAACAAGAGAAGCAACCACAGATGTAAACTGTATCCATTGCAATCAGTAATACCTTACAGTATCAACCTGCAACATCTATCTCCTTAATCATTGGTTTAGACTAAAGACATGATTGTTTTTATTTCACATATTTGTTAAATAATTATACATTTGAGAATTGAAATTCCCATACTCTTACAGAAAAGACCGTATTTTCCAAGAATCCTTTAGTATCCGTAAAAACTTTTTTTTTTTTGTGCCTGTTTCCTGTTGATATTTATTTTTAAGAACTTCAGTTCTTAAAGTGACTCAGTCCTCAAACGTACCTGTCTCCTATTTTTTTTTCCTCATCTCTTCCTCTTTCAGAATCTCTTCTTCTTTTCTTCATTTCTGATCTATGTATCTTTAAAACATAAGACAGAGAAGGGACTACTTTGTCTTATGTATTTTTTTTTTCTAATGCTTGACAATCTCGAGAAAGGGTATAAATGAAAGGGACACTAAAGTCACCAGAACGACTTATCGTAGTTGTTCTGGCGAGTGTAGGCAGTCCCTGCAGGCTTTTTGCTGTAAAAACTGCCTTTTCAGAGACATTGCTGGCTAGTGACACCTCTAGTGGCCACTGCTCGGAGGGCCACTAGAAGTGCTTCCTGGTGTGCAGCACTGACGTCCAGCATCTCCATGCTCTGCATGGGGATGCTGAACTTTCCCCATAGGCATGTATTGATTCAATGCATCTCTATGAGGAGATACTGATTTATCTCAGGAGGCGGGGCAGAGCCATACACCACTCTGGCCTATGGAGAAAGCATTGGATTGGCTAAAATTGGCAAGAGGGCAGGGCCAAAACAGTTTTGGCCAATCAGCACCTCCTCATAGAGATGCATTGAATGAATGCATCTCTATGAGGGAAATTCAACGTCCACATGCAGAGCGTGGGGACGCTGAACGGCAGGGCTGCCTAGTGTGCAGCACCGAGCCAGGAAGCCCCTCCTGAGGAGTGTCTGAAAAGGCAGTATTTACATGAAAATGCCTGAAGGGAGCTATAATACTCACCAGAACAACTACATTAAGTTTTAGTTGTTCTGGTGACTATAGTGTCCCTTTAAATATACAGAGATATAATTTCTAATTAGTGTAATAGCTGCTTGATCCAAGGAGATATCTGACTGCCATTTTGGGGTCAAGAATGAATTTTTCCTGGTTTGTTGCAAAATTGGAAGCGCTTTAGACTGGGTTTTTTGCCTTATTTTGTATCAACAGCAAAAATATATGTGAGGAAGGCTGAACTTGATGGACGCAAGTCTCTCTTCAGCTATGTAAGCTATGTATCTAAGACCATCTCAAATGTCTATTTTAATTTTTTTTAAATTTATTTATTTTTAAAGTTTTGGGTCAGTGATGAATCCTCCAGTTTAAATGTCTTAAATATAGCGAGCCTCTAAGCTATTTTTCCCCTTTTTTCTTTTTTCTTTTCACCGTTAAGTATGGCATATGCAATAAGGTTGTGGTGCTTGGAGAGTCCCTTTAATGTTATGTAGACATTGCATGATTAAAAAGACAGTTTGTGGGACTGGAAAACCCCACAAACCCAGAGCTGGATGACTCAAGTCAGCAATGAATTAGGGAAATTTGCTAATCTTTTTCTGACCTTTTAGAACTACTCCACATTTTGTAACTTGTATTGAACATCATGGTAAACACAATTTTTACAGACTGTCACAAACCTTCTTCTCTACAATTAGATGTGCCCCCCTTGAATCTAATATTTCTTTATTAGAAGTGTCAGCAAGGTTTGGTGTCTTTATGCAGGCCACTATGAAGTCTTACTAAATGAACTGCCATTTCCAAAGGTCTTAAGAAGGACGTGACTTTAGTGTACCTCCAGTCTAGCGTCACTAGAGGTGTATTCTCAGTAATGGCAATGTTTCTATTTGTCAGGGAAAAGGGACAGTGTCTACCCACCAACACCACTACATTTAAGCACCACTGGTTTATAGACTGTTAACAAATGATTGTTCTCTTTTCTTTGTACAGCGCTCTGAGACTGGGGAGGGAAACTTGAGAATGTGTGTGGCTGTCAAGAAAAAGTTACAGTTGTATTTCTGGCAAGATCGGACATTTCATGAGCTTCAGGTAATCCTGCACCGCTATTTCTATAGGGAATATCCGTACCCCGGTGGATTGGAGTAATTTAGAGCGCGTTCTAATTAGCGTTTAGCAATCAGAAACATTCCATGTACATTTCCCCCTAAAGATACTCTGTGTTCTTTTCCATAATCCGCCAAATAAACTCAAAGAATTAAAAAAAAAAACCAACAAATAACTCCACTTTAAACAATATAAAATAGTCGGAAAAGGACACCTTTCACTAGCTGGCATACCAAACACGGTCTTTGAAAGAAATATTCCAATATGCTTTACGTGTTAGAAAATGTGTAAAAGTTGGAGAGTCAAAATATATTGTTTTTTGGTTTGTTTGTTTGTTTTCAGTCTTCCCTTATTACTACTATAAACTTTCACATTGCATATTGTATTGTAATGTTCACTGATGAAGCCCTGAAGTATCACAAAATCATCATCTTGCAACTCTTCCCAATCTCATTGTAATACATCTGGTTTGATTACTCTGTGCAGGGGGACTTCAGTGTTCCAGATATTCCTAAAACAATGGCATGGTGTAATAACGCAATCTGTGTTGGATTCAAGAGAGATTATTACCTGATCAGGGTGAGTGACGGACGGATATATGGAAAAATGGAATCTGCAAAAAATAAAATTTGCACTTGGTGACATCTGTGGCATTATTTTATTTCATATTGGTTTAATATTGTATTCAGGTACAATTTAGCTTCCTGAAGTGCTTTATGTGTAAAGAGTGTGTACCTGGAGCGCCCTAGCTTGGAAGCTGCAAACAAACCTGGAGCCATGTGGTGCCTACTTGAGGTTACTTTAGGTATTGAGCAGATCGACGGCCGACTAGTTTTTTGATATGCTTGTGAGTTTTCTAGCGTGTCTGAATTCTGGTCAGTGTCTCAGCCAACAAATAAGTCACACATAAACCTAATACTCTGAACTTACCTCTTAAAGAGGCACTAATCACCAAAACAACTTTAGCTTAATGAAGTCATTTTGGTGTATAGATCATGGCCCTGCAGTGTCACTGCTCAATTCTCTGCCATTTAGGAGTTAAATCACTTTGTTTCTGTTTATGCAGCCCTAGCCACACCTCCCCTGGCTGCAACCGACACAGCCTGCATGAAAACAAAATGGTTTCATTTTAAATCAGATGTAACTTACTATAGAAGTTTTTATCCTGCTCTGTAAATTTTTATTACATACAATTTTCTCCTGCAGGGTCAGCAAGCTATTAACAGAGCAGGAGATAAGACCAGGGCCGGTGCAAGGATTTTGCTGCCCTAGGCAAAATTATAGCCCCCCATGTGACATCACAATGCCCCACCCATATGATCTGCCATATGAACGAACGCCAGTGCTGTGTTTACATTAAAAAGCCTGCAGGGACAGGCTATAGACATTCGAACCACTTCATTAAGCTGCAGTGGTTCTGTAGACTATAGTGTCCCTTTAATGTGAGTTAAATTAGAGATTAGTGCCACGAACAATATATTAGATTGCCTACTTACAACCAGATGAGGATGATGATGGGCTCTGGCTCCACTGGTCTGCTGTAGAACAGGCTGTCTGGCAGCTGTTTGTAACTGTGGTCACAAAATTCAATGTTCTGGGAGAGCGGGAAGCAACACCATTTTTGGGGGCCCCTTACACAGCTCAAGGTCTGGGCCCCAGGTGTTCCACGAGTTCGCTCACAGGGAGTGGAGTGTGTAGGGGATGTGTTATGTGTTATTGCAGAGGATCTAATGTGTGTGCTTATGGAATGTAGTGTATAGGGATACCAGTTTGTGTAGTGGAAGCAGTGTGTTTTTGTGTAAGGGATAGAAAGTAGTGTGTGTTTGTGTATAAGGGATGTATTGTGTGTTTCTGGTTGTGTGTAAGGGATGCATTGTGTGAATCTGTGTTTGTATATGTAAGGGATGCAAGGTGTGTTTCTGTTTATGTAAGGGATGCAGTGTGTGTGTCTGTAAAGGGTGCATTGAGTTTGTGATGCGTTGTGTTTGTGTGTGTGTGTGTGTGTAAGATAAGCAGTGTGTATTTGCGTGTGTGTGTGTGTGTAAGGGGTGCATTGTTTCTGTGTATGTGTGCAAAGGATGCATTGTGTGTTTCTTTGTGTGTTTCTTTGTGTGTAGGGATGCATTGTGTGTTTCTGTGTGTATATATAGGGATGCATTGTGTGTGTAGTGTGAAAGAGAGAGTTTTTGGGGTAGGATAGGGGCTGAGTCCTACCAGCCCTTTGTGCTTCTCTTTCCTCCGTTCCCCAGCCTCTCTTCCCTGCCCCACTGTCCCTTAGTGATCTCCCTGCCCCCTTTCCCATAGTGTTCTCCCCTCCTGTCTCCTAGTGCTCTTTCCTACCCCATATCCCTTGGTGCTCCCCTCATCCCTTAGTGGTCTCTCCTCCCACTCCTTTTTGGTCTCTCCAACCCCCCTTTCCATTAGTTGCCTCTCCTCCTCCCCCTTTCCATTAGTGGTCTCTCCTCTCCCCCCTTTGTTGTCTCTCCCTCTTCCCCCCCCACCATTCCTTAGTGGTTCCTTCTCCCCCTCTTTTATTGGTCTCTTCGGTCCGATACAGGGAAAGGATGTTCCTGTACCGCGGACCGGAGCTCGGCCACGCTACACTGAGGGTCTGACAAGTGGGAGCGATGTGCGCTTCCCTCCTGCTGATCCCTCTTTTCTTGCGCCCCCTGGGCTGGTGCACTCTAATGGACACGCCAGCCAGGGCAGTGCTGCAGCCACCTGACGCTCTCTATAGAGCACTCAGGTGGCTGCAGCATGAGAGGGGCTGGCGATGAGGGCGCCCCCTCCTATGTGGCGCCCTAGGCGCCTGCCTAGGTCGCCTTATAGGAAGCGCCAGCACTTCATAGAACATTCTAAATTATACAGAATTTGCAATAAAGGAAGCGTAAATATCATATGACTCTTTACACAAAGTGTTTAGGAAGACTGTGTAAGTCACATGCAGGACGGTGTGACTAGGGGTGCATAAACAAAGTGATTTAACTCCTAAATGGCAGATAACTAAGCAGTGAGACTGCAGGAACATGATAAGCTAACATTATTTTAGTGACTATAGTGTCCCTTTAAGACTTAAGCTGATTCTCTTATTTGCAAATAATTGTACGTTTTCATGCATCTAGAGCACTTAGGCTATCGATTTACGTTAAGCTATGTACCTCTGCTACCAGTCTCTAAGATGTCACTACAAATATTATGAAAAGATGCAGCATTCTTGACATGTACTGACAATCTTTATTAACATTAATATTCTTGTAGATATGTCTCTACCAGTCTGTTTTATCTGCACTGTAAAAATAATAAAATGTAAAAAAATTTAAACTGTGACGGAGAGAAAGAAATTTGAAGTGGCTAGTTATAAATAAGGAAAGTTATTGTTTATTAACACAAATACCAAATGTTTATCTTTCTCACTCAATAAATTGAAATTTCCATATTCAGTTGTAGTATTCCATTTCTCTCTATCTATACTTGATTTGATAGAACTATTCTGACACCTAATTATTTGACAACCCGTCTACTCCAGAAAAGTGTAAACCGACAAGGGAGCACCCGATGCAAATTTCTCTCATACACTAAGCTTGTCAGTTCTCCTGTTTCTTTATATTTTTCTGGAGCAGACAGGTTGGCAGACAAAGCTATAAGTAATAGAATAGTCCTATGAAACAAAGTTGATATATAGGGTGCATTAGGGAACAGACACATTCTGCTATCAGCCTTTCCTTTTTACTCTGTTTTGGTTGCGAGGAGACCCTCTAGTGGTAGATTTGAATAATACAATTGCAGGTGTTGGTTATAAATAATAACTAGTGATGTCCTGAACTGTTCGCCGAAAGGTTCGCCGCAGACTCTTCATTGAGTAAACTTTGACCCTGTACCTCACAGTCAGCAGACACATTCCAGCCAATCAGCAGCAGACCCTCCCACCTCCTGGACAGCATCCATTGTGAAGCTGCATTCTTAGTGAGCTGTCCAGGAGGTGGGAGGGTCTGGGAGGGAGGGTCTCCTGCTGATTGGCTGGAATGTGTCTGCTGACTGTGAGGTACAGGGTCAAAGTTTACTCAATGATGAGTCCACGGCGAAACGTTCGGGACATCACTAATAATAATAATAATACATATTAAAGTGCCAACAAATTCCGTAGCGCTGTACAGTGGGATCTAATAAAGGTTATATTTTAACTTTCCATATGTATAGGCAGTCTTTCTCCAATATTTGAGGGCATAAACCGCTTGTGGTTGTGGTTGTGGTTTCTCTGACTCCGCCATCTCTTCATGTCAGATAAAATATTAACTTTAGTCTCGTGGTAAACTAGGGTCAGTAATGTTAAGCTTTACTATATGAATTCTAAACATCTGTCAGGGCAAAATTCTTGTAGTTGACTCTATATTTTTTTTTCTTTTTTGTTCCTGCAGGTAGATGGAAGAGGGTCTATCAAGGAGCTGTTTCCAACAGGGAAACAGTTGGAGCCCTTGGCCGTGCCACTCAGTGATGGAAAGTTGGCAGTTGGGCAAGATGATATGACTGTTGTGGTAAACGAGGAAGGGATATTTACTGCTCAAGGTTCCCTTAACTGGACTGACATCCCATTGGACATGAGTGAGATTTGTTTTAAATAAACTTTTATTGAGTTCACAAAAGTTATTATTCTTCCAACGCAGGGGAGAGCAGTGAGTAACATCAGTAAATATTAGTAACATTCGTACGTTAACGTATAGGCTGTGAAAACTCTGAATCATTACGTAAGAATCAACCTGTGGTTGCTGTTGTCCAGCTTAGGGTCCTGGTGAGATGTGCTGATATGAAGTACTTTTTAAAAGTCCTGTAGTACTAAGCCATCTCGCAGGGTTAGTTTCAAATGTGCTATTCTGGGCAATCTTTCCCTTCAGCCTGAAGAGTTTTGAAGAAAGTTTGTGGCGCCTGGATGGGCACCATCCGTAATATGAATTGTTCTCTTCAGCATCTCCCAGATTTTAAATAGTTTATTTGGAGTTTTGATACCTGCCCATACACCTCGAAACTCTGCTTTCCTGCAGTGATGCGATTGTGTCAGTAATTATAAATCATAAGTCGTCTACATATGCGAGGATCTTGTGTTGAGTCTGTTACACCTGTAAGCCATGAATTTTAGGAAGGTCTTGAGCATTTAAGGGACACAAATCGTTTTACTGGCACTGCAGGTCCCCTCTTCTTCCCATCCCATGTTGCTGAAGGGGTGAAAACCCCTTCAGTGACTTACCTGAGACCACCGCCAATGTCCCTCGGCCGTGGTTTAGGGTCCGCCCACGCTCCTCCTCCGCCGATGGGGGAGACCGATTGCGCATGCATGGCTGCCGGCGGGATGAGACCTAATGCGCATGCGTGGCAATGACGTGCGCGTGCATTAGACCTCCCCATAGGAAAGCATTGAAAATGCTTTCAATGCTTTCTTATGGGGATTTTAGTGACGCTGGAGGTCCTCATATAGCGTGAGGACTTTCAGCGACGCTATAGCACAGAAAACCTGTGCTATGGACCAGGAAATGCCCTCTAGAAGAGTTAACCCTGCAATGTAATTATTGCAGTTTATGAAAACCGCAATATTTACAGTTGCAGGGTTAAGGGTAGTGGGAGTTGGCACCCAGACCACTCCAATGGGCAGAAGTGGTCTGGGTGCCTGGAGTGTCCCTTTAAGGCAAACCGAAAGGGGCATAGCGGTCACCTGTGTCTTGTTTAATTAAGTATCCGGAGAGGGTCAGTTAGTGCTCCATTAATGCGTAGTCGGGCATGAATACAGGGCAGCCACCCTCAATAGAAACTTTGGCCCCCTCTCTTATTTCCCAAAGTATGCCTCTCATGAGCCCTTTGTCCAGCCTATCAAACGCCTTTTCTGCTTCTGTGGACAGTAGAAGAACTTGGAGCCCTGAGCATTTTGCCATCAAAATCAAGTTCAGCGCTCATATGGCGTTGTTCTGGACCTCTCGGCCCAGGTTAAAATGGGTGAGCCCAACTTACAGATCTCTCAGCTGCATGCAGTAGGAGACTACTTTCAAAAGTGTGCGCCTTTCCTTCTGGTGAATGTGTGAACGCACTTTGCTAAACAAATATAGGAACGGTGGGACAGATGTCTCCCTGTTCAGACACAATGACACTATCATATCCACGTCATAGGGAATAAGGCCCCTGAGCGACTTGGGGGCTGATGGCAGTGTATTGGAGAAGGGGTAGGTATTAAATATATCCTTAAGAAATTGCACATATAATTTTTAGCTTTCTGATCAATTCCTTCCCTGCATGTGACTTGCACATCCTTCCTAAACGCTTCCTGTTTAAATTTAATTTATTGCACACTGCTTAATTTAGAGTTTCTTATCTCCAGCTCTGCTAATAGCATGCTTGAACAAGCAGGCGCCTTCTTTGTGTGGTTAAAGTTCACTTTACAGAGCAGAAGATAAAAACTTCCAAAGCAAGTTAAAGGGATTCTCCAGAACCAGGAAAACATATCCGTTTTCCTCTCACTGCAGGACCCTGTAGTTCCCCTCTCCCTCCCATCCCAAGTTGCTGAAGGGGTTGAAACCCCTTCAGTGACTTTCCCGAGTCCAGCGCCGATGTCCCTCGGCACTGGTCAGGCTCCGCCTACTCTCCTCCCCCAACGGCCACGCACGCACATTAGTCTTCCCCATAGGAAAGCATTATTCAGTGCTTTCCTATGGGGATTTCGGCGATGCCGAAGGTCCTCACATAGCGTTAGGACGTCCAACATTGCTTAAAACACTTTTCGTGTTCTATGAACACAGAAGTCCCTCTAGTGGCTGTCTGATAGACAGCCACTAGAGGAGGACTTAACCCAGCAAGGTAAATATGGCAGTTTATGGAAACTGCAATAATTACACTTGCAGGGTTAAGGGTAGTGGGAGTTGGCACCCAGACCACTCCAATGGGCAGAAGTGGTCTGGGTGCCTGGAGTATCCCTTTAAAGGAGCACTATATGGTCATTAACACAAACATGTATTCCTGACCCTATAGTGTTAAAACCACTATCTAGCCCCCTTTGCCTCCCTAAAGATAGTAAAATCTTACTTGTATTCAAGTCTGAATTACCTCTGACATCATCAAACGTGGTAGCCTGATCCAATCATAATGCTTCCCCATAGGATTGGCTGAGACTGAAAAGGAGGCAGATCAGGGGCAGAGCCAGCATGATTCAAACACAGCCCTGGCCAATCCGCATCTCCTCATAGAGATGAATTTAATCAATGAATCTCTGAGGAAAGTTCAGTGTCTGCATGCAGAGGGACGAGACACTGAATGTTTGGATGCATTTTATGCAGTCATGACCCAGGAAGGATCTCTAACAGCCATCTAAGGAGTGGCCAGGGAAGTGATCACTAGGCTGTAATGTAAACACTGCATTTTCTCTGAAAAGACAGTGTTTACAGCAAAAAGCCTGAAGGTAATGATTCTACTCACCAGAACAAATTCAATAAACTGTAGTTGTTCTGGTGACTATAGCGTCCCTTTAACATCTCATTGAAAATTAAGCTGTTTATTTTTCAAACATCCAGTCATCACAAAGGTTTAGTTGCCCATTCACTTACAGGGCAGGTTGCATTAAAAAGGTGGGGAAAAAAAACTAAATGAGGTCCCCACCCACAGTTTCCTCTCCTCCTAGATTATAAAGGGTAATCCCATCCTGAGCTTCCCAGTGTTTGCCTGTCCTCAAGTCAGATATCAGAGTTTTCTGTCTGCCCTTGGTAAAATAGGTGGAGCCACTCACATTTCTTTGGGGTTTTGCAAAGACATGGTGAGGGACTGTGGCTTCCAGAGGGCTCCATTTGACTTTTTTGAAGGATTGCTTGTCCCTCATTCAGCATAGTCTATGGGACACACGATGGGCTCCTGTGTTTAACTCCTTTATCACATCCACACAATCTGTGGCAGGTGCCTCTGTATGCACGGCTGTGAGGCTCCGTAGGTGGAAAGCACACTGGGATGGTGTTGCATTCCACTTACGGATTGTAGAGTGCTACGCGCAAAACTATTTCGCCACCTGGAACCTATTGTCAGAATATTTAAACCCAGCAGTAACACCCTGGCCTCTGGGTGTGTCAGATTAGCTACCATGTGCTCCCAATTGCCTTTCAACACACCAGACGCTTGTTAAAGTGAGATAAGTGGCTTTTACCTTAATAGTCTAAGCAATCCACATCAGCCTCTGTGTTCCACCATTTTGTCCTCCACACAGCAATTAGGCAAGGTTGTTACCTCTTTTCCATAAACACATAAGAACAGTTGAATTAAGGTCTTTTTAATGTAAGTAAATATTTCTTTGTTCCAGTAAGCCTTTTTCCAAAATGTTAGGCTTTTTCCAAGGTGCTGTTATCCACTGAGAAAAAAAGCTTTACCCTGTATATGCTGTTCTGAGTGTTGCAGTGAGGCTGGGTTTCCTATAATGACTGTGAAAGCCAACCTCATTGTGGAACACACTCATAGGTTGTTCTGTGTCTCCAATAACCAGAAAAAATGTACTCATTAGGGTGTGATTCATCTCCTCTACCAGCAAATGCATGTTGTGTGTTCTGTTTTGGTGCAGAATACCCACCTAAATACATCTAAACCATCTAAAAATGTCTGCAGTGTTCACACCACTTAGGTCTGTGTGTGTTTGTCTTTAAACACGATATTCTGTAATGCTGCACAATAGGTAAACTAACAAAAATGATTTGATGTATGGGAATAGTAGGTAAGGAGGTTCCTAGCCAAACAGGCTTGCAATCTAAAAGGTTCAGGCTTTTCCTTGGATAAAGTAAATTCATCTACCGTTTATTACCATTAACTGGAGTGTTTTAACTTTGTATGTTGCCAATCTAACTTATTGGTGGAACTTTATTCTAACATGTGGGTATCCTAAGTTGTCTGATTGTCAGATCCCCTGCTATCTGTGCAGAAAGGAAAAATCACTTTAACCCTTGATAATAACTCTTAACACATGTGAGGTGCGGCATCAAGAGTTTGAGTATTTACCATCATGTAAATAATCAAAAATTTTAACCTAGTTTTTCTACTAATGAAAAGTTATAAAATTGAAATCCATGGTTTTTCTATGCTGGTTTTATAAGGGTTAAATTAACTGCGAAGACAACTAAGTTACACCTGCATTTAATTGATTTCCCATTCCTGATATATCCGATTCATGTCAGGTGAAAAGCAATGGTTCGGGTACTTGGCCATTAAGTTTTTAGATCCTCGATTTTTTTTTTTTTTATTTTTTTTTTTATTTTTTTTTTTATTGTCTACAGTGCCCATTAGCAAGTGAGCCTCTGAGCAGTTAAACAGCAGCTTGCAAACCTTTCTGTGGATTTGGAGTTTCATCTAAGCTGTGCTATTGATAAGAGTAGTAGTTTCTCCCTTGTAGCAATCAAATGCATTTTTTTTGTTTATCGCATCCAGTTTTTATAAGCTGCTGTTCTGTATGATATACGTAATATCTGTATTTGTTGTATATATTAATGTGTGTAGTCTTTTCATGGGATAAGTTGGCTTAATTATGAACTTGCCCTTTCCTTTTACAAATGCTATGTTTGCAACTTTAATCTGCTGTTTTTTTTTTTGGTTTTTTGAGCACGATCTATATTATAACATAATTTATATCTGTATGATATACACCTAGGCTCACATTTTAAGCTATAAACCTAACAATTTATGGATGTGTATTCCGGTCTAGCATGAAATCCAGACTTGCTGGTATTAGAAACTTATAGCTTTTTATTTTGCTCTATGACCAGAGTGTGCATTTATAGATTTTTCTTAGTTTCTTTTAACCCCTTAAGGACCAAACTTCTGGAATAAAAGGGAATCATGACATGTCACACATGTCGTATCCTTAAGGGGTTAATAACATCCTCCACGGGTCGTGTCAAATTTATAGCATAACTGTTCAGCATGGCCTTCTGGGATTGGTATTTGAATTGGAAACTGTCAGCCAACTAATGTGTGTTGGGCTAAAACTAGTTACCGTAAGTGTTTTTCTTTTTTCTTGATGGCGGGGTTTATGTTTAACCAGTTGGTACATTTTTTTATTTTATTTTTTTTTTTATTTTTTAACCTCATCTGTTTTATATTAAAACTATATATTATTTTACATTGCAGGGTTATGGGGAAAGGGATATTGCACCCAGTCCACTTAAATAAGATGCAGTGGTCTGGGTGCCTACAGTGTCTCACATCAGGGAGATTGGATTGAGGATAATATTTGCGCTATAACCTTTCAAGAACCGATGGACTAATAGTCACTAAACTAGAAGTTGTAATAGCATCGAAATAGCATGATCTTATTTGGCATGTTTTGCTCCCCATTCACTGTTTAGTAAATAAACCCAAATGTCTGTGAATATTGTTGATTTGTTTATCGTTGCCATATTGCATGTGGTTTTCTATATTCGAAAGGCTTTTTATCCCAAGGAGTGAGTTGACAACCAAATTTTAAGAGTTTCCAGTGTGGCTATTTTTGCCTGAAGTTTGCAGTTTGTCTGCACCTTTCACTGCCCCAAGTAGTCTATTGCATTGATCTCGTCATGTGCGGTCAGTTAACTTGTCTTTCTTTCCCTTTGCAGATTATCAACCTCCCTATGTTATCGGCGTGTTGCCAAGGTACGTGGAGATTCGTACAATTGATCCACGGCTGCTGGTGCAAAGTATTGAGTTGCAAAGACCTCGCATTATTACATCTGGAGGGTAAGAATTTCAATGATCGCTGATTAGGGGGGTCTAAACCGCACTCTACAAAACAATGTCCTGTTTATTTCAGACGTGAACACCTGTTTCATGCTTGCGGTCAGGCAAACAATTATAGCTGCATGGGTTGTTTTCTTATGATTACGTCCTGCTGCTGTTCTTTGGTTGTCTTCTTTTTTTTCAAAGAAAAAAATAAAAGTTTTAGTGCTACATTTCTGTTCAGCTTGATACATGTCAGTATGTACTAAATACTACACACCCTCCAGACATCAAATTGGGCTACTACTTGCACTCCGACATATGTGAGCATCTTGAGTCACCGTTTTTAATCAACTGGAGTGGCTGAAGCTGCTCAATCCAAGAGTGATGGGTGTGTAAGAGTGTCCATTGCGTGGGCTTCTCATTGACCAGGGAAGTCCACTAAGAAAGTGCAAATACCAAGGACTGACTTTGTTTTACTTTGTATATTCAAACTTACTCCTGGAACATCTAGCCTTGAAAACCTGTTTGAATATTGTGTGTACTTGCTGTATACATTTATGTAGGTGCAGCATTGTTGCCTACAGACAGACTAACAATAATGATGTTATAAAGTGCAGTGTATTTCCATTCACTCTTTTAGTCTCTCTCTGTGCTTAATTTCTTTAGACCCAACATTGTGTACGTGGCCAGCAATCACTTTGTCTGGAGGCTGGCTCCGATCTCTGTTCCCACCCAGATCCAACAATTGCTCCAGGATAAGCAGTTTGACCTGGCACAGCTGCTGGTGGTAAGGAAAGTCGCCTGTTTTATAAGCAAGGGAAAATTGATGTCTTTGGTGAAATGAGCCATCATCCACAAAGTATTGAATGTAATCTCAATGCAGCTCAGTGTTTTATCCATCGTATGTCATTACGGACACAATATGTATTCTTGGCATATCAGACTAGTGCCTGCTCAAGCATGCCAGGCTGGTTGTTTGAGACACACAGCAAGCCAGACAAACCTTTCTACCTTGTGAAGGTCTTGGCAGTGAAGTACAGCTGGCATTACCCTGGGTGAGCAGCTTGTCCATGTTTTGAATTACCATTTATACTTAAAGGCACTCTATAGTCCCTAAAACAACTTTAGCTTAAAGGACAATTCCGCACCCCAAAAGCTTGCTAAAGGGCTTTATGGGTGAGGAGTGACTTAGTTTAACCCCAGTTTATAAAAGTGCTGATTTCTCTGTGACATTAACCAGGGAATTCCTGTCTGGCTGTCAATCGAACACCCTGAAAGGATTCCTTCCTACTGCCATTAGCTACCCTGAGCTAATGGAAGTGGTAAGCACACTCTACGTGAGTGTGCCTGTCTCCCCCTCCCTCACAGAGCTCAGACCAGTGCCTCTGTTGCAGCCTTTGCAAACTTTTAAGATATACCCCCAATGAATACATGCATGAAACTTCATGTATGCATTGGGGGTAAATCTACTAAACAGTGATCGATTTATTTTTCTTCTTCTTACTAGGTGGCAGTGGAATGCTCCTTTTAATGAAGCAGTTTTAGTTAATAGATCATGCCTCTGAAGTTTCATTGTTCATTTATCTGCCATTTACAAGTTAGATCACTTTGTTTCTGTTTATGCAGCCCTAGTCACACCTCCCCTGCCTGCGACTGACAAAGCCTGCATGGAATCACAATGGTTTAAGTTTCAAACAGATGTAACTTTGACAGTTTTTATCTCTTGCTTTGTAAATTGAACCTGCCTCACACACAGGAGGCTCCTGCAGGGTCTATCAAGCTATTAACATAGCAGGTCATCAGAAATGATTAAACAGAATTTGCAATAAAGGAAGTGTAAACCTTGTAAGTCACATGCATGGAGGTGTGCCTAGGGCTGGATAAACAAAAGGATTTAACTCCTAAATGGCAGAAAATTGAGCAGTGAGACTGCAGAGACAAGATCTATACACCACAACTACTTAATTAAGCTAGTTATTTTGGTAAATATAGTGTCCCCTTAAGGGGAAACTAGAAATATGCAAGATGGTTAAAAAGAGGAAATGAGGAAGAATTTTTCCAAGGCACACATTTCTTTTATTTCTTAACCTTCAGCTTATAAATGTTACTTGCATGTTACTGCATTTCTGCCAGACAGATATACATACCTCTAGCTAATTAGATGAACTCATTCTACTTGTTGGCTACTGTCCAGGAAGGGTAACTTGTTAACAGTAAGTGCTATAGACTTCTCACAGAAGCCCAGACTCTAGCAAAACATCTTTACATTTTATTTGGCTCTTTTTAGTGATTGCTGTAGTGTGATTGCTAATCCTTTTTTTTTTTTTCTTTTTTTTTTTTTCTTAGAGAATGAAGGGCGATGGAGAAAATGAAAAGAGACAACAGATCCATCATATTCAAAACTTATATGCCTTCAACCTCTTTTGCCAAAAGCAGTTTGATGAATCCATGCAGGTTTTCGCCATGCTGGGCACCGGTAAGTTTTATATAAATGAGGCCGCTATGGTAATGGTTTGTCAGGTAAAGGGGTTAAACACATATGTCTTTGTCCTAGATCCTACCCATGTTATTGGCTTGTTTGCTGACCTCCTACCCTTTGAATACAAGAAGCAGATTCAGTACCCTAGCCCTCTACCTGTATTGGCTGCACCAGAATTGGAAACTGCTAACTTGGCACTCATCGATTACTTAACTCAAGTGAGCAAGAATGTTGCTGTGGACATATTTGTCACATCCTTTTTTTTTGTTTTGTTTTACACCTGACTCTGTGAGCAGGAGTGTGATCATGGTGGTTAATATAATGATTAAATCAGACCGTCTATTTTATCGCTTTATTAAGTTCCTCTCCAACAAGTAAAATCCTTGCATTCTGAAAAGGAAACTGAATGTGTATAGAAGGAATAACTGTGCTGGGACTTGTGAATTAACCTCTATTCATGTTTCTCTTGAGTCCTGCATACAGCTCAGTGGCTAGTGTGGAACCCCTTCTTCTTGCACCAGCTGACAGGTTCCCCAGTTATTGCGAGCATACCTAATGTTACCAGCAGGGAACTGGCCCCTGCTGGTAAAATAACTGTATTATTCCGCCGGGGATACTTAATAGAGACATCCAAGACTAAATAATTTTTTATATATATATATATATAAAAAAAATTTTTTTTTTTTTACTTGCATCACTTGTTATAGTAATAGAAAAGCCCAGAGTATAACCAATGACATGTACACTGAATCCGAAGTTGTAAGTGCGTCTTAGACATTGATATAGTCTGAATAAACGTGTGACCTGAGATTTTTTATTTTATTTTTTTATTTAAAAACCTTTTGTATATACCACAAGACTGAACTGGCCTTACTATTGATATAGCTATTTGTCTGCAGTCAACATTGTGAGGACCCATGCTGTGTACTATGTGTGCCATGGGCCTGTCTCAATAAACAAGCACTGAAGACTGAATAATTCTGTTACGCATTAAGGGGTTAATTATTGGTGCATGAGCAGAAGAGACACTTCCCCTGACTTGGTTGATAGTGTACTAGCGATTCCTCGTTATTCGCAGCAAGTAAAGTGCAAATAAGCACTATAGCTATATAAGTAGCAACCTTGATAATATAACAATAGAATATCTCACCATTGCTGTCTAATGGAAGTAAGATAAAGCAACACAGCAGTGAGTAACATGCATAGTACACACCTGTCCCCTATTGGCTTCATCAATGCACTTAGCTGTCCGTGACTGTCAGTCTATGATGTCATTGAAAGCGCCTGGTGTGTGGTTTTTTTTTTTTATTTATTTTTTTTATTTATTGACCTATGGAGCTTGATGATGGAAGATTAACAGTAAATTTGCAGTTTAGGCATGTTTACCTGACGGGCAATAAAAGGTTTTGTGAAATTTGCAGTTTAGAATATGATTGCTCTCTTAACTGTAACCCAGGGGGACAGAAAGTTAGAATACATTGATCACTGATGTGATTGTAATGTAGGCCTTCATTTTTTCTGTTTAGGTTTCAAGTATTTAATCTAAGTGAGTGTGTGTGTGTGTACACACATGCATCTCACATAATACTCCTTTACATTACAATACTGCAGCCATAATTAAACAATCATGTAGTTTGTGTGCATATACAGTGTTTTTACAAAGTATTCAGATCCTGTTTATTTTATGTTTCATCCCTATGCTAAGATTGTTTTAGAATTATCTTTTTTTTTTTTTTTTCTTTTCTTCTTCCCACATTAATCTACACTCAATCCATAACGGCAAAGCAGACAGATTTTTGAGACCATTGCAAATCTATTCAACAGAAAATAAACTGACCTCACGTTGGCATACGTATTCAAACCCTTAACTCTGTTCTTAGTTAATCTTTGGCAGGTATTTTTGAAATGGTCCGACAAGTTTTGCACGCATAGTTTCTGCAATTTATCCTCTCAAGTTGGACGGGGGTCATTGGTGGACCGCTATTTTCTGGTCTCAAAATTGATGCAGAGAAATGGGATGCTTTTGAGCGAAATTTCAAATACCATAGTAGAAATTCTGAATACTTACATCAATGTGATGTTTTAGTTTTTTGTGTAAAGATGAAGATTGAAGGTGAAGACTTTGTATATTTATTTTTTTTACCCACTGTAGCAAAAGGCAGCAACACTAACAAATGTGAAAAATAGGTTTGAATACCTTCTGAATGCACCATGCATATATGTTTATATTCTGGATAATAATCTACATATTTAACTTATTAACAGAAAAGAAACCACCTGGTGAAGAAGCCATATGATTCTGAGAATGATAGCCTTTGCACAACTACACCTATCATGGAGGGGACCCCAACGATCAAATCTGCATCAAAACTCCTTCAGATTATAGACACTACCCTGCTCAAGTGTTACTTGCGTGTGAGTATCCTAGTGCAGTCACAGTTTTGTTTTGATGTCTGCTGTTGTATAGTATGCTTCCCTAGCTTAGATAATGCTGCTATTGTTTGGCTGGTGGATTTTTACATTTATTTTAATTTTTTGTTTACCTTTTAGTTGTCATCTATATTTATTTATATATATTTTTGCAGGTTTATTATATAATGAAAAATACAAAATTACAAAATGTATGAACGATGGCTTGACACAGTAGCTTACTGGGCAGGAGATGAATGGGACAATATGTCCCAGGGGGTAATCATGCATTGTCTATCTTGTGTGGGAAGGTAACTAACTGGACGTTTACTTATCAACATGGCCTTCTTGTGTTTCCTAGAGCAATTCGCCTTTGGTGGCACCACTTCTGCGGCTTGAGAACAACCACTGCCATGTGGAGGAGAGTGAATTAATCCTAAAGAAGTTACTGAAATTGAGTGAGCTGATCATTCTGTACGAGAAGAAGGGACTACATGAAAAGGGTAAGTCAACAATTCATGAGAAACCGTGCCTTTTATTATAGAAATCCATCTACGGCGCTGCTTTGGGTGTCTTCCCATGTTAGGTCATCCATTCTTTCATTGAGACTTTTTGCATTGCTTAAAAGCCACTTATAAGTTTTATGAAATAAGAATATCCCTTGTTTGTATCGAATCCAAAGGATCTGCTGCATGGCAGCAATGCTCTCCACAACCAATCGGTCAGCCAGTCTTGATACTTCAATAGTGGTTCTTAATGTGTAGGTGTTTATGGGAAATGTAAAAAGTTGTTGCCTATTCACAGTCAGTCAACCAGTTGAATTCTGTGATAAATTATAGAAAACCACTCTGGCATCTGAATGGTGGTATTCATTGGCTTGCATTCTTTTACACAATTGGTATTGGTATTATTTTGCATTGTTTGTTTCTTTTCAAATAGTTTTAATTAGGTATTTAATATTTCTCTTTAGAATCCCTCCAATTATTTAAGCAGGCCTGTTGCAACATCTGTATGTGTTTTTGTAAAAACTATAAATCTGGTTCAAGCCAAACCAATTGCAATTTTACACATAAACTGAAGTGCCCTTTTTTGAACTTTAACTAAACTTTGAGCAGAGGCAAATCAATGAGAATGATCTGTTTTTTTTTTCCAACGTTCCATTTAAAGGGGTAAATAAACCAATATCCATGCCAGGAATTGCAGAACTGCTGTTATCTCCGATCCTGGTGCTGTTTGTTAAGTGACTTTGTTTTGGCTAGTATGATGCACATTGACGCTTTATTTTTTTCCATGGTAGCATTACAGCTCCTGCTAGAGCAATCTATGAAAGCAAACTCTCCACTAAAAGGTCACGAGGGGACGGTGCAGTACCTGCAGCGATTAGGTGAGTAATCAGGCACTCTGTGTAAACTTGTTATACAATCATGACTTTTGTGGGGAGAATGTGAACAGAACCCATGATATCAGAAATGTGTGTGAATCTATCATTTGCGTGGCAAATTGGAGAGATTTATCAAAGTGTTCTAAAAAGTAAAGCAATCTCCATGGAGCCCAGGTGACTCCTTACACTTTTGCACCACTTTTTAGAACCGGGCATGTTTGATAAATCTCCTCCATTCTATCCATGCCATGTAAAAACGTTTAGGGCCCCTTACACAGTGCAGGGTCTGGAATCCACCCCAAGTCAGCTCATAGGGCTTGCCACCCATTCCACCACCGTGTGTATGTATACTAGATGCAGTATGTGTGTGTGTGTGTGTGTGGTGGATGTAGTGCATGTCTGTATAGTGTGTATATAACACAAAATAAAATATTTGGTACTGCAATGTCAAGAAGACAAAAAAGGACTCTACTGCCTTGAGGATTGGGTTGGTAACCTCTGGAACCTGAATCCTGCCATACATTTGAGTCTGTGTGTTTTTTAATTTTTTTTTATTCCTATTCTTTATTTTTTTGGTGGGGGCAGGGGGTTTCCATCTCCAGTGGAGAAGGCATGCAAAACGTGGAGAGAAAGATCTTACTGGTGTACTACCTGTATCCCCTGATGGTGGCCCTGGAGGACAGACTTGGCTTTATCACAGCTCCATTTATACTAATGTAGTGGTCATTTTAAAATAAACATGGGTTGTTCCAGTGGCGGCTCCTCCTCACTCTTTAACGTTAACGAGAGTGCTCTGTATGGGTTAGTTGATCAATGCTGTCTACATTGAGTGTAGATGTCCCATTATCCATGAACCCATTCGGAGGCCGTCTCTAGGAGCTCAGACAAATTGAGGTATGGTTCTTGGGACACTCTAGGCAGCATAACTACTAAAGTGAGCTTGTTGTTCCTTAAAAAGAAAACTCCAGGCCCTATAACCCCTACTGCTTGCTGTCAGCAGACCCTCCCAGTCACTTAGCTAGCTCTGCTTAGTTTAGAAGGGCTGCTGAAACTCGTAGCAGGAGCTTCTAGTTCTCAAAGCTGCTGAGAGCAGACCGGGCGCGACACCCAGTGGATCCCAGGTAAATAGTTAAACTATTGCTTAACAATATGACTGCTTACACAGGGGGTGTGCCGTAACACTCCTGACACCATAACCACTACAGTGCACTAATTTACTTTTTTTTTTTTTTGCTTGTTTTGTTTTTGTTTCATTTATGATCTTTGATCACTATCACATAATGACTTGTCAGTGTGAGATGAGACAATGGATGGAGGTTTCCTTGCGGTTAATGATCGGTTTATAATGTGTATGCAATAATGTTAAATTGTCATAAAATGTGACTTTTCAACAATTCATCTACTCTGCTCAGTCTGGAACTTTGTATAAAGAGTCCAGCTTTTATTCCTTGTATTAATTAGCTTGTCTCTACACTGATGTTTGCTCTGCAGGATCAGAGAACCTTCAGCTGACATTTGAGTACTGCGGCTGGGTACTGAGGGATTATCCGGAGGATGGACTAAAGGTAACGGGTTAGTCTTTTTACAAAGAATAAAGCTAGGACGTCCCCTCAAAGTTACTGTTGTATTGAAGAGTTTGTCTTCCTTAAATGGACACTCCAGACCCCTAAAGCACTTCAGCTTGCTGAAAAGCTTGGTTTTTGAAGTGTTTTCTTTTTTTTTTTTTTTCTCATTTTGGAAAAAGCACAGATTTCAATAGAAACTGACACTTTTTTTTTTTTTTTTTCTCTAAATTATACTGGTCTTCTCACGTTCTTTACAAGCAGACAACAGGTAATGTTACTTCCTGGTTTGGGTAGCCTATTTTCACTGAACTCGAGAGACAGCAATTGCCCAGAGCACCTGCCTTGCAAAGACTTCTCATTGAGCTGCATTGTGAAGTCTGTGATTGGACAGCCACAAAGTCTAGGCGGGGTTAGAAGGGGAGGGTTTGCAAAGGCTGCAGACTAGAGAACTGCAGTTTTTGCAAGGTGTATTAGGTACAACTTCAATGAAATTAACGCAAGTTTTCATTTGGGGTATATCAAATAAACTGTGTTTTTTTTGTTTTTTTTTTTGTTTTTTTGGGCATTGGAGTGTCCATTTAATAAAATTTAAGCTGCTTCTACACAAGTCTCTATTCATTTAAATAGATACATAATAAGCATTCCTGTGTTGCAGTGTGTAATCGTTATAAAGTGTACCAGTCGGCATGGGCCGCCCTCCACTATTAAACTAAAACTTCCAAAGCTTGTTTAGAAACTATTCGCATAAGCCTTTCCTGCTTCAAACCTATAAAGGGGCTACATTTTAGATTCTAGTCTGATTCAAACAATAGATGGCACTGGTATTATAGATGATTGCTACATTTAAAATCTCTGTTAACCACTTACTGACCAGTGACATTACAGGCTGATCCCAGAAGATGTGCACCATTAGCCAAAATCTGATGCATTGAAGTCTTGTAAATCAAACCATACAGTATGTTACATAGTTACATAGCTGAAAAGAGACTTGCGTCCATCAAGTTCAGCCTCCCTCACATTTGTTTTTTGCTGTTGATCCAAAAGAAGGCAAAAAAACCCAGTTTGAAGCACAATTTTGCAACAAACTAGGAAAAAAATTCCTTCTTGACCCCAGAATGGCAGTCAGATTTATCATTGGATCAAGCAGTTATTACCCTAGATTGAAAGATTATATCCTTGAATATTCTATTTTGCAAGTATGCATCTAGTAGCTGTTTGAACATCTGTATGGACTCTGATAAAACCACTTCCTCAGGCAGAGAATTCCACATTCTGATTGTTCTTACAGTAAAAAAACCTTTCCTTTGCCTTAGACGAAATCTTCTTTCTTCCAGTCTAAACTCATGGCCTCATGTCCTATGTAAAGTCCGGTTTGTGAATAGATTTCCACACAATGGTTTGTATTGGCCCCGAATATATTTGTATAATGTTATCATATCCCCTCTCAGGCGACGTTTTTCTAAACTAAATAGGTTTAAATTTGTTAACCTTTCTTCATAGCCGATATGTTCCATTCCTTTTATTAATTTTGTAGCCCGCCTCTGCACTTTTTCTAGTGCCATAATATCCTTCTTTAGAACAGGTGCCCAAAATTGCACAGCATATTCAATATGGGGTCTTACCAGTGATTTATAAAGAGGCAAAATTATATTCTTGTCCCGAGAATGAATGCCCTTTTTCATGCATGACAATACCTTACTGGCCTTGGCCACTGCTGATTGACATTGCACATTGTTGCATAGTTTGGATCATGACAATTCTAATTCTATCAACTCCCAAACCCACCAGAAGGCCACCATTTCTTTGCATTACTTTGGGTTCCTTGAAAAGCGGAGGACCAAATGTCGCCATACCTAAAGCGTTCACCCGATTTGAATGTTAATACCCCCAAAGCTAACAGTCTGCACTTTAAGCACAATTTTTTTTTCTTCTTCTAAAACTTTATCTACGTCCAAAACTGGACCTGTGTGTTGTGGCGGTCCATCTGAGATCTCTATTTTTATGCAGATTATGAAAGGTCTGTGGCTTATGTGTGCTTACATATAGTGTGTACGTTGTACACTTGCATGTTATGTTTTTATTCTGAATGTTGCAATAATCTCCATATTTGTTTTCGAATACTAAAAACCTGCAGAATTTAAGGTTAATTATATCCTTTATTTTTTGTCATGATAGATTTTCACAGAAGATTTAACAGAAGTGGAAAGTCTGCCTCGAAATCTTGTACTGGCCTATTTATTGGACAACTTCAAAGACTTGGCTATTCCTTACTTGGTGAGAAACTTTGGAACTGCACATAGTCTAATACACAAACCAAGGGTTCAACTTTAACTGATTTATTGCATGTAATGCAGGTTACATTGTCTTACTGTGAAATGATGATCTAGTTCCACACCAATATATTTAAAAATCCTGCGTGTGGGACTGAAACTTCAATTTTCAATGTAACTTGCAAAAATCACAATAATACGGCTCTGATTTTCTGAATTGGTTACTGTAACAGCGTGCCTTCCAAAATGCAATGGAAAACCCATCTGACACTGGGAAGCGTCTCATGTATGTGTTGGCAGATTTGATATTATACGGAAAGAAAGGGTCTCTGAGACAATATTAGAATGGTTTGCCAAATTAATGCCATGGTCTGTGCGCCTATTAAAGGAACACTCCCACTCGCGTAACTACAACTCATTGCTTCAGTCTTCCATTCAGGGGTTTAACTGTTTTGCGCAGGTTTTTAAGTGACCACAAAAGCTGTGACATGTCAATTTATGTATGTGATAAAACATGAAACGCACTGTCAGACTCCCTTCCAAAATGATCGGCAAAGGAATATGCAGAGGTGCACAATTCCGAAAGTGTTGTTTTTCTTTTTTCTTTTCCTCTTTTAATTATTCTAAAAACATATAACGCTGCATTTTTGAGATGCTTCTCATGTTTCTTAATCCGATACCAAACAGTTATGTTGGGTATGTGAGTTATACTATTTATGTATTTTATTTTTGCTAAATTCGACATTGGCACTGAAATCTAGAAGTATTCTCCACTTAATGGCTTCCTCTGCCTTTCCAGACCCCTTTGAGATTGGGACGCTGGTAATTTCTTCCCTTAAAGGGAGATTGTCACTTTTTAATACTTTTGGTTTAAAAAAAAAAAAAAAAATCTGTATTTAGTGTAATAAAATGACATGTAGAAATCCTCACCAGATTATTCTGAAGCTGGGTGCCTCCATTTTGGCTCCCTGTTAATCATTCCTATACGATCTGTTCTTTGCACTTGGCAGTCAGGGTAGAGCGAGCATGCAAGCTTGTAGAAACAATGTCTCTACATCTCTTCATTTACAATGGTAGCCCTGGCTTTGCCTTGCCTGTACTGAATTGTGATGTCATGTGCTAAATCCATCTAAAATATAGATTTAAAGGAGAATTGAGCGTCTCATGAAGAAAAACTGAAAAACATGTAATTTTCAGTGTTCAGTGGTGTAAAGTCCCAAAAAGTTAGTTCCCCTTTAAAAGTATTTGTTCAATGGCTTATTCATAAAGATATCCTTGGTGTGTGTTTTGACCTGTATGTCATTTGCTTATTGTAGGAACATATTATACTGACCTGGGAAGATCAAACACCAGACTTCCACAACTGTCTGATTAAGCTTTACTGTGAGAAGGTTCAGTCTCTGATGCAATCTTTGCCTAAAGGTACCCTGGATATGTCTGTTTCCTGCTTGAAAGAGTGGTGGTTACATTTTTAAAGGAATAAAAATGTAATCTATTGGGGTAGCAGGTGTACTTATAACAAGCATAATAATTGAAACACATAATTAAAATTTTTAACACGTTGATCTGAAAAAAGAACAAGACGCACTTTTTTTTTGTTTTTTGACCAAATATAATGACTGAAAAAAATAGCTTATATTTTCCAGTTAGCGTGTTTTGGCTCACTTCCCGACCATTTCCTAGTTTATCGAATAACCCTGTGTATTTATTAATCAAAGGGAAGTGACCAAAAAAAGGAAAAGTAAGATGGAGAAACTTTGGTTTATCTTTGTGATCTCCTCAAATAACTTTTTTTCTTGTATTTTTGTGCTGTTCTGTTTGTCAATCCAGGAAAAGCTGGGAAGAACACACACAACCATCTGTGTACATACAAATTAGCAATCATTTTCATCATTATTTGTATGTAATTTAAAAATGTTTGATTACAGTTAATTATGTGACAATCTGCATTGTTATGGCCTGTATTGCAGTCATGGCATTATAATCCGTTGGGCTCTTTTTGTTTGAGAGAGAGAAACCCAAGCTGGAGCAATTATTTGTTTTGATTTTGTGTTCTTGTATGTTGTTACTTTACCTTACTTTAGATCGAGCTGTCAATGAAGAAGGGAGCAGTGAATCATTAGCTGTTGGAGAATTGGGAGAAATTAGGAGGAAACTCTTAAATTTCCTTGACATATCTAGTTGTTATCAACCTGAAAGGCTAATTAGCCACTTCCCATTTGACGGTGAGTGTTGGAGTTAATTTCTTCACAAAATTCTTGGTAAGGATTAGAAGTTTCTGCATATATCATAAACCAGAAAAGGCTGCAAGCAATGTATAGAACTTCTATAGAGACTGCCATTAGTCTAGTCCAGGGGTAAGCAAACTCTGACTCTCCAGATGTGGACTTCATCACCCATAATGCTCTAAAAGCCATAATGCTGGCAAAGCGTCAAGGGAGATATAGTCCATCTGGAGTGCAGAAGGTTGCCGACCCCTGATCTAGTCCATACCTTGCTACTGCCAAAAGATGCTTCACGTGGTACGAAGCCGTTATCTGCGAACTCTGTTTAAATAATGCTGCCTATTCTGGGGGACCGTATATATAATATCTTTATTTCCATCTTGTGCAGGGCTGCTGGAAGAGCGAGCACTTCTTTTGGGTCGGATGGGCAAACACGAACAGGCTCTGTTTATTTACGTTCACATCCTAAAGGACACTAGCATGGCAGAGCAGTAAGTTCCAATTTCCACTGCAAAGAATGTGTGTATCAGAAGAAAACCTTGGCAAATCACAGCATATGAAATACAAGACAATGAAGGGATGCAACCTGTTATATTAATTGGGTTGATGTTTAGATATAACCTAATACATCAATTCAAATAACTGCTCACCTTTTATACATACCAAGATAAAGTTTACCTGAAGCACATGCTGGGAACAGATCTGTGAAGACCTTTTGCCTAATCTTTTACCTGGGCAGGTCCTGGTCTTTTACTCCTCTTTTCTCAAATACTTATCTCAACTGTATACATGTGATTTTATTAGTTTCCTTGTAACGGTGACAAGCTGTTTATCGGAGATGTTTTTTTATGAATTATTTTCAGCAGACCTAGTTATATTTTAGCAGTTGGTTACAGCCATGGCTTTATACATACTTATCTGTATTAGAATGGGCTAATGCATCATCAATAGAATCTGTTCAACCCTTCCAAGGTCGATAAAATGAGTACCATTAAATTGGGTAACAGTAACATCCCCAGGACGTACTTGGAAACCAGAGCAATCTGAATGTACCTTTCCTGGTTAAAAACTTTTATTATTAATATAGATGTACAGAGCAACTAAAACAATCTGTGTGGGACTTTCTTGTGTGCTAATGCACTTTATCTGGGGAATACTAAATCCAACAATACGTTTGTGTCAGATATGATTTATTAATGGCTTTGTTTGCAAAATATTGCTTTTTAAAATTTTTATTATTGTAAGTAATCCACCAGTAACTGTTTATACTGTGTTAAAATGTGTCTACACTGAATATTTCCGCTTTAATTTTCAAAAATTATTAAATACTTTTTTGAGCTTAATTAAGATATCTATATTCCTGTCCTTTTTAGGTACTGCCATAAACACTATGACCATATGAAAGATGGCAACAAGGATGTAAGTATATTAGCACTGCGTATGTGTGCTCTTTATCCAGAGGTGTTCAATGTATATTTTCCTTTTCTGCTCTGCAGTTCATGGTTAGCGTTGCATGTTCGCTCTTATCAAATCACTAAAAAACAATTTTATATAATCTCTTCTGTCTTAATATATTCTCCGTGGTGGAGATACCCATAAACTACATTTGGCTCTTAAAACACTGAAGTAAACCTGTGGAGGCTCAGAACTTATTTTTTGTGAATGAAAGCTGTGGCTAGGTTTAGTAATGTATTTACCACTCACCATATCTAACCGCTAGTGTCCGCTACAGACCTCTGGGACTGTGAGGAATGAGCAGGGTGGCTGCGCACATAGCCATCCTTTTGTAGGGGAGGACTGACTGGCAGATTTATACAAGTGTAAAACAAGCTTGCACAGACTTGTAGTTAAACCCTAATACACGTTAGAATGCTGAAATGTTTTTTTTGTTTGAAGAGGTCCTTTAAATTTATCAGGTGTAACTGACCTTTCCGCTTCCTTCATGCTACAGGTCTATCTGTCTTTGATAAGAATGTATCTATCTCCACCGGACGTGCATTGTCTGGGCCCAATCAAATTTAAGTTGGAAGTACCAAGGGTAAACATAGAGGCAGCACTTTCTGTTTTGGAGCAGCATCATGGGAAACTGAACACCACTAAGGTAATAAACCTATCAAAATATTTAGAAAAAAATATGGATTATCATCCCTGCGGAAGCAAGGAACTTAATGTATTGCTCTAGGTCAGTGGCTCCCAAACCAGTTGTCACGGCCCACCAACAATCCAGGGATTATGTATGTCCGTTTTTTATTCCAATGGAGATACTGACTGGTTTGGGAACCACTGCTCTAGGTAGCCAATGTAGAACTATGAAATATAATTGCATAATTTTGACATTTCTTGAATGTCTGGTATAGTTAAGACACTAGCGATATTTTAATTGACTGTCCTACATGGAAGAGGATTCGATTGAAAAATAACTTTGCGATTCTTGGAGGTCCAGCACAGATTGTCTCTATGGTCGCCTAAACCACAGTCACCGTGAGATTTTATTAAATGCTCCCAGAGCATTGAAAAGAAATGACTGATGTATTTTGCTATTATCCAGGTCATAACATTGCTGCCAGCAAACACTCCAATCCAGGACATCCAGATCTTTCTGGAGAAGGTACTGGAGGAGAGCGCACAGAGGAAGAGGTGTAATCAGGTTCTAAAGAATCTGCTCCATGCAGAGTTCTTGAGGGTAAGTCCTCCACCACATAGCAAGTTTTGCTTAATCCATGCCGGGTCACATTTAAATATTTTCATCGTTTATTAAAGTGCTGTTTGACAGAGCCTCTGAGTAAAGAAAATAGAACTGTACAATTTAATAAATTGTATCTTATGGTTTCCAAGATCCATGGTACTATAACTACCAAGGATTTCCATTGCTAGTTGGCTAAAACTAAAAAAACTTCTGTCCATTTTGAAGGTACCTCTGCCCCTCTGTATCAATACATTTTTACCTCGGCTCCTTGTTTAAGTTCTTGCCTCTGTGTGTTTGTGGGTATTGGACTCAAAAGGACTAATTGACTTCTATGCAATGAAGGCACATGGAGCCCCAAGCAGATTACCATTTTTGGCAGTTGCAGGGCCTTAATGCCCAGTTCTATTTCTTTTCCTTTTCCTATTCTTCCACTTTCATCCTGTCTATACGTTGAACTGTGAATAGGTGGACGCAAACCTTGTGCACAATACTGTTCTCCCAACTTTGGCCAAGTTACGGAAAAGCCTGCCTTGGTCATGGCATCACTACCAAACGTTTGGGACTGGTGATTATACATCACGCTTGATTTTTCTGGGGTAATTCTGTTGGCTAGTTCTGCCAACTGTAAGATTGTATGCAGTAAAAGCATTGCATTAAATGAACGGTGTGTTGAGTTGGTGACCTGTAATGTGTTTGGTTATCTCTTGCAGGTTCAAGAGGAGAGAATTTCACATCAGCAGGTGAAGTGTGTCATCACAGAGGAGAAGATTTGCAGTGTGTGTAAGAAAAAGATTGGAAACAGGTGAGTCATGTCACATGCAGTAGACATCAGTGGAGGCTCAAGCTCAACAGATTTGAATAGAATTCTGTGCATGAATCACATGTACGGATGGGCTGTGTGCGAGAAGTATAATAAAGCTGTACAGTATGTGACTGTTTCTTTAACCATTGCCAAAAGCTGTTATCCTAGGTTAGTGCGGCTTGTGAGCATTCCGCTCCAGGATGCTGGCTCCCAAATATTATAGCTAGCGTTACTTTCTTGGCAACTCGTTTAAAGGGACACCGTAGGCACTGTATCTGCTTCATCTCATTAAACTGGTTATAGTGTATGGAGTCCCCTGGTGCCATAATTTCTTTCAGCATTAAACAGTTTTTAATGTTTTAATGCTAAATAAGAGACCACGGCTGTCCATCCCCTCTGTGCTGCTTTGGCTAATAAGGAAGTATTACCCTGAGCAGCAATGGGCAGCTGTGATTGGCGAGTGTCAGCTGCCTGCTTTTAACCTGTCAGAGCTCCAACTGACGGTATGAATGGGTATGACAACAAGGAAGTGTGTAATCTCTGCCTTAGCTACACATACAGAAGGGGCCGGACTGTGGGTGGCCAGGGACTCTTATTTTGTGGCATACTGCACAAACATGGTGCAACACTGAATGGAGGGATAGTGCCAGGGCACTCCAGGCACTATAACCAATTCAAAGAGACAAAGTGGTTATAGTGACTACAGTGTCCCTTTAATAACGTCCTTGGTATATAAAACCTTTCCTATTTGTTTTCATAAATGGAAAACTGTGGAGTAAAAAGGCTATAGATAATACAAATGATTTATATTAAGTTTTTCATTGAATAGTTTAGTGGGTCTGCCTAACCAAGACAAAAACTGTAATTCCATGAACATCTGCACAGCGGGAGAGGCAGTCTTAAGCCTTCAATAGCGGGCCCAGTCAACACTGCTGTCTGTTTCCCCAAAGCAGATTCACTGTTAAGTGAGCTTGGCTATGTGCGGCAGTCTGTGGTCATTCTCTCCACCCCCCCCTCCTCCTCTCCTCCCCTTCCTCAGTTTTCTTGTGCCCCTCTCCCCCCCCCCCACTCCGCTTTCTCACCCCGGCCCTTCTTTTACCCCTCTACCTTCTCTCTGGGCTGACAGGTCTGATTCTGTTTTAGAGCAACCGTCAATTATATTTTCTCACAGCTGTGTGTGTGGGTCAATTAGTGCTCCAGTCACTTTTTTCAAATGTCTAAACTTGCTTACAAATAAAATGTTGCTTGATTACCTCATTAATTCTTACATTCCACTCATGCTGGAAGGATAGGCCAATAACCTTCATGTTGTTCATGTTTTGATTGCAGTGCCTTTGCTCGGTATCCAGATGGCATGGTTGTGCATTACTTCTGCGCCAAGGACGTCAGCTCTGATACATGAAAAAGGTTGGCATGGAATGACTATCTTTAATGCTGTAAAAGAACTCTGCAGGGCACCTGGAAGCACTCACTCTGGGCTAATGAGCTGGATACCCTGACACAGGACTGTACAATCACACTTGTACATACCGCCTTTAATGTTTTGCACCATACTGCACAGTGTTTTTATTCTTTGACCCCTTTTCAGGTCTGTTATGTAATCAGGTCATATAGCCTGAACTATTTTTTTATGGGCAGAGGCGTTCTAAAGGTTTACAGGAGACTGACTGTGCTTGTGCCAGGGTTGGCAGTGACGTGAAGAAGAGCCGTTGAAAGTAAGGTATTAGTGAATGTCTGCACTGCGGTTTATTGACGAAATTCACCAACGACCAACATCTGAAACTTCCTTAATGATAACTGTCAAACGTTTAACTGATACATAATTGTACATATGTTACGGATTTATGTACATATTGATCTTTATTAAGCCCTACTAAAAGGGCAGCTTAACCCACTCATTGCATTGAGGTAACAATGGAAACTTGGAAGCCTTTTTAGAAACAAGGGATTTCAGTGGATGATTTAGCTGATCTGTTCTCGAACTTCAACCATACAACCTGCTACACGAGACTGAATATCTCTGATACACTTGACAAAGTTAACATCTGCACTAAGATGATTAATGGTACATAATAGTATTGCTAATTATTTAAACACTTTAAATGGTAGACTTAATTTGTTTCATTATTTGTGTTTTTCAAACTGTCTGTCACTACATTTAAATATTCTAGTTGTGTCTCCTTATCTTATTTGCTCTGTTAAGGAGAATTATTCCTGGTTATGAAGGAATTATTCATCTGTTCACTAAACTGCGAATTGTGGAATTGACTAAGGAAATGCACAGATTAAAGAGACACTATAGTCGCCAAAACATCTTGAGCTTAATGAAGCAGTCTCACTGCTCAATTCTCTGCAATTTAGGAGTTAAATCACTTTGTTTATACAGCACTAGCCACACCTCCCTGTATGTAACTTGCACAGCCTTCCTAACCACTTCCTGTGAAGAGTCGTCTAATGTTTGCACTTCCTTTATTGGAAATTCTGTTTTATTTATTTCCTGCTCTGTTAATAGCTTGCTAGACCCTGTAGAAGCCTCCTGTATGTAATTAAAATTCAAATTTACACACCAGGAGATAAACTTCGAAAGTAAGTTACATCTGATTGTCTGCATGAAAACAAAATGGTTTAATTTTCAATATCAGTCACAGCCGGGGGGGTGTGTGGCTAGGGCTGCATAAATAGGAATCCAAAGTAATGTAACTCCTATACAGCAGTGAAATTTCAGGTGTGATCTATTCACAAAAAAGGTTTAAGCAAAATTTTCCTTATTGACTATAGTGTCCCTTTAAAAGAGAAGTCTGCTGCATTTGACCCATTCTTTTCCTGTATTAGATAATAGGATATGCAAAAACAACAGGTCCATAATAATAGAAAAAGAAAGTTTAAGTATTAGAATTTGCTTTTTAAAATCCTGGAATTGGCCGTGTCTAGTCCAGAAAGTGATCATCCATTCAAGATGCTCCAATAGGTTTATCTGACATACTGACTTTCTCCCATAATTTCTTGCAAAGTAGAGGTTTCTGGGAGTTGTAGTTAAGTGATCATATTTCTACTCCTTTAAGCTTCCTGGTGCAAAGTACAGCTGCTGGTTAGGAAGGATTGGGGAGAGAAAGAGTAGTTATGGTGAAGAACTAGTTGTAAATTGCTACTGTCACATTTTTCCTAAACACAAAATCGTTGGAAAAACTTGTAGCCTGCATTGGACTTCCAATGGTTAGTCAGGACATCACATACTGTAATATTAACAAGGACGTTTTTTAGAATGGGAGAGGTTGGACCGAGGAGGAATTAAAATGCAAAACCTAATTTGTTCAAACATTAACTTAAGCCAAATGATATAAACTTCTGTAAAGCTTTGCAGATGACCAGTGCATTTCTTAAGCCAGGGTTCTCCAAACTCTGGCCCTCCAGGTGTTGCGGACCTACAACTCCCATGAAGCTCTGGCATCGATTTCATTCAAAGAATCGTGGGAGTTGTAGTTCAGTAACATCTGATGGCCAGAGTACAGAGAAGCCTGCAAGCCAAAATTGCACACGTGGAAAAATTCTTCACCTCTGCAACTTGCTTTTTGTTATTTTGGCCTAGGATTTGCAGTTTATTTGTTCTCCACAATGCCAGTTTAGTGAATAAGCCTGCATTGTAAAGCAGGTTTCCAATTATTCAAGTTCTGGAATAATATAAGCTTTCTCTGCATGTACTGTCGCTGACACTAAAGATTTGCCGGCAAATTGCACATAACCGGAGCAAACCAGTGAAATGCACTGTGTCTAGCATCTATTTAACATGCATTGTTGCACATATTTTAAAAGCTGTAATGAGTCTGCAATATTCTGTCAAAACAGCTCTTTAATTAAAAATTTTCTTTTTTTTTTCCTCGGAATTAGCTCAGTGAGCCATTCTTCAACTATAATCTAACCTGATTCATTGGAGAAACTTCACTAAATACTTGTCGACATCAATTGTGTTTCCATTGTACTAGTAAAGGTTTCTCTGCTGCAGTCCACGGTTTGAGTAGTTTGCTGGGATCCAATCAATATCCTGCCTGTTTCAATCATTGGGGACCAACTGAAATCCCATTGCAACCCAATTGTGTCTCAAGCTGAGGTTTTAAATTTTATGTCCTCCAGATCAGGGATCTCAAACGCTGCCTTCCAGATGTTGACAGCCTACAACTCCCATGCTTCTTTGAATGCAGTAGATTCATAGGAATTGTAGTTCAGCAACATCTGTGTGCGTGTTCTAGACATAGACAAGCTTATCGGACCAGTTTACCCTGGCTCAACGTTGAAGACTTGACATCTTTTCCTCAGTTATTAAAACACCATGTGTTTATTCACAAACCTCCAAACTTGAATGAATTGAAAATTGAATTTCATAGCATTATTTTATCCTAAATATTGCAATTTAGTGAATAAACCTCTGCACTTCAGGTCAAGCAAGTTACATCAATGTCTTATGTATGCATGTTACAGCCTGTACGAACGAATTACATATTCGTCTCACTTTACTCCAAATTGACTAAAGGGCCAGAAATCTTATTTTTCTTCTATAAGATTGTAAAGTTATTGTATCAAATAGAACTCCATATTGCAGGTTTTGAAGAAAATGTTATTTCGTTATTAAATGGCTAATGATAGTGTATATCATTGTAGCCACAATATATTTGCTTCATCTTTCTCCAGTTACTGTAGCTGCACATTCTTACATTTTACTTTTGGAACGTTATTGTAGCCTGGTTAAATATTACAGGAAAAAAACTGTATGTAGAATGTCTGCTCTATTTTTTAAAATATATATTTATACAATACTGCGAAATGTAGATGATTTTTATTTTATTAGCGATGCTGCCTTGAGATTCTGGTTACTGTCCTCTGCGTTAATTGGTGAAGACTGAAATTGGTTTCATGCTGTCTGAATGGCTTCATGGGATGTTGTAGAACTACAACTCCCATGATGCTTTGGATGGCTTTAAAATCACAAAGCATCATGGGAGTTGTCAAAACCATCTGTAGATCTACCTGTTGGGCACCACTGCTCTAAATGGTCTCAGGTTGGCGATATTGAGCCTCAGCCTTCTAATATTCTACTTTAAAAAATGGAAGGGAACACATTGCTAAGAGGAGGAAAAAAATACTTTTTAAGGTCGGTATTGTCATAATTTGGCTGTCTTTGCCTAAAGCCTTCAGGTTGTTACACAAACTGTTCATTCATTTTCAGCTCTAGACAGAAGTTGGGGAAACAAGGTATGAGGTTGTTCTAAAAATGGAGCAGTTGGTCCTTACGAATAAAAATCTTTCAGAAGGTAAAACACTTTGTGCAAAGGAAGTGCCTTTTTTATTCACACTTTTAACTCATTTTTGAAGCTTGCATTATTTGCTTAAATTATTATTTTTTGGTCTTTGAGTGGTTAAGTTTTGTTTACCTTACTGTATCATATTGTATAACTGTGCTTGCTATGGTTTGGTTGTCCAGCTTAGAATGGCAAAATAAATATTGTCCCACAAAATGATGGAAATACTGTAAAGTCAGTGTTACAGGTGATTAG
Organism: Pelobates cultripes; assembly: GCA_933207985.1. Classification (NCBI taxonomy): domain Eukaryota; kingdom Metazoa; phylum Chordata; class Amphibia; order Anura; family Pelobatidae; genus Pelobates; species Pelobates cultripes. Next base: position 62,295,610 of record OW240924.1, read on the forward strand.
CACAGAGCATTTGTACTACTGATACTCTTACATGAAAATTGTTGAACGTTCTCTCTGCGCTCAAGTACATTCTACAGGGTAAGTTTAAATTCCTTACCGCCCAAATACCTTTTATGACACTACATGATTAAAATCCTCATTACCATTTATGTTCTACACCAGGGGTGCCCAAAAGGTAGATCTCCAGATATTTTCAAACTACAGCTTCCATGACGCTTTGTCATTCTAAAGGCATTCAAAGCATCATGGTTGTTGTAGTTCTACAAAATCTACCTCTTAGGCACCCCTGATCTAGACCAATGGGTGCATCTGTGTCATTGTGGAACCATGCCATACTGCCCATTTTAAGTGCATTATCACTGTTTGCTAATTGTGTGGTTCATTACTTGTTGCTCACCCTGTATAATCTGAGGTAGACACAAACATGGATCACCAGCTACAGTTCAATATGTTGCCAATAGAATTTCACTTTAAGGAACACTCCAAGCACCAGTGATTTCCTGTGAAACACTACCCATACAGAATTTAACAAATTTACTGCCACCATCTTCATTGGCCCTAACCAAGAGTGCCGGTCTGGCTCGTGTCGGTTCTTTGCATATTAGACATCCGTCATCCGCGTGTACAGCAGGCCGTGACAGGCATTCAATAGCGGCACCCCCTCCACCTTGCTGCCAATTCTGCCCCCAGCCTGTCCTTTCCCTCCATCTTTCCCCCACCAGCGTGGGGATTTGTGACATCCACAGAAGAGGATCGGGCTGAGGGAAGAACCTGGAACAGACAAATGTTCTAGATTTAGTTTAGGTTAATCTCACCAAACAGTGTTTTTATTAAAGCTCACACAACCCTCATTAATATGACTTCAGCACTTGCTCTCAAGCCTGTTGGTAAGATTTAAAGACCCCATGAGCCATTAATATGTAAATGTAGTTATGCATTCTAAGCAAAAGTTACTTGTGAAAACTATTTCAAATACATTTGGATGTAGAACCATAAATTGGCTTCAAGTCACCAGAACCATTAGAGCTTAATGTTCTGGTCCTGGTGCCTGCAGGCTTTCAATGTAAATGCTGCTTTTTCAGAGAAAAGGCTGTTTTTACATTACAACCTAGAACCCCCTCTAGTGGCAGCTACTAGAGGTGCTTACTGGTTCAGTCCTGCACACTGGGCAGCATTGATGTTCAGTGTCTTCACGCTCTGCATGGAGGCACTGAATGTTCCCCATAGAGTATAAGTTGAATCAAATTTGAGGAGATGCTGATTGGCAGAGAGCGGTGTTCTGATGCACATGCGCGATGGCCTCCTAATTATTTCCTATGGAAGCAGGGCCAGCCATGGAAAGACTGGCGTAGCGATGGAGAAAATTTAAGCTTTTAATCACCTTTTTCAATGTGATCTGAGGGGGCCGGTCACCTAAACAGCCACTCCAGTACTATAACGTTCGGAATATATGTTTGTGTATTCCATAACATTCTATAGTAGTTTAAGTTTTATGTGGGTGATTTAAGAATATCACCAACATTTACTCTCAACATGGTTATTAAAATGACTAAGCAAATAAAGTCTCGCCCTTTTTGGAATGTAGTTTAACATCTTGGTTCCTCTCCAGCAGGAGTGGCAGCTGGTCTAGAACTAAAAATATTTCAATGTTCCCACAAAATACAGAATGAGAAACATTTAAATATAAGAAGTTTTTTGTTTTTTTTTTGTTTGTTTTTAACTCCATCTGCCCTGACTTATTATTTTCAACAGACAAACCTAACAAGAAATATCCATTAGCTGTTACCCAGCTGTAACTGGGTTGACCTTTAAAGGACCACTCTAGGCACCCAGACCACTTCAGCTTAATGAAGTGGTCTGGGTGCCAGGTCCTTCTAGGGTTAACCCATTTTTTCATAATTATAGCAGTTTCAGAGAAACTGCTATAATTATCAATGGGTTAAGCCTTCCCCCTAATCCTCTAGTGGCTGTCTCATTGACAGCCACTAGAGGCGCTTGCGTGCTTCTCACTGTGAAAATCACAGTGAGAGCACGCAAGCGTCCATAGGAAAGCATTGCAAATGCTTTCCTATGTGACCGGCTGAATGCGCGCGCAGCTCTTGCCGCGCGTGCGCATTCAGCCGGCGGGGCGTAACGGAGGCGGAGAGGAGGAGGAGAGCTCTCCGCCCAGCGCTGGAAAAAGGTAAGTTTTTACCCCTTTCCCCCTTCCAGAGCCGGGCGGGAGTGGGACCCTGAGGGTGGGGGCACCCTCAGGGCACTATAGTGCTAGGAAAACGAGTATGTTTTCCTGGCACTATAGTGGTCCTTTAATCTTGTGTAACAATGATGGTGTCTAGAATATAAAATGTTCAGCTTACTTTACTTGTAATACGTTATGTTGGAGCTATTTTTTTTTCCACCCCTTTTATTTAAATAAATAAAATCAAAAAATTTAGATAAGAAATATTTTTGTCTACCTTAAAATAACACTGATTCTGTAATCTGTTACACAGGAAATCCGGTATTTGTAGGATTTTATAGCATGTTGTTTTCCAAGGGCAAAGTTTATTCAAGGCATGGTTTATGCCGCACAGCACTGTTACAGGATTAAACTATGTGTTTAGGGAAATTATAGGCACCCAGACCACTTCATTGAGATGCAGTGGCCCAGTGATGTTGGTCCTGTAGTGTAAAACATTGCTGTTTTTGAGGTACAGCAATGTTTACATTGCATGGCAGTAACTGCCATTAGAGGCTGCTTCCGCACCCACAAGTGAGTTAGACTCGGTTCATTGCCATTCAGTGTCCTCTGGCACTGCAAATTTCCTTGATGTGTTATTTTTTTTGAGAAACATTGGATTCAATGAGAAGCATTTGATCGATGCACTGCAGTGATTGCATTTAAAAGTTAAATTGGAACCACTGCAGTTGGCCTAGCCTAGTTTCCTGGTAATGGGGCAAACCGTTTAACCCCTTAAGGACACATGACGTGTGACAGGTCATGATTACCTTTTATTCCAGAAGTTTGGTCCTTAAGGGGTTAATAACAGTTTATCCCCTTACTTGGGTCCAAGGCTCAGTGTTGGTCTGGTGGACGCAGCGGCCATTGCCATTCATTGGTTGATGTTCTGTGCAATGACACTTGCACAGAATTAAAAGTAGGCAGCCCACATCTTTAGTTCAAACATAAGCACCGACACTGTCCTGTTAGTGGGTAGCAGCAACAATCCGGCCACGTGTCTCTTCTTGGCTAAAGTAGTAATTGTTCACCATATGTTAAGTTGTGCTTCTAGACTCATTCCAAAATAAAGAAGTGATCTGTATGATTGCATATGTGTGCAATATCGACATAACTCCTGATAGGTGACAGCAAAAGTAATTACAACTTTAACTGGCAGGGTGGTGGCAGGTGAGTTTGTTTTTTTCTTAATTTTATATAATTGTAATTCTGGTCTAAATTATTTTTATTTATTTATAAGTTTGGCTAACTGTGACATGGAAACCAGTTTTTTAATCTGAGACTAAAATAACAAGGTTCTTGTAGAGTTTGGCAGCAACGTATATTTACTTTGTCTTCCAGATAAACTATTACAGATATAAAGTGTAGCAATCCTAAACTGGACTGACCAGTGCTCGGTTCTCTTCGTGTTGGTACTTGCACTGATTATATTCCTTGTCTGTCAGTCTGCTCAATGAAGAGTTTTAAGTATTTGGGGGCAGGGGAAGATGGTTATGCCCTAATCAATCATTTCTGGAAGAATTGTTGCTTTCTGGAGACAAGTGATTCTCATGCCTTTTTGTCTAAGTACCCTTTATAAAGGGTGGCAAGGATCATTGCATAGGACTATGCTGACTTATGCTTTGATAAAAATGCAAGCAAATTATAGATTTTTAGAAATTTGAGAGTACAAATATTGACCCTTCATAACTCTCAAACAACTATTGGCATAGTCTGCCATGCTCAATATTGAGTGGCAGGAGAACTGTCTTAACAACAAGAGGTTCTCAAGATTTGTTACATGTTATCGTACAGAGAAATAAAGGAATGGTGTGACACGTCATACTCTTCTCCTGGTGTGAAGCCATCATGGGATACAATTGGCCTGGAGCAGTAGGGGGAGTTGGTGCTGGAATCTTCTTAAAATCCTAGTAATTCTATATAAATTACTGGAGGATACAATCTGGAATTTTGCCTAAGGTGGAAAAACCAAACAGATCTGCAGAGGTCATAACTGTCCCTAACTCTTTATCAGATAATTCACTAAAGCAAGAATTTAAAGCGAATTTCAGGCCACATGGCTAAACCTTATTAGAGCAGACATGGAGAATGTTTCTGGTTGATCGACGTTGGCCTAGCCTGGCCCATGGAATTAACTTTTAGGTTTATTCACGAAAACTTGCAACGAAATCCAAATGGCAAAATTGAGGCCAAAATAATTCAGCTGTAACTATGGCTGAGTCACCAAATATATCATAACCATTCTGGTTGTATTTCTTGGAATTCATAGTTCAGTGAAAAACCCTGTGCTAAAGCTGCGTCCTGCCTTTCTGTCACCAAGGTTTACACAATCTACCATTATTGGTGTAATAATCCTCATTTAACTGTATTGCGGGGGCAGTTAATGGGCTCTCCTGTAATTTTTGTGAATGAAAATGAATATCTTGTTGTTTAATAAGATCTGGTTACTGCAGATATTCAGGATTTGACAAAACCTTAGCTTTAACTCCCCAATCTCTGCAGCACTACAACTCCCGTGATGCTTTGCCAGCTGGGCGTCTACCTGCACTAAGTAAGCAGTGACAGACAGTGAGGCAGCCTGCCAGCCACGCCCACTCTGCACATGACGGGCGGGAATGTCTCGTAGTCCCGCCCACTTACCTGTGCGGCCTCACCACGCTCTATTTCCAGCCCTCTCTCTGTCCCCGCCCAGAACTCTGTGACTTGCACTGAGACAGACAGGGGGCTAACATGCTCCGCTCCGCTGTGAGCCGCCTGCCGTCTCACGCCTTACCTGCCCTGGCCGCTGTATTCCTCCGCCAGAAAGAAAAAGAGGACAAGCGGCGGCGACCCGAAAGGAGACCAAGGAGCTGGAGGGTAAATGACAAGGGGGCGGGGTCTAGGTAATGAGGGTGGAGCCAAGGGTGCCAATCACCTGCCAATGTCTGATTGATTGATTGAAGGTTTACCTGGGCAAGTCCAGGTGTTTCTGAACTACATTTCCCATGACCCTCAGCCTGCCTTTCGGCTGGCTGAGCATCATGGGAGTTGCAGTTCTATAGAGGGCCTGAATGCAGTAAGTGATAAATGACACTGTGTGCCACTTGCATTTTTTTTCACATGCTGTTATCATGCAGCAATTAAATGTTTCCTCCCAGCAAGCTGCCTGGTTTTATAAGAAGGTCTATTTAACCCCTTAAGGACCAAACTTCTGGAATAAAAGGGAATCATGACATGTCACACATCTCATGTGTCCTTAAGGGGTTAAAGAGCCAGTACACAGCTCCCTATAAACACTTTTTAAAAAATAAATAAAATGTAATTCAGAAAAATCTGGGGTGCCACGGCTAGATTTTAGTGGTTCTTTAAAGAGTCTGAATTCACAAAGTGAGAAATATTTTATTTATTACTGGCATTTATAAGGTGCCAACATATTCCGCAGCGGGGGGAAAAAAACAATACAATATAAACCGATACCAATACAAAAGGCAGAGGGTCCCCTGCCCGGGAGCTTACAATCTAAAGACCAATGTATTTAATGTAAACATTATTAATGAGGAAAAAATATGAATAACTATTTGCCACGTTTTACAAATTACTAGGGGTGCAGCCAAATATCTGACAAGATAGTGGGGTTCCTTATAAACACTTGAAATCTTCAGCTTTCTCAGTTAGTGTCTTTTTTTTTCTCTCTTATGTTTTGCATCCTAAGGGAGCCAGCTCAGGAATTATACGGGAATTCAAACAGAATTTCAAATTATATGGAAAAGTGATTAAATTGAAAACTGGGATTTAGGGAAGTTTTTTTTTTCCCAAGTCAACTATTCTGGTGTAAAATTTGTAATTCGCTTGTGACAATTCCCGGTGGTTTGAGTCATCTCCAGTGGCCAACCATGGATGCTTTTCAGATAAATATATGTATTAATCTACACCTGTGATACAAATGAAATCCATTCCAAGTATAACTTGTCACCTACACAATTTGCAAACTATTGGTTTCGTTTAAAAGATTATATGCTGTACCCAACGTGTTTCACCAACTCTGCTCTGAAATTGTATTTTAATTATAAACAGGGTTAATTATTAAACCAGGGCGTGATCTGTAAATGTTCTATTTTCTAGGGCAATATATTCCTGCTGGAACAATAACTGAGTTATAGATTTATTTTTACAATTGTGACATTTTTGACTAAAACGTGCATTTCACTGGTCATTTCCTAACTCATTTTGGTTTTAGGGAATAATCCTGTAAGTGTTTTACTGGTGAAAATACTTTTAAAATTTTCTAGTTTTCATATTCATCCTGGGCAGCTAATATAATTTTACACATTTTATATGGAATATAAAACAATACAAGATAGTTACACATTACAAATCATTCTGAAAATGTTCTAAAGAAATATCTATTCATTGACCAAGTATATTTACTTATACATCTTCTTTATATTTTGCATTTTTTTCTACAATGTATCATTTTTATTGAAGTTCCAATTACATAGGCAAATATACCACCTGAAACATGACAGTGTACTCTAAAAAGTTTAAAGAGTTATTCCAACGTCTTCTACTTTTTGAAGTGGTTATGGTGATAGGAGTTTGGATGTGCAGTGTTTCTGCTTAAAAAACTGCTATCCTTAGATATTTTTAATTGTGTGCTGGGGCAAATTGCACTCCCAGCACATGTGAATTAGGCAGTCTAGAACTCTGCTCCGAGCTGCCTAATGTCAATTCTGTGCATAAATCCTTTCTAAAAAGAGATAATGGGTTGAGATATTGGCCCGACCATTTTTGCCAGATCTTCCTAAACCTGGGCATGTTTCCCAAAATACGAGATAACATCTCCTTGTAAAGCCAAGTTGCTGTCAGTCTGTCTATAACTTGCTTTCATCTTGAAGCAATGCATATTTTTGCTGCTATCAATATATGCATAGTGATTCCTTTAACATGTCTAAGAGAATAATGTCAGGTGACAGAGGTGATAGCACGTATCATCTCCTGCATAGCTGATCATAAGGAGGAAAGCTTTGGACATGACCAATATATAACAAGATATGAATATGTTGTGCTGTCCACATCTCCAACCTTTGTTTTAATGAGTTTTCTATTTAGATTGTCCATTTGTGTCACTTAGCGGTGTGTGACAGGTCTCCTATAGTTGTCCTGTATCTATCCTCTTGAGTACGAGCAAAATGTAACAATTCATCACGGAAAGGCTAAATGTGTGAATTTGCATTTTCACTCATAATGTTAAATTAAATAGTAATTTAAGAGTTGTTGCACTAAAGGGATAATTGCGGGCCAGTTGTCATGTGTAAAAAAAAAAAAAAAAAAAAACTCAACTAAACTATTTTGGAAGTATTGCTGCAGTTCATATAAACTGGTCAGAAGTTTGCGAGCGTGTTGTTAATTTACTAAAACCCAGTGTTTAGACACTACATAAACAGATCAAGCCTTTTTTCACTCTTAACTTTAATGTACTTATCTATCGATAAGATGGATCGATGTGAATAGATAGATAAATCACTCTCCAGTAACCTAGCCTACAATACTCCAACAGTTCTCTCAGGTACTAATGTTATGTTATTGTAGTACGTAAAATGTCATCTTGTAAACATGTATGTGGGATGTATGTATGAAGTTAAGGGTATTGTAGGCATTTCTTTGTATATTGTTCTAGTTTTTGGTGAAATAATAACTAGTTCACAAATTCTGGGCAGATGCGTAGATAAGTGCTGTTAAAAAAATTAAATAAATTAAAAAAGGAATATCCTTTAATCACATGTGAAAAAAATAATCTCGCAACCTCCCTATGGACATCTGAAGGCCAGCTTCATGGCCGTGTTAAATTCTTCTTCTTGGTAAGGAAAAAAAATCTAAAATTCCAAACACTGGCCAACTCTCTCAGGTTGATTTACGAAATGAGAATTGTCAGGGATTCAAAGTGAATTCAAACTGAATATCAAATTCAAGTAGCTGAGCTGCAAGGAAAATTGACCTGGAGAATTGTTCCAGTTAAGCTATTTTGGCCTTACATTTTAAATACTTGTTGAGTTCCTAGAAATCCTCACATTATTGCATAACCCTTTTTGGAGTTTTTGCTTACGCGTGACCCTGACTGCGGCTGACAGTCACAGGGTACGACTCTTGGTTTGGCATACCTTATGCTGGTTAAAGTAGTTGCACAAATACACTTAAAGAGGAACTGTCATTCCTGCCTTGTGTTCCAACAGATACTTTGTCAGATGGGGGTAAATACACCCTGGTTAATTGCATTATCTTGGTAAAACCCTATACACTGACAAACTTCTATGCCTCTAACAACACACAGGATAGGTTCATGAAGACCGCTATTAGGGTTTTGATGAATTCCACATAGGGCTGCTTGATATTTGGAGATGATTTAAACAGTGCGCTCTATCCGTCTCTCGATACCTCGTTAGAAAGGTCATCTATCTCACACGCTGTTACCAAGACTTTCCACAAACACACCCAGAGGATAGGGACTACACAGTCTACTCAACATCACATAAGACAAATTCTTGATTGAATTCATTATTTTTTACCTACTACAACTTTACAGACCTAAATGGGGTCCGGATTGGCCCCGCGGCGTGGTTGGACTATGCACCTGTGACGATGGTCTTGACTACTCTGCTGTGTCCACTTAAAACATCGAACTGGATAATTGATGAGACAGTAGCTGGGAAAGCACAGACGAGACTGACCCAATATTATTCCTCTGGTCCAGGAGGAGTAGCATAAATGCATTATAAATGCAGAAACATAAGTCCTGCGCTCACTCCCATCACTACTCTGCGGCAGCAATGGCTACAGTACACATCAGCCCCAATATATAGTAAAAACCAAAGAAAAACAAGTTACCTGCGCTTTCTCCTTAATCCCTATGTATAATTAAACAAATGGAGGTAATTTAGTTACTCCAGTGGCCATTGGAGGGAATGCCCGTCTGCCAACGTCAAGGCAGACCCCCCTATGCGGGGGCCAGAAGCTCAAAGAAGCAAGGTGAAGGGTCAGCGTAGGACCCGCTTAGGTTTATAACTTTCACCCAATCTCTCTTACATGTAGTGTCATGTGAAGATAAGGTAACACAATGTATGTGTTATTTACAGAGTATTCACAATACTGTATAGGTTTAGCATTATCTCGGAAGCTTTGGTCCTACATTTAGAAAAATGTTATGTTATGTTACCCTTTGATAAACTAGTATTATTACTCCTACCGATAGAACCACAAGGCAGAGGTGAAACAGAGCTTTTATTTTATTCTTCCCGGGTTAGTGGGTATGTTATTTATTTTAATGTGTGAGACTGAGGGGTTTTGGCAGATCTTAATGATGGAGATTTCATTATCAGAGGTCTCTTGCAGACTGTTTTTGGAGACATCCTCCGCATTGCTGTATGTAGCCAATGTAGAGTGTTAAACTTGATATATCATTTGTTAATTCTTGATCGTGATTGATAAATTAAAATCTAACATGGATAGTGTGCTAAGTTTATGCACTACAAAAATAAAGAATTAAAAAAAAAATAATAATTCTAACATGGATGAAACTTTGTGACAGAAAGAAGTGCATCCCTACTATGACTTGAGTGTGAAGGTTATCCGAGCACGCAATATACATGGAGCGGACTTGTGTAAGTGACTGAGTTTTATTGCCTTTAATATATCCAGAAAAATCACAAAATACCTGATCTAATTTGTATATTTACTTGTTTTCTTTACACTGCTAATTCAGGTTTTAAAATACAAAAACTAATGACTAACGTACAGAAAAAATAAATTCACATTACACATAAAGCGAAAAATAGTGTTCTTGATAACGAATACACATATTGATTTCAATATATTTCACTTTTTGTTCCTTTTAGTTTTGTTATAGTTTGTGCTGAAAAAAAAAATTTGTTATAGATTTTTCTCTCTCACATCCGCTGTATAATATACCCTTCTATTACCAGTCGAATTTGTTCTGATCTTTCTCCATTGTGTACCCGTAATTTCTCTGCTCCCCAGTATCTGAAGCTGATTGCTATGTGCAGTTGCGTCTTCCCACTGCATCCCCCTTGACCTCTAGAACAGAGGTCGTATATAACTCCAGTGACCCGGAATGGAATGAAACCTTTCATTATCGTATTCACGGTGCGGTCAAGGTGAGGACGTGAGATATTGCATTTGCCAGAACAAAGAGCAGTACACGCCGCATATCTACAGATACTGATATCCTATACATATGAAGATATATTGCATATAAAAAGGAGTAGATCAGTCACAAGCACAAATTATTAATACGTGTTAGAATGCAATGTACCTTGTTTCAAAATGTAAGATAACTGATTTTTCTAACTGTATTTAGTATTAAATAAAACTAATGCCTGATTGCCTGTGTGTGGTTAGAAAGGACATACAATAAGCACAGTTGCCTGGCTAAAATTAGGCTTCTCTGCTATAATGAATGTAGTAGGCTACCATAGGAGCTTTGTAGTAAAGAGGCTAATTCAGAAAGCGCAAACTTGACACTTATAATTGATCTAACTATGAATTGCATATATTTAAATATTAATCAATTAAAAAAAAACATTGTTCCAGCTGCTCTAGCAGATTCCCTTTAATATTTTTTTCTTTCAGTTAATAACGTTCACCCAATCTCTCTTACATGTAGTGTAGCATTCCGTAGTGGTATAGTAGCAGTTTGGGAAGCGACTTACATTCAGTTTTTGTTTAATGTGTTTTTTACATGTTTACGCTGTAGTGGTATTTTTTTTTTTTTAATGTTTGTTATTCCCTTCTATATAGAACATACTTGAGTTGGAGCTTTATGACAGAGATGTTGTGGTCGACGATCATCTGTCCTCCGTAGTGTTTGACATAGGAAACATCAAGCCTGGACATACCTTCAAGAGAGACTTCATGCTTGACACAAAAGTATGTGTGTGTGTGTATATATATATATATATTTACCATTTATGGACATGTACATCTAATAAGCTTATCCGTGCATTCTTATCTGTTTCCCTAGAACAAAGAGGTTTTAGAATTGGAGTTTTTTCTCAAGGAAAGGTAAGCAGTATGTGGTGCCCATTACCATAGTCACCGCCAAATTGATCTTCATAACGATACTCAGATATTATTGACCTGATTGTTTGTTTTCCAGCGATGAACCGCCCACCAAGGTTATTACCAATGGAGTCCTTGTGGTGAGTGCCTAGTTCATGCCTTACTAAATCAATTTAGTTGGTTTCTTGGAATTTAAAAGAGTAACAGTTTATGTATTAGACGTTATGTAGCGTAAGTAAACCGGACCAGACTACATTGGGGTATGCAATTTAGGATGAAAAACGAAAAGTGCAGGTTATGATGGCAACATAGAAGTCCAGGAGAATTTATAGAAAACAGCACCTGTTTTTATATACATTTTTTTATATATTGGCAATAACTTTCCCTGAAGATTCTTACATTATGATTAGTTTAGGTAACGTGGCACTCTAATCATAAAAATTACTATAGCTTTCTGTAGTAGTTATGGTGCCAGGTGAGCCATGCCACTATCCAACTGTGAAGAGTTACCATGTTTTTGAACAGCTTAGTCCAGCCTGTCTTCATAGAGATGTCCAGATAATTTATGACCCAACACGCAGAATGAAATAACCCTTAAGACTATGATTGATCCGAATGGACCTTGTGACCCCAAAACATGCATGCGTGTCGATGACACGTTGATGCACACCTGTTCACGCCATTTTTAAAATGGTTGGATAAGGGGCTATAAGACAGCATGGGAATGCAGCGTCCTTTAGAACGCCACACTGGCCGGTGGCTTGAGCACATGCGGATCAGGTAAGTTTCAATATTTACAGCATGGCTGCACCTGCCGGGAGCTGTGACAAGAATTAATTGGCTGAGTGCGTCAGCTGACATCTCTCAACCAATGAATTCCGTTCAAATATGGACACAACTGATATATTTCAGGTGGAAGGTAAATTCCACTTTAGTGATATCTGTGAAGATGGGCTGGTCTGTGGGCTCCTGGGGAACCTAGGTAAGTGTTTGACACTTAACAGTTGGATTGCATCAAGGGCTCATGGCATGCTGTAGTAGTTATGGTGCATTGAGTGGCCCATCTAAGTTCATGTTAGTAATTGGTGTATAGAATAATTGGCCTGAAACAACTGACAATGACACAGAACTAAGTCTAGTTTTAACATTCTCACAGGCTCATCCCTGCATGTGTGTTGAAGGAAGAATCTACAAAAATGAAAAACCATTGTCAGAGAAAGGTAACTAGTAAACAGGACTTCATAAACTGGAAGAGGTCATCACAGTTGTCCATCCTGCTATAAAGCAGTAGGTCTGCTAGGTCGAAGTCACCCTTCACTTAGGGTAAAGTGGAATTCTGATCGGACCTGTGTGCTTTTACATTTGAATTTTCAGTGCGTGAGAGTTACAGAGCTAAAACAAAAATCTCCGCTTATGAGACTTGCACTGTGCATATGCTTGAAATTAGAAGAAGCCACTTAAATGTGGGACTAGCGCGTGTGTTGGTATTTAACATCCTTTCCCAACACAAAGTTTAAAAAATCATGCTTTTAGACATTCACATGTTGGCCAGCAGACAGCAGGTGATCTAGGCAGAAATGACTAATCTGGAAACAGCAATAAGGAATAGTCAGCACTATATTTTAAAGGATTTGTGAATCCAAGTATAATATATCCATTATTTTTAGGTGCTACATAGAGCAGGGGTGCCCAAAAGGTAGATCCCCAGCCGAGTTGTTGTAGAACTACAACTCTTATGATGCTTTGCATGCCTTTAGAATGACAAAGCATCATGGAATCTGTGGTTTGAAAACATCTGGGGTTCTACCTTTTAAGCACCTATGATATAGAGTTTTTGGAAAAGCAGAGATACGTGATCTGACTTTTTCTACAACGTTATCCTCTATAACAGGTTGCAATGCTGTAAAGGCAGATATGATTTTGTTTTTAGTCAGTCTGGAAATCGGCTATCAAACCAATTACATTAGATTACTCCTGGGGTGTACAGAGCATAAAAAGTCTTGAAATATACTGGATTAATTTCTCCCTTCTTGCACCGATTACACAAGTAGAGACTCACAGCACTAGGTAAAATACAGACACTCACAGCCACAAAATAAAACACACACAGACTCACAGCCGCCAAATAAAACACACCCAGACAGACTCGTAGCTGCACATAAGTGAATAAATGTATTTTTTATATACAAAAATAAAGTTGTGTGAAATATGGACCAACGATCGGTTTTATTATTAGTAAATAGGGGTGGTTAAATTAAGGAAGTGAAACCATATTTACCCTTTTTGGTCTCATCATGAACTTATGAGGAAAATGTGGGTTCAAGGCTTGCACGGAGTCTAACTCGGCTAAAAAAGCTTTGTATGCATTACCAAAATATTATATGTTCCTTCTATAACCACTATTTACTTCACAACAGTATGCAGAAACTGACTTGGTTTCTATGTGTCTCTTTTATTTCTACTCTCTATATAGTCTTATATTCTTTTTCATCTCTCTCGATACCCCGAACTATAGCTTACTGTACAGAACCGGCAAACTCTTATTGGGGGAAAGCCAGAGAAACTGGTACAATTGTATCTTTTATATTAAAATGTTATTTTCAAGTACGTTTTATATAAGGACCTTGCTGAATGTAATCATTATTAGATATTTTAGGAGGCCTGCAATGAAAAACAAGGAATTAAATGTAGAGCTGAGACAAGAGGTTGAAGGATTGAAAGGAGATTGAAGGCATAAAATAAGAAACTTTGACTGTATTTTTTTTTTTTGTCTCTTATATTGTTCCAGGAGACCGGCTTTTGAAATTGTCCGTTCCGGGTTCATGTGAGAAGCAAATGTGTGTTAAGCACTCATCAATTACAGAAGAGGGGGTGCCGTTTGTGTTCCATGCTGATAGAGACATGAGCCCCAATCTAGATGTGAGCCTACAGCAAAAACTCAGAGTTGGACAGGTAGGTGGCATCGGAGAACATGCCCATTTCCCATATATAAACAGAATGTGATGAACTTCATATTAATTGCAACTTATATGTAATACCCCCTTAGGATGATCTAGCTCCTGAGCTCGACAGAAAAACTCTATTAGTGGGTGAAGCGTCCCTACCTATTGCATCACTTCCTCTTGGTCAGGAGGTGGACATCAGTCTTCCTCTCTCCAAGGTAACACCATCTTGTTGCCATCAGTAAATGTGGAATGTTGGCTTCTTCCAGTCTTTTTTTTCTGAGTGTGTGTTGTGTTTTTGTTTTGTTCCAGGATCAAAACCTGGACATGAGTGTGAAAACTGAGGAAAGGTGAGGGTAAGAGCTGGCAAGTCCTCCAAGTTTATTGCACGAAAATGAATATACCATGAGAAGGGCAGAGGTATAGCCATTGGGTATCTGAAAATACACTCACAGATCATTTTTTTTATTCTTGTTTCTGGGGTCAGTTGTCAGGAACTTGATATCCGTCTTGGTTTTGAACTGTCAGATGGAGAGAGAGCCTTTCTAGGGAAAAGGAAGAAGGTGGTCTCTCACTGTCTAAAACAAGCGTTGAAGCTTAACAGTGATCCTAATACAGAAGAGGTAAGACATTTTAACTGGTATGTAAGATTTTATTTTATTCTATTGGTCATATTCGTAACAAAATGTGCGACATCCTCAAATGGCTACTCCATCCAAAAACAATGCTTAAAAAAAACACTGTTTCTGTTCAGAGTAACCCTTCCTATACTGGTCCTCCCCTAACCCCCCACCGCCTAAAAAAACCAAAAACCTTACAAACCACAAATAAAAAAACAAACCGCTAAATATTACCCCTTTACTTGGTGAGGCTATTTGTACCTGCAGCTAAATCTTCCTCCAATTACATAATTCTCCCTCGTCCGAGTGGGACAGATGTAAAGCAGATAAGGTGTGGGTCATTGGCTATGTGGCACCGGCATACTGTACATGCTGATGCCAGACACCAATTTTGCACAGAATTCATATTAGTCACTCAGAACCCCTGTTCCGGACATGTTAATTATGTTCCAATGATGTTGCGGGAAGTGGTTACACCCCTTCAAAATCAATGTAGTTAATCTCTGTATGTCTACACATACAGACTCAAGGCACCATGACTACTTCATATAATTGAAAGATTCATGTTGCTTGGAGGAACCCTTTAATATTCAACAAATCACTACGATCATACAGTACACCTATTCAGAATTATATATATTTAAAGGGACACTATAGTCACCAGAACAACTACAGCTTAATGTAGTTGTTTTGGTGTGTATAGTATGTCCCACAGGCTTTTTAATGTAAACACTGCCTTTTCAGAGGCACACCTAGTGGCAGTCACTCAGACGACCACTAGAGGTGCTTCCTGGGTCAGTGCAGCACTGACGTTTAACGTCTTCACGCTCTGAATTGATTCAGTCCATCTCTATGAGGAGATGCTGATTGGCACAGCACTCCGTTTTGCTGCGCATGCACAAGAGCCTGCCAAAGCTTTCCCATGGGAAAGCACTGGATTGGCTGAGATTATCAAATGTGATGACCTTAGCCAAGGAGGCAAAGTGGTGGCGGCACCAGCTGCGAGGAGACCCACGTGGCACTGTAAAAAAAGGTGAGTAAACTCACCTAATACTTTGGTGACAGTGGGACTGGGGGCCTAAATATCGCTATTAAATCGCTATACGTGTTTGTGTTCCTTTAAGTATTTGTTAATTAAATGTTAAAATAAATGTAGAATTCCATACCTCTTTATCCAGTCAGTCATTGTTAGACACTCTGTCCTTTGCACTTGTCCATCAAGCATACAGAGAAGAGGAGGAATAAAAAAATGTTTCTGTTTCTTCTGCTCATTTGCATTGTGTGCCCTGGTCGTGCCTGGGCTCAAATGAATTGTGATTCCATTTACTACATTTTTAATATTAATCTAAAGGAAATTGGACCTTCACGTGAAGCAAAGGTTAACACACACACACATACATATATATATAGGTGTATAGGTTAACACATATTATAGGTTATTTTCAATGTTCTATTCAATGGTGTAATTCAACAGAAATGGCAGCTCCCTTTTAACCCCTTAACGACCACGGACGTACTAGATACTTCCAAAAAAACAGTTGTTAAGGACCGCGGACGTACCTACTAAATAAAATTATTACATTAATATATTATATATATATATATATATATATATATATATATATATATATATATATTATAAAATAATTAAAGCATTTTATAATATATTATACATATATAATGCATATATATGATTTCATTACAAGTGTACTTATAATATACATATACACATATATCTCAAAATACACTTAAAATGTCATCATATATATAAAAAAGACTGAACATACCCCATATTGAATACCCTGGGTTGTCTACTTAAAAAAAATATGTACATATGAGGTGTGATTTAGAGATTTATGACAGATAATAGTGTTACAATGTCACTACTGATACATTTTAAAAATATATATTTTGAAACAGCAACGTCTTACTTGTACTTATAGCCCTATAACTTGCAAAACAAAGCTAAGAACATCTTAACATTGGGTATTTCTAAACTCAGGACAAATTTTAGAAACTATTTAGCACGGGTGTTTTTTGGCGGTTGTAGATGCGTAACAGATTTTGGGGGTTAAAGTTCGAAAAAGTGTGTTTTTAAAAAATGTCATCATATTTTATAAAAAGTTTTTATAGTAAATTATATGGTTTGATGAAAATAATGGTATCTTTAGAAAGACCATTTAAAAGCGAGAAAAACTGTATATAATATGTGTGGGTACAGTAAATGAGTAAGAGGAAAATTACAGCTAAACACAAATACCGCAGAAATGTAAAAACAGCCCTGGTCCTTAATGGTGAGAAAACTGAAAAAACGGTCTGGTCACTAAGGGGTTAAGTACTTGTATCAGCTCTTTTTATTGTTGGCTATGCCTTTCGGCTGACAAAAACTGGACGTCTCTTGTGTTTACTGTTTATATGTCACATCACATTGTTTGTTGGTATTAGCTCAGAAAACCATAACCACTAAACAAATCTTACATCATGAGTGGTTTATGCATTGTGTTTTGTATGAACATTAGGAGGAAGTGAAAATGAATTAATTTGATGGACTTGATAGGATCGGGTCTTTTTCAGTCTATATTACAGTGTAATTATGATTTATAGAACGCTATTACAGAGGGTTGTCCACAGTGGGCACAGAACAGAGTTGTAAATTGTAGAAACAACTTAACAGGATTATTTACTAAAATGAATTTTAAATTTAAGACCATAGTAGCGGAACTGATAGAATAGCTGATTTTTTTTGTTAATTTTTATTTTCCGACTATTTTGACCTTGAATGTTAAAATTCATTTTGAATTCCCGGTTTAGTGAATTATCTTACAAGGTTAATCACTAATGCAAGAATTCAAAGTGAATTTTAAATGTAAGGTGAAAGTAACTGCAGTGGAAGCATCGGTGACTTCGAGAATGTTCGCAATTTGGCTATTTTGACCTAAAATTTGTTTTTTAATTCTCACTTTATTGATTAACCCTGTTATTCAGAATATATATTGAAAATATCTTAAATAACTTAAAACTCAGCATCACCTGAGTGACACTATCAGAGTTATTCACTAAACTCTTAAAGGCACACTATAGGCAGCCAGATCACTTTAGCTGAGTGCAGTGTCCCTGTCCCCTTAACCCTGCATTGGTAATTACTGCAGTTTCTGTGAAACTGCAATAATTACCTTGCAGGGTTAAGACGGCCTCTAGTGGCTGTCATTCGGAAAGCTACTAGAGGCACTTCCTGGTTTTTAGGTGTGAGTCAATTGCCCATAGGAAAGCATTGCAGAAATGCTTTCCTATGGGGAGGGTCTAAAACGTTTGCGGTGTTCGCCACGTGCGCATTAGTGCCCCCTATCGGGTGACAACTAAGGGGGCTGAGTACCGACCCACCGCCAAGGAACATAGATTCTGGAATTGGGTAAGTACAGTAAAAATATTTTGACCCTTACTATGCCGGGAAGTCAAAACATGTAAAAATGTTTTGACTACTTACAATGGGTGGGAGGGTGCCAGGGCCCTCCTGGCTCTATAACTACTACAGTGAGCTTTAGTTGGGTATGTTTGTTTGTTTTTTGTTTCTTTAAAAGTAGGCTTTTCTGAGCATTGATTTAATATACATTTTTTTTGCTTATTATTATAATTAATATTTTTTTGTACAAATAATCAAATGAAAAAATGCAGACGTTCTCTTCCAACAATCATAAAACCCATCTGTCTACCAGTGTATTGTGGATAAATATTCCTCTGCTTATAGGTTCCAGTGGTTGCAGTTCTGGGTTCCGGAGGTGGCACTCGAGCTATGACGTCATTCTATGGGACCCTGCTTGGACTTCAGGATCTCAAGATTCTGGACAGTGTCACATATTTGTCTGGGGTTTCTGGGTCAACATGGTATGATCTGAGAATGACGACAGTCTGTTGGTTGAGCACAAAAGCCCAGAACAACAAGACAATTTTAATTTATACATTTTTTCCTAGGTGTATGTCCACACTTTATAGAGACCCTGACTGGTCAAAGAACGATCTCAGAGATCCAATTGGCAACGCAAGAACTTCAGTTGCGGCCAGCAAGGCTGGAGCCTTCTCACCGGAGAGACTGAGACATTGCATCCAGGAACTTACGACCATGGAGAATGATGGCCACAAAGTCAACTTCACGGATTTGTGGGGTCTTTTAATTGAATATTTTCTGCATCAGGAGGTACACAGAACTCAGAGCAAATTTTATGGCAAGACAGGAGGCTTCATATTTGCGGCTTTTATTTTCAGAGGCTTTCTGCCTAATCCCTTTTCAGTTCCCTTTTTTTGCTCGACAATTTACTTTATTAAGCCAGCTCTTCGCAATATTCAGGCATTTTCCAAAGCTCTCAGAGTCCGGCCTCTTCTTTGCGTCATAATTTTAATTGCACAAGGTTCCCGCATTGGCTCCAAATGCCAGCGGCCATTTTAAGAGTACTTTCCTGCGTTGTTTTTTTTTTCCCCCTAACGGTTGGCACTGCTCTGTATCATTTTGGTTCCCCGAAATTCTCAGAATTTCATCGAATTTGTAAGAATTTTTCAGCGAATTTCCAGCCATTTTTTTTGTTCCACAGGTCTCATTCACCAAGAGTAAGGCAACTTCTACCAGTAAATTGTTGAGCAACAAGGGGAACTGAAAAAGGGATTGTGCAGAAAGGCTTCTGAAAATCAAAGCCACAAATATGAAGCCTCCTGTCTTTCATACAATGTAGATTATTCGATCACAGAAACTAGAATAATCCCTAATTAATGATCACCCTCAATATGACTCATAGAATGAGCATACAATGAGCAAGCTGATTCAGAGTATCACTGCAAATACACCCAGCTTTATAAAATTACACCGATCCAGCCTTGCACATTGTCAATAATGCAAATATACAAAAAGAGGAGTTTGTACCAGAAAGCAGGAACGGGCATAAGGTAGTCAAGCATCATGGGATTTTTTGGCCCTCTAGCCGCCTTTGCCTTAATCAGGTGTGGTGAATAGAAAAAGAGATCTGCAATATTTAGACCAAATGTCCAATTTGGGAATATAGTTGGAGCTTTTTTTTAATTTCTGTAATTTGACTTTAACTTTTTAATCAGATTAAGAGTATCAAAACTTTATCATGAATTGGGTTTGGGGATATATATATATATATATATATATTTTTTTTTTTTTTAACAGCCAAGAATTCTTACAACTTGGCCTCAACCTATGGTTTAGTGAATCGTTTCCATTAGACCATCAAATTCACACCTACAATATAGGAGACTAAGTCAAGTCTGTGCTGCAAAGTGGAATTGCCTATAAAGACTTTTAATACACCCTAAAACAGCAATTCAGATACTAGGCCCATCCAGAATGAAAGCTTTTGATGGACTATTGAGAACAATGTTTGCAATGTGTTTTAGGAGAATCCAGCAAAGCTGTCGGACCAGCAGGTGTGTGTGTCAAGCGGTCAGAACCCTTATCCAATATACGCCGGGGTCAATGTCCGAGTCAACATTAGTGGAAGAGAGTTTGCAGGTGTGTACTGAGAACGTTCTAAACCAACCCATCAGAAAATTCACTTGGGCTTTGACTTGCAACATGACCACTATGATCAAGCAACATTGGCTGCATCACCAAAAAGCCAGAATATGAGGTCCATGTTGCAGAATGAAAGGGAACTTAAAATGGTTTTAACAAAGAGAACGTTACTGCGCTCTGGCCTAAATCCCCATGTACATTTAAACAAAATGGAGGCTCTTTAGTTTTATTCCAATGGCCATTTGAATATATAAGCTCCCCTCCAGTGAGACAGGAAGGGGTATTTTATAAACCCTTTCACATTTAACCCTTTATAGGGCTTCTACACATACAATAAACTTTGCTGGTATCAGACAAAGTGTAAACATCTCTAATTAGTAAGCGCGGTGCTTTATCTTTGTGTTTAAAATGGTTTTACGCTACTGAAAAAAGGCTTCAGCTTGGCTTTTCCATCTGTCACTCCAACTGTTACTGGAACACCGCTCTCTTAAACAAAATCCAAGTGTTATCATCCCTAGGTTAAGTACTGTCATTTTTTTTTTTTTTTAGATTAATCCTCCTATAAAGGTTCTACTAAGCAACATGTAATAGTATATCGTGATTCAATAACGATTATACAAGAGAATTTTTCATTTTAATATGAATGAACTAAAAGTGAAGTTTTAATTACACCATATTTTCGACTGTAATACAGATTATATCCTGCACAGCACACACTTCTTCAGATTGATGGACAGTTCAGATATATTTTTAGGTACTTTAAAGAGTCCACTAACCTAAATGATGGTGTGGTCTGATAAATAGATTACTTTCAGACAATGAGATTTATCTACCCGTGTTTATCCATGTATGTAAAGGATCGTAATATATATGGCCTCAGTTAATGTGTTTTAAATTTATTCTTCCAGTAAGAAATGTTTCAGTGCCTTCAATACCTTCACAAAAAGGTTTATCTTATTAAATTGTAAATATATTTGATTTTATCTGTTTTGAGATGGTGGGTGATGAAGACCAACTGGCCCATTTTAAATCAGAGACGTGTTTTGATACTTTGATTTCAGAATAAATCTGAAATCGTGGTCAGTAACCAGAAAGAGCCCAAGTGAGAATAACTTAATGTTAATATATATATGGAACTTGTCTAATTAAGTTGACACTTTAATATCTTTTTGATAGTTAAATCCCAATTACTTGCCTATATTCTTTTATCCCCTTCAGAATGGTGCGAGTTTACACCCCATGAGGTCGGATTCCGAAAATATGGAGCCTTTGTACGCACTGAAGATTTTGGTAGTGAATTTTTCATGGGGCACCTTATTCACAAAAGAAAGGAACCTAAAATCTGTTACCTGGAAGGTGAGTTTTGTAATAACGTATAGCTCAGTAACTTTACATGATCAAGTGGATTTATTTCTGCTTTTTAGTAGTACTATTAACATTTCTTGAGTTGTAATGCAATATTTTACAATGTTGCTTGTAGTATTCACTACTTCACTACTGCGAAAAACCTTAAAAAAAAAAAAAAGACAGAAGTATATAGTGTGATACTCTACATTCTATATTGAATAAATAGCAATCACTCCCTCATAGCAAGCTATCGGGCTTGCTATGAATCGTTAAGCAGGAGCGGTATAATCTCCACTTTGAATAGCAGGGCAACTGGATTCCTAGACAGATGGCAGATTTTGCGATATGGTGCAGGTGCACAACTCGGACAGGGATGCAGCTGAGCAGTAACTGTGCGATGCTATCCTGTATTCCAGCTCAGAAAAAAAGACAACACTCCAGTAGAGCTATTAGAGCTACAGAGCTAAATTTGGAAAGTCTGTTTGGTGGGGGATGAACTACCCAAAGTACAGACAATCCGAGCAAGGTCATTTGCTCTTTATATTGTGAGTATATTTCTTCAAAAATTCTAATCTAACTATGTTACAGTTTTGAAGTGTTCTATCATTGTTTCTGAGTATGCTGGAATACTGCCTAACATCGCACATCTGTAAGGGTACTTGCTGGTTTTTGCTGCCCATCTCTGACACTAAGCGCTATTTCCATTCTGTTTTCCAATCTCTTGAGTTACCCATGGTACAGACACTCCCCTCATTGATACCTGGCCAATGGCAATCATGCATGTGCACAAGTATATTTGTATTAACTACTAAAATGTCATGATAACTGTTGCTTCTGACACGGCCACCCACCATGTTGCTACAACCAATGTTGTGCCTTACTCGGGTGTCATGTTTAATACTGACCTCGTCTCTAGTGGTGTCCTTTTATACACCGTACGCCATGCATGCATAATTGTTCTAGCTTTGCAACAATGGCGACCCTCCAGTAAAACCCTATTTCCTGGTGTATGTTTCCGACACCCCCACTACTTCCCAGCTGCAGATGGCGCATGTTGATCATGCTGCTAATTAATTGGGTGAGAGCATCAGCTGACAGCTGTCAACCAATGAATGTCTTTCTGTGCAGCTACTTATGCCCCAATGATGCTGCCAGTGGTGGAGTTACACCTCCTGCAGCAAAGTGGTTATGGTGCTAGGAGTAAACCTTTACTGATTAGGAAGGAGTGGTGAACCTGATGTGTTGCCATACTTATTTGTTTTAGGATTTAACTCATGGCTAGATCAAGCTGGTTAGAAGGTTTATTGGTGCAGGTTTATGCAGTGTGATTTTGGCATTTTATTCTCTGATCACAATGGATCACCTTACTCGTTTATAGGTGTATGGGGCAGCGCATTTGCTGCTAATCTCGATGAGATATGGGCTCAGGCAACTGGCACGGGAAGCCGCATCTTTAGCTCTCTAAGTGATGTCATCAAAGTGATAGGTAAGCAGATTTGTAAAACTTTAGCGTTCCACTCAATCTATAAAACCAGAACATGAAACACAAAGGGCTAGTGGTCGTTTTAGCTTATCTATGAACATTGTACATCTATATTTCCAGATGGCTGTAGAAAATTACACTTTCGAGATTCTCGACTGCAAACTCGTCTCGTGATGCCAGGAGGAATTGTGTCTAGCATTTTCCAGGATTTCTTTAAGTCTCGGTTTACCGCAGGCGAACGCTATAACTTCACTCGGGGGCTTTACCTCTACAAGAACTATGTAGGGGCCCACGAGTTTGTGGCATGGAAAGGTAATAGAATCACATCTGATTGGAACCCGATAATGTAGTATAATTTGTTATTATTGAATTTATCGTGTAACGTTTTGTTTGCAGTGATGTCAGTCACATCGTGCTTAATGTTTGACTATTACTCCATTGTTTTTTTTACCTTACATGAGACTAGTTTCACCCTTTTGGCGTTGCTGCATCAATTATAGGGTGCTTATATTGGGATAAATTACTAAAACTATCACTAGAGCAATAAGTGTCTGCATTGCCTCTTTTAGGAAATCACCCCGATGCTTTCCCAAACCAGCTTACTCCAATGGAGGAAAACCTCTACTTAGTGGATGGGGGCTTCTCGATTAACTCACCGTTCCCGTTGGTCCTGCAGCCGGAAAGACACATTGATGTAATTCTGTCTTTTGACTACTCGTGGAATGCTCCATTTAAGGTGAGTGATGTCTAGGAATTTACTGCTTGGAGATATGCCATTACTCTACCTGATAGTAATGAAATAGAGAAGAGATGGTATAAAAATAAAGGGGATATATCCAAGTGCCACCAGTGACCAGTCTAGAGCGGCCACAAGCCAAAGTCATCCACAAACAGAAGAAGGCACTGGGCACAATTGAGCATAATCCCGGTTAGATTCATTGAGCTATAAGGTGACAAACGATAAACCTGGGATGCCTGGTATTATATCCAATTTGTTTCCAGTGTTCTTTTGGTTTTTAGATGCTCTGCATGTTATCTGGAAAAATTCATACATACACCAACGCTCTACACACCCTGATACTACTCAATTCCTCTGCATTCACACACATTGACACTACTCAATGCTGCATTCACACAAACTGACACTATTCAACAACCCTGCATTCACACACACTGTCACTACTCAACACCCTGCTCACTGATCCTACCCACTACTTCTACATTCACACGCACTGACAGTATTCAACATCGCTGCATTCACACGCACTGACACTACCCACTACTTCTTTATTCACATACACTGACACTACTCAGCAGGCATGCCTTTACACACACAAACCCACATGCTACACAAATACAGCCCTGTTTTTACACTCACTGACCTGCCCTTCTTCCCTGATATAACTATTAGCTGTAGATTATTGTTTATTTTCTAGCAGTGTTTAAAACAAGGTGAATTAATAGTTTGGCACTACACAGAACGCACTTTAATAATATTCACAACCAGTAAACAAATAATGATTTGAGGGAGAATTTTAGTAAGGCCTCAGTAATAACTCCATGTTTTACTTTGCTGTTTATCCGATGCTGACCCTCAGGTCCTGGATCTCACGCAGCAGTACTGTAAGGAGCGAAGAATCCCATTCCCTGATGTAACTGTGAGTGAACAGGATAAGGAACAGCCAAAGGAATGTTACCTGTTTATGGACGAGAATGACCCAAGATGTCCCATAGTGCTTCACTTTCCCATGGTCAACAAAACATTCAGAAAATTCAAAGCACCAGGTATCTCTGCCAAGTTTCTGTTTTTGTACTATATCCTATATAGTTTTAATGTTTGTTAAATATGGTTGTATTTGTTGGCTTAGTTATCTCTATAAATACCATCATCAACCCCTTCTCCCCATGTTGATCATTCTTATTAACCCCCACATTATCTTCATAAATCCCTTATCTTTTTTCCGTTTATTAACAGGGTTCTCCAGAAACCCACACAAGTACACTGTGTAGGTTAGGTTATAGTCACTTAAGCACCTTCGTCATTGGGATTTGGAGAGGCCTGCTTGCCAGCCTCTTGCCCTGTGACTATGGCCCCTGGGATATATTGCCCTTTAAAAACACTATTTGGGCATATTGGATTTTAAAGGCACTGTTTCTGGACTTTTAACTGGAACAGATTCAAACATGTGGCGGCGGCGGCCATCTTAAATTGTCCAGCAGTGTTTTGCCATTGAGTGTATGGAACTGTTTTGGGCATGGGACCATGTGCACGGTGGGGCAAAAATAAGACTTCCAGGAAATTCCTGAACCCCTGAACAGATCTGGGTGATTTTTGGATATGTTGTTCACCCAGATCGGGCTATCAGGGGATGTATTTTGGGGTCCTTTATGGGGTTTGTAAAAATGGGAGGGTCAGACATTGTTGTATTGTTCTGATTGGTTTGTGTGCCTGTGTTCCATCAAGCCCTGGGGTTGTGCCTCTGGCATGAGGAATTGTATAATTTGTGAGTGCTGGCTTGCATTAAACTGACCTGTTCTACCCTTCATGAAGTCTTGGCTCATGTTTGGGGGATTGGAGAACTACCTACACTTTGGGGATTGCTATAATCACTATACTCCCCAGAGTAAGCTCTTGTAATAGTTTGTTCCTGTTCCTGCTCTGGATTTAGGAGAGGTCTGCCTACTGGAAGCTGGTCCCTGGTCTTGGGCCCAGAGTAGGAGGAAGACTGCAAGACCCCAACCAAGCTGCGGCGGTTTGTGGGGTCTGCGGTGGTTATGGTGTCTAGTGGAGTGCTTGGAGCCCTCGGGAAGCACTAGGAGCATCCGTCAACAGAACGTACCCAGTCGGGGTGCCGTTACATATACTTATTCATATTCTTTAGTCTTTTTAGAAAAATAATAAATCGGTTTGCACCGTGATTTCCTCTTTCTGTATCTCCCTTTTTGCTCTAGTAATAGAGCTGTACATGATGCACAGCAGAGGTTTCTACAGTAGAGAGAGAACCAATAAGCGAAAACTCCCAGAATCCCATGTGTAACCCATAAAGCACTCCCGAGCAGTAATCTCTTGGGATATGCACCGCACTGTTGTAGAAGGTTAATGGAACAATATATTTGACTGAGTGACTACCTTGTCCAGACAGAAGTGGCGTCAGAAGCCACAAAGATTAAAGAATCAACATTTTCTTTTTATTTTAAATTAATATACATGTATCTAAATTCATGTTGTCTATAATGTGTGTTTTTTTTTTTTAAACACACAAGGATAGGTCAACTAATGGTTCTCAATCTTTTTGTCATTGTCAGATTTAATGTGAAGTGTCTTGTCAATATTTGTGAGCTTTTTGTATCTGGGCTCGCTGCTTTGATTGTATATTATTATATGCACATGAAATATTCTGTCCTTTTAACTCTTTATCTTGCCTCATGCTTATCACAGGGGTTAAGCGTGAGACAGAAAAGGAGATATCGGATGGTGACTTTACCTTAACGGCAAAGGACTCTCCTTATCGGACAAAGAACTTCACCTATGAGCCAAATCATTTTGATCAATTAATCGAGGTGAATCGGTATAATGTACTGAACAACCAGGATCAGATATTGAAAGCATTAACGGCAGCATTGGAACGCAAGAAACGTAAAGCAGCCAGAAAGCACTAAAAACTATGAATTGTTTATCTGAGGCCAAATTCTGTGATTAATCATGCTTTTAGTGCCAATCTGTTCAGTATCTACAACCAAATTTTAATATTCACAGTATTATTGTCTGTCCCGGTCATTTAAACATTTTTTCAAAAAATAGGTTAATGCAGTAATTCCGCTCCAGTGGGTTTGATTCTCAGCACTATTCAGTACTTATTGTGCAATAAATGTATTTAAATGTATTTGTGTGCATTTATTTGTATTCTTGTTCTTATTTTTATTCTATATGTCATCTCAGCTGTTGCAGAACTACAGGGCAGTTTGCCTCGCTTAGTAGGAAGAGTGCATAGCAGTTAAAGGGACACTGTAGCTGTTTCATCTCATTGAAGTGGTTATAGTGTCTAGAGTCTCCTGACACCATAGTTCTATTCAGCATTACATTTTTTAAAAAGTTTAATGTTAAACGAGAGTTCTCAGTAGCCCACCCCCTCTGGGCTACTTGAGCTAATGTATTTTGCATACAGGTCAGTGATGCAATTAAAATGAATATTAGAATTTTTATAGCACCTACAGAGCTTCACAATTATCCATTGGGTATATATATATTGAATGACAAAATTATGTTGACAGAGATGGTGGGCCCTGCTCAAACATGCTCTTTATCGAAAAGTTCAGAGGATCCACTGTTTTTCCTGTCTTGGTATACAAGCGTTCTATGGAAGCCACGAGTTCTGTGCCTACAGATAGCAGGCTTTCCGGGGATAAGGTTACTATAGCAACCACTGCTGGATGTTTATAGCCTAAGTAAAAAAAAAATGGATATGTAACTAGTACAATTAAATTAGTACAGTGTAACAATACCATGTATAGACTGCTGTTCTGGGACACTGAAAATAAACTCTGTATATGGTTTACAGAAATATTGAGGTGTGATAAGTATGCAAGATTATTGATATCCTTGGTGCGGCAATACTTCCCATATGTTCAGAAAAATGTGTAAAGGCTTAATGCTAACTTATAGCAAATAAAATTGTATGGGGAAAAAAACAGCAACCTTATTAAAAAACAAAAAAACAAACCGAAAACATTGTAAGTTGCAATTGCAGAGTCTTTCTTCATGTATCCTCCTGTAAGTGCTATTAAGCGCACTTTACAGAATTAGCCATGCAGGCGCCTGTACAGGGTGGGTTGGACGAGGCTGTTGAAAGGCTCTGTTTGGCAGAACGACTAAAATGAAAGAAAGGAGGGGAGGAAAAACCTGAATTTGTGTTAAACGGACACTGTAGGCACCCAGACCACTTCAGCTCATTGAAGTGGTCTGAGTGCAATGTCCCATGTCCCTTAACCCTATGGTGGTAATTATTGGACCACTAGATGGACCTACTGAATTGAAACGGACCTTTGTTACGGTATCTGACACTGGACGTTATGCTCTGCATGAGGACATATAGTGTCAGATTTTTCCCCATTGGAGAGCATTGGACAATGCTTTCCTATGGCGAAATCCTAATGTGAGCGCGACTATTGCCGCGCATGCACATTAGGTGGAGCCTGACACAGGCACTATAGAATCCCTTTAAAGTGATTATTTTGCTTTGCAGAGCATTGACATACAACAGATGTTCTACGTATACATCGGGTAGTTTTTAGTACTTCTCTAGATACCTAGATAACTACATACTGTGTAGGAAGGAGGCTATTACAGGAACTATCACCGGTTTTAAATATTAATAGATATTTTCTGTATTAAATTTTTTTATTTTTTTTTTATGTTATCTTTATACTATTATTGACCTATACCCAGAGGTGGTAATTCAAAGGGCACTCTAAGCACCAGAGCTGACACTCTTAGCCAAACAAAAATAAAAAACAGTAAAAGCGCTTCCGATATTTGAATGAATGTGTTTAATTGAACATCTTCAATTAAACGTAGTTTATAGTAACACCTGCCATAGAACATTTTTGCGTTAACTTAACCTTTAAGTCTTAAAGGGACACTAGACACCATAACCCCTTCAGCTTATTGAATTGAACAAAACACTTTTTTTGTTAAAACAGATTTTTGTCTGTTAAGACATTTTAGGTGAATTACTAATAACAATTTATGGAAGTAGCACATTATTTAGAACAAGAATAATGCATCTCATTTGCACAGACTGATTTAACAACACATTTATTGCAGTTTAAAGACTCATTACTGGGAGTATTTTTTTCTGTGGAGCTTTGTTATTCACCCGGACACAAACCCACAATACAGGACTCCTAGAAAAGAAGGACTTTAGGATAGAAAAGAGGGATTTGGGCTCAAAATAGGGACTGTCCCTCCTAAAAGGGGCCACTTGGGAGATATAATATAAAGGGACAGGTAGATAAAGACATATTTAGTAAAACTAAGCTAGCATTAACCAACCCATTGCACATATATATTCTTTGTGGATGCTTTGAGTGCCCCACCATAGATACTGTCCCCCAATCAATGAAGCTTCACTGTGCACTGTATGAGGTGTAAGGCTGATTTCTTATGAAATAAAAAAAAAAAATTAACTTTCAAATTAACAATTGCAGAGTGCATTCCACCTTGTACCCTGCTGGCAATGCTTGCTGTTTGTTTAATTATACAGTTTGTGTCAGTAACAGTTACTCCCCAAGCAGTCAAAGAACCATGTGCTGCTGGAGAAACCAATAGAGATTCGTGAAGCATGATGGGTGATGTTTTGCGTTCCAAGCCTCATTCTGAACCCGGAACTTACTCTATGTGCATGCTGCACCAGGAGCTGTGGATTGCACCAGCCAGCCAGGCAGGGGTGAGTGCTGCATTGGACCTTTAACCACCCAGCCTGTGGGTCACTATATGGTGTGATAGGAGCTGAGTTTTCTACTTTTATTTTATTAATGGTTTCTAAGCTTCATGTCTTACCTGGGGCTAATACAAGAGCAATGAGTATCCTGTACCATGTTGTCAGTTATATTTACATCAGGCTTGTGAGTGAGTCTCATGACTGTGTGCCTTAAAGGGTGCATATATTAAGAGGGTTTAACTACATTCAAAACTGGGGCTAAATTGTCAAACTAGCTGTGGTGGGGAACTTGGTTTTTCTATTTTAGTTTCATTTTGGTTATTTGACATTGAATTCAATACAATTTGAGATTTAGTAAATGTAACCCCTGAGGGGTTGAAATTGTCTGAAATTATAAGCACGTTCAACATGAAAGTAATATAAGACAAATTACAATCTACAGCAAGATGGAAAACAAGATAAAAGTACAAAATAAAGATCTGATCTAAACCTAAAGTGAGAATCTGGAAGAGAAAGCAAAACTACAAATGTTTTAATAGAATGTAAGCTCATTGAACAGGGCCCTCCACCTCTCTGTTCCTGTAAGTCCAGTTGTCTGGTTACAATTACATGTTTGTTAGTCCACCGGAATCTGATGGCGCTATATAAATAAAATAATAATAATATAACTTTATTACACTATATGTAGTTATGCTTTCTCTTCCAGATTCTTACATCACATTTAGACATCTTTATTTGGTGCTTTTATCCCGTTTTGAGGTTTTAATTTGTTTCACAACATTTTTAATCTTACGGTCCTAATTACGCTGTGTGTTTTGTATTATTAATTATCAGATTCCTCTACTTTTTTTTTTTTTTTTTCACTTGTTTGCGAGGTATACTTTTGGAGGTTTCTTCTCCATCACATTGTTGTGTATATAGTGATATATTCTCTTTTCGCATTCAAAGTGAATTTTAAAATTTTCAGTCACTGTAGCCAAATTGAAACCATTCTGGATTTTGGGAACTTTGGCAATTTTGGCCTACAAGTTTGAGTTTAGTAAATGATTACTAGCCGTGTGTGAAATTAAAGGAACCATTGCACTATAAACACCATAGCTGTAGTGGTTGTGGTGCCAGGAGTGACCTGGCACATTTGCATTGAAAGTGATCAAACAGTCTTCAATGGTTTGACTTTTTTTTTCCTGGGATCCATCGGGCGTCACTCCATACCCCTTCCCTTCCCTTCTGATCTGAGAGCCTGAAGCTACTGCTAGGAACTGCTAATTGCTTTCAGCCAGTAAGCCAAGTCCAAGTAAGAAGTTAAACAGTTCAGAAACGGTTAGACAATTTAAAATGTTGAGGCACCATAACCACTACAGCAAGCTTGAAAACAGGACAAAAGTACAAAAAAAAGATATCTAAACCTGATGTGAGAATCTGAATTTTTCTTTCTTTCTGTGAGCTATTTCAAAATTCTGCTATTGTCTAATATATAATGTGTCTACATCTTTCTTTTGTTAGCAGTAATTTGGCAGGTGTTTTAAATCGGTTTTCCACCTTTCCACTATATGTGTATGTAAAAAAAAAATATATATATATATATATATATATATATATATATATATATATATTCCAATGAAGAAAGAGGTGCACTCTGAGGTCTAATGTGCTCATGTGATCTTGAAAAATCCCTTAAAGGGTAGAAACGTCGATCGGGACAGACAGTTTGCTGATAAGGGCCTCTACAAGTCATGTTATTGTAGTGATTATGGTGCTAAAAAGCCGTGGGTGTATTTTTTTCCTTATACTGTTTGACATAAAATGCAGGAGTGTTCTTCTACCCAAAGCCTATCTCCTTATATTGTGATCCCATAAAAAGGAAATCTGATGTAATCAAACATAATATTGTTTTGATACAGTAGGGCTGAAAGCGCCTGAGGCAATTTGGTGTAGCCGAGTGGTCCGATACCTATATCCGTGTCCTGACGTTGTGCTCCATACAAGAACTTGGATGTTTAACGCCTTAAGGACACATGACGTGTGACATGTCATGATTCCCTTTTATTCCAGAAGTTTGGTCCTTAAGGGGTTAAAGGGAGCCTATTGTCCCAATAATAATAATTTTTTTTTTTTGCGAATATAAGTTCCCTGTTATTACCTTTTGACCTCTGGCCACCCCGCATTTTGTTAAATGTTATGCCAATATTTTTTACTTTCCTTGTTTCCGGCACTGAGACACCAGCGTTGCAGTAGTCTGATCCTCCTCCGTCTTCCTCTGCAAGCATGCTGACTTCTTCTGACTTCTCGTACGATCCAATGACGAGAAGCGCATGCCTTCAATATGCCATGTTCGTCCAGTCAAATGTTCTCTGTGAGAAGCTTTGATTGAAGAAACGAGTCTGACTTGATTACTGCAGCTAAAGCACATTCTAGTGGCTGCCAGGAAGACTGCCACTAGAGTGGTATTTAACCCAGCAATGTAAATATTGCAGTTTCTACAAAACAGCTCTGTTTGCTATTGCAGGTTAAAAATGATAGTGCCACTTCACCCAGACCTCTTGATTGAGATGAAGTGATTAGGATGCCTATAGTGGTCCATTAATGAGAAGGTTATAGACTGCTGTAACAAAATCCTGATTGGAAATCTATGGACCTCTTCGGGTGAATTGTATAGAACTATAAAAGACAGAAATCCAAAATTGTAATATGATACAGTTACAGGCTGCCAGTGTTTGAACAGAGAATAGGTTTTGTAAAAATATTTGAAACACTGTTAATAATAACTATTTAAAAAGAATAGGTGTTATAACTGGTTACAACGTACTTTGCTGATTAATTTTACCCACTGTGACTTCTTCTCTGGAAGTCCTATGCTCTATTGTGCATTGCAATAGTCAAGGCATTAAAGGGAAACTACAGCACCAGGAAAAAAGTTGTTTTTCCTTCCTCCCTCCCTCCCTCCCTCCCCCCTCCCCGTGGTGCATAATGGGTTAAAAACCCCTTCTGTCACTTACCTCAGTCCAACGCCGATGTCCCTCAGCACTGGCTCGGGTACGTCTCCTTAGCTGATGTCAGCGGGGGAGATCTAATGTGCGTGTGTTGCAATGGCCGTGCTCGCATTAGGATTTCCCCATAGTAAATAATGCTTTCATGTAGGGATTTTGATGACGCTCTATCTCCTCACGCATGGCACGAGGACGTCCAGTGTAATGCAACCAAAAGTTACCTAACGACCCGGAAGGTAGACAGCCACTAGAGGTGGAATTAATCCATAAAGGTAATTATTGATTAATAACTGCAATAATTGCCTTTGCTGGTTTAAGGGACCTTGGAATATGCACCAGACCACTTCAATGAGCTGAAGTGGTCTGGGTGCCTATAGTGTTCCTTTCATAGGCGCTTCTTATGCCGGAATTTGCTGTTTAATAATCTAAGTTTTTCAGATTCCTTTATCATGCTGTTCCCAGCGATCTGTTTGTGTACCCTCACAGAACTACAGTTTGCAGAGTAATTTGTGACAGAGAGGGCTGTATAATTACAACCAGCAAGCCAGCAGTGTTGTAGCCCAGGGCTCGACAATGCCCAGGTCGCCATGGCGATTAGAAATTTTGCCCTGGCACCTGGGATTTGCAGCTCTTTACCTAAAGTGGCCGGATGGGGGAACAATGAGTTGGCCAGTCGCCTTGGGGGGATGTGGACGGGAGGCTGTCTTGGGGATCACGGAGGAGGCCGGACTCAGGGCTATCACAAGTCCTCTCTGCACTCTCGTGCTGTATAGTGATGCCGGGAGCCAGAATATGACATTACTCCGGCCCCGGCATTACTACAGGGAGCAAAGAGGAGCTGCAGGTAAATGACTGCTCCCTCGCACACAGGATGAGAGACCAGCCCCACTGGACCGCAGGGAAAGATCCACTCAGCTCTCCCAATGCATAGGTAGGGAGGCAGGGTGGATTCAATTACAATGAAATCAATGTGTCTGTATGTCTATGTCAGTGTGTCAGTGTTTGTATGTCTTGAATAGTATATGTGGAACTGCACTCACTCCCACAAATCTGAGCCGGAATCAAACACCAGATTTCCAAACATTAGTAAAGTAATAGGGGTCCAGGCACTCCTTGGTTCAAGACAGGCACTTTATTGGGAACCACAACAGCAACATTTCGACCCCAAAAGGTCTTTGTCAACACTTTACTAGTGTTTGTATGTCTGTCAGTGTTTGTGTGTCTGTGTCAATCTGTCAGAGCGTATCTGTATGGGGCCCCCCTGCTGATCACATGAGGTGTTTTTACTCCCCTTTTTCCCGCGCCGTGCTGGTTTTGCCACGGCTTGTCCTGCCTGCATGGCTGAGATCATCAGTCTTTATGATCTCAGCTAAACCAATGCTTTTCCATAGGAATTGGGAGAATATTGCGCATGTTCTCTATGGGTAACATTCAGCACCGTCATGCAGAGCAGGGCACAATGCAGCACTGACACAGAACTCTCTAGTGGCCATCTGAGTGAGTGCTACTACAGGTGTTACTAGGCAAAATGTAAACACTGCCTTTTCTCTGAAAATGCAGCGTTTGCATTAAAAAGGCTACAGGGACAGGCTAGAGGCACCATAAAAACTACATTAAGCTATAGTGGTTCTGGTGACTATAGTGTCCTTTTAAGAATTGTATATTTCTCGTTGTTAATTAAGCTTTGCTAGTTTAAAAAAAACAAAAAACTGGCTCCTAACTTTTTTTAGCTGGCTCTTAGATTCCAAACAAGTTTCTGAAACCAGTTTGGATTGAGAATGACCTACTTCTGAGAACAAATTGTTTTCCAAGTTTCTGTCTATATGTGTATGTATTAATTTTTAACTATATGGTGTGTGGTTTTTTTTCCTCTCTTAAAAATCCTGTTTATATTTTTTTTTCCAGGAAAGAAAATTAAATGATGTCTAAACTTCTCCTTACATACCGGCTTGGATGTGGCCTGATATTTGGAACAGCTGCTGCGGTTGTAATTTATTTTGTTTACAGGAGGAGTTCTAAAAAGAATAACACATTGCTCTCCAAGCAGGCTAGGTACTGTATAAATAAATCATCGGACCGCAGCACGAATCCATCATCAACACAGTCACAAGGTGAATGGAAGGTTGTTCTTATTTAAGAATACAATGGCTTTAGTGGTCAGACATTTGTTGAAGAATTCTACTCGTTATTTAGACGCAGAAGGTTGTTCATTCCTCTGAATACTTTAGGATTGCAAAATATTGGGACATTAATATATCTTTGCATCATAGCTTAAACTATCTGAGTTTGGCAATTTTAATAATGTTAAACTGCAATATAATTGTTTTCGTTCTTTTTTTGTTTTAAAAAAGTGTTGAGTAGATATATATTTTTTTTAATCTATTTTTCAGCTGCGTTGGGAGAGGCAGTTAACAAAGCTGTGACACACGGTGAGCAGTTGGAGTTGCTGAATCGTTTAGACGATGTTCTTTCCACCATTACTGTGTTGAGAGAGGAGGTTGAAACTCTTCGGAACAGCCTCCACGAATTAGCAGATGATATAGTTGAAGAAGTACGGTAGGTTTCTGCTGTTTTTTTAAAAAGATGCAGAAAAACAATACCTAAATGCCACATTCTCCTGTATAAAGGGTTTGGGGACTTTGTCCATATCTCCGTATTCCAAAAGTATGGAAGAATATAGAAAATTATCATTTAAATAATATGGCTAATTGGATGAGGTATTACAGATAATACACGTTTATTACATTCAAAATAAGAATAATCCACATAGACGTGTTGGTAATATAATGAATGATGTCTTCACAGTAAATAAACAACCCTGTACATGACTCCGAAAAATATGAGTAAAATAACGATAAATGCGTGCAATGAAATTTTAGAGCATGAATAAATATTAAATGATCAAATACCATGGGGATGTAAAAAAGATCCGGTTTAACTCTCACCTTAATTACTTGATGTTGTTCAGTTTAATTCTAAATTAAGCAAATTGGTACCTTAATCCCACCATCCCTGTTACTAGAAGGGTTATTTACTAAAGTGAGACAAAAGTGAATTTCAAGTTAAAAAACAAATTAGCTGAACGAGAAGCAGAGCT
Source organism: Pelobates cultripes (assembly GCA_933207985.1). NCBI lineage: Eukaryota > Metazoa > Chordata > Amphibia > Anura > Pelobatidae > Pelobates > Pelobates cultripes. The sequence goes on from OW240924.1 coordinate 62,331,319, forward strand.
GGATTGCAGTTGTTTTGCCTGTTGGTTATTTTGGCCGTAAAGGGACACTATAGTTACCAGAATAACTACAGCTGATTGCATTTGATCTGGTGAGTAGAATCATTCCCTTCAGGATTTTTGCACTAAACGGTAAAACTCAGAGAAAATGCAGTGTTTACATTACAGCCTAGGGATACCTCCACTGACCACTCCTCAAATGACTACTGGGGGTGCTTCCTGGGGCAGTGCTGCAAATTGTGACTGACATTCAGTGTCTCCACCCTCTGCGTGGAGACACTGAGCTTTCCTCATAGAGAAGCATTGATTCAATGGATCTCTATGAGGAGATGCTGATTGGTCCGGGCTGTGTTTGGCTTGTGCTGTCTTTGCCCCTGATCTGTCTCCTTGACAGTCTCAACCAATCCTATGGTGAATCATTGAGATTGGCTCAGACCAGTGGCGTACATACCAGGGTCACAGGGGTCGCGATTGCGGCCGGGCCCGGCCCACCAGGGGGCCCGGCCGCCCCTGCGACCCGGTATGTACCCACAGGGCCAGCCTCTTCTCCTAGGGGGCCCAGGAGGCCTTCCGGCTCCGGTATCAGTGCGGTGCGCAAGGGAGTTGAAGAGGAAGCGCACAGAGGAGAGTGCTCCCTCGTGCGCCGGCCACCCAGCCCGCCCGCCCAGCGGCACCACTGGACCCCAGGGAATCCCTCCAGCACTCCAAAAGGTAAGGAGGCTGGGGGGATTAAATTTAAAAAAAAAATGTGTGTGTTTGTTTGTGTGTCTGTTAGTGTGTGTGTGTCTGTTAGTGTTTGTGTGTTACTGTGTATGTCTGTTAGTGAGTGTGTGTTTGTCAGTGAAAGTGTATGTTTTGTAAGTGAGTGTGTATGTATGTCTGTCGCTGAGTGTGTCTCTGTCAGTAAATGTGTGTGTCTGTTAGTGTGTATGCGTCTGTTCATGAGAGAGTGTGTGTGTGTGTGTGTGTGTGTGTGTGTCTTCAGCATTTACTTTTCTCCAGCGTCGGACTCCCTTGGCACTGGGGATCCCTCCGCCTCTCAGCTCCGAATGCACATGCGCGGCAAGAGGCGCGCGCACATTTAAACCGCCCATAGGAAAGCATTACTCAATGCTTTCCTATGGACATTCAGTGTCTTCTCACTGTGATTTTCACGGTGAGAATCGCGGAAGCTCCTCTAGCAGCTGTCAATGAGACAGCCACCAGAGGCTGGATTACCCTCAGTGAAACATAGCCGTTTCTCTGAAACGGCTATGTTTTCAGCTGCAGGGTTAAAACTAGAGGGACCTGGCACCCAGACCACTTCATTGAGCTGATGTGATCTGGGTGTCTGCAGTGGTCCTTTAAGTGTGTGTGTGCATACCGGGGTCGCAGCCCTGCCACCCCTGCGACCAGGTGCCCGCCGCCATGTGTTACGGCCCCGACCTGCGCCGAGTAAGTGCGCGGGGGGGGGGGGGGCACCGATCAATTTTCGCACCGGGGCCCCATGGGTCATGTGTACGCCACTGGCTCAGATAATTACTTCTGATGATGTCAGCCAAGCAGGCAGATCAGAGCCAGCAGCTGCAATCTTGATTGAAAGTATGATTTTACTATATTTAGGGGCAGGGGGGCTACATTGTGGTTTTAACACTATAGCATCAGGAATACATGTTTGTGTTAAAGTTCAATTTTACTTTTCATTCTAAACAATACTCAGTTCAGTGAAAAACCCTGAAAGTCTCACACATGGTGAGGGATCATCAATGTATATACAGCCTTGAGAGTATGAGTAATTTGTTTCAAAAATACCCTGCATGTTTGTATAATGGACGCGACGTTGAGTCCATTTTACCAGACTAGGCACTCCCTGTGTTTTATGCACTATTCTTTCGTGATGTTCCCATATTCCAGGGTAATAGCGCACTTGACATTACTAGACAAACTCAGACTTTTTCTACAACTTCCCTTGTCACTGGATTTACAAATTCACCTTTATGGGAATTTCTGGAGCTCTTGCGGTGATACCACCAATCCTTGGTCCTTAAATTCAAAGGGTGTTTGTTTTTTCCACCTTATGCTTATTAGTGAAATTGTATAAGAGGCTTGGTAAGGAGATAAGCTTTGAGAGAGTTCTTGAAAATTGTAACGGAGGGAGACTGTCCAAGTTTGTTATATTTAGAACCTTCGGACAGGGGTAGGCAACCTTCAGCACCCCATATGTTTTGGACTGTATCTCTCCCGATGCTTTTACCAGCATTATGGGAAATGTAGTCCATAACATGTGGTGTGTCAGAGGTTACCGACCCCTGCCCTAGGACATTGGGAGTACTAAGTATTAATTTCAGATATTCAACATGAGTTGTGGATGGGGTTGTAAGCCAGACTGGGGAAGATGGGATTTATGTAGCATGATCAGATAGATGAGCCTGGTGTGAACATTTGCATTCGTATATGTCTCAAGTCCATATCTATTCCAAATGCAGGGCCTTGACAGTTCGGTAGTTGAAGGTAGTGCTGGTAGGTTGATCTATTCAGCTGAGCTTCTTGTCTTGCTTCACGTCTGTGGTAGTGTTTACCATTCAAGTGGTTATAGTGTCTGGAATCCCTCCACTCAATGTTAACCTGTTTCTGAATAGTTTGACTCTGAGCAAGCATTCTCGGCCACTCTCAGCACAGCCCCTGCTGGAGGTTTGGCACAAATTACACTCTTTAGCTATACCAACTCATACCAGCAGTCAGTTCTGATAGGCTGAATACAGTCAGCTGAAACTGTCCAATATCCAGTGACAAGCCAATCACAGCCTCCCATTGCTGCTCAGGCTAATACTTCCTCATTAACTCGAGCAGCACAGGGGGATGGGCTGCTGGGCTGCTAATACTCATTTAGTATTAAACTGTTCAAAACGGTTTAACGTTGTATGGAAAGGTGTCTGTAGGGAACTCCAAACCCTATAACCACTTCAATGAGATGAAGCGATTATAGTGCCTGTTGTGTCCCTTTAATTATATATGTAAAAAACAAAGTATTTTAAATATGAAATAAATGTTACCTGTAATTGGGAAAGAGCACACATAATACTTTCAGGATCTAAACGTAATCTGTCCATTATGTAGGTCACAAATAGAGGAAAGCCAGAAGGCAGCTCGACGCCGGCGATATCCGTTACACAGAGAGAGGACTGATTCAACAGGATCTAGCTCAATATACTTCACAACCAGCTCTGGGCCAGCGAACACAGATATGGAAAGTGAAGGAGGGTAAGGAGTTGGCAATATAAATTGTCAATGTGTAAAAATTCATGATCCGCTCAGTCAATTGGATTTACCTTTTAAAATATAGTAATCAGATCTTTTTACCTAAATATTGTCCTCCATTGCAGCTGATGACCAAAAAGTGTTTTTTGGTTTGTTTGTTTGTTTTTTAAATCTAAAAGTGCAGTATATTTTCATGCATATTGCGTATATCCTGTGTACACCTGAGCTGTTGCAGAACTGCTAAGCTATGACAGTGTTAAGGCTGTCAGAGCATCATGGGGATTGTATTTCTGCAAAAGCTATTATTGATTTACCGGCGCAATTTACATAATATGGATGAATTGGACAAGCAATTCTGGAGTAGCACCACGTTAGGAACATGACAGCAGCTGATCCTTGCCTCCACTACTGATGATAGAGAGATGGAAGCTCCTAAGCAGGACCTCAGTTTGCTCTCCTGAATTAAGCAGTGCAGGGCCGAGAGGGTCGATCGATTGCTGTCAGCCAATGAACTAAGCCCTACACTCTTCCAGATCTTCTGGCTCTCCATTATCAGTAGTGGAGGTGAGGAGTGGTGCCTCGTGGACCCTGCAAAGAAGTCAAACCATTGTAAAAGGTAGAGAGTACCATCACCACTGCAGACGGCTTTTTTTTTTTTTTTTTTAAATAAAGGCCTGGGGTTTGTGTGCTACATTCTATTTGTACCAGTTGGTAGTAAGGGTGATTAGTATAAATGGACACTAGTCACCAGAACAACTACTGCTTAATGTAGTGCTTCTGGTAAGTATAATCAGTCCCTTCAGGCTTTTTGCCGTAAACACGGTCTTTTCAGAGAAAGGGCAGTGTTTCCATTTCCCCCTATGGACATGTCCAGCGGCCACTCCTCAGATGGCCAATGAAGGTGCTTCCTGGGACAGTGCTGCACACTGTGCTCTGCATGGGGATGCAGAACTTTCCTCATAGAGATGCAGTGATTCAATGTATATCTCTGAGGAGGTGGCCCGTCCTGCATCCTTGGTGATTTCAGCCAATCCAGTCCTTTCCCTATGGGAAAGCTTTTGGTTGGCCAAAATCTTTGTCTTCTCATTTATTTTTCTTACGCCACTACCTACTCCCCCTGTTAATGGTGCTGACTTTCCCCATATATGTTTCAGTTGCTTTGCTGCATTACATCTCAGATTCTTCTTATCACCATACAAAGCTCTCCTCTTTCTGACAAGTTCATATTATAACTCTTTTTATACTATTGTACAGCGCTGCGGAATTTGTTGGTGCTTTATAACGGATAATAATATAGGAGCTCTCCTCTATATTGGAGCACACTACCCTTCTTTTATTTCTTTGCAGTATTCACAATCTATACATTTCCCCCACATCGTATCGGGTAAATATTTCCTTATCAGTCTCCATCTTTTCCACTACAACAGATTCCTTCTCTACGACCATATCTGCTCCTAATTTCACATGAATCCCCTTCACACTAGCTCATCCTATCATTTCATATATGTGTACCTTCTGCAATCGATGCTAGCTTACTGGATGATGTCATGGGGCGTGTATTTTTGAGAATTCAGTGCATGTTATCGTAGGTGTATTGCCTATGGTTTATCAAGTTCTCCACTTTACTCTTGTGAGCTTTTACTCTGGTTTCATAATGTTTGTCACGATTCCATCATCCTTTGTAGCTACACTACAGCAAACGCAGAATCCGATTATGACCGTGAGAGTTTTAAGGCCAGCGAGGAAGAAGATGAAATAAGCTGTGAAACCATAAGGACGATACGCAGGGATTCGGCTGACCTCACGTCAGATGACGGAGATTTTACACAGACCCTTGACTGTTTTGACGACAAACTGACACTATTGGTTCAGAAAGTAGATCAACTTTACAATGGGGATTCGGAGCAGAAAAAAGAGTCATTCCAATTGCTCCGCTGTAATAAAGGATTGGTAAAAATATTTTTATTTACATTTTTCTTATGTCACACCTTTTTTAAAAAAAATTTTTGTTTTGTTTTTTGTTTTTTTATAAAGGCACACTGTAGGCACCATAACCAGTACAGCTTAAATGTAGTGTAACCACTGCCTTTTTTTTTTTTTTTTTTTATACAGCTACCTAGTCCCACCTGTAGTGGTCGTCACTCAAACAGCCACTAGAGGGCCTTCCTGGGTTCAGTCTTGCAAAAATTGCTGGACCAATGTGTTAACTCAACGAATCTCTGAGGAGATGCGGGTTAGCGCAGCGCGGTGATTTGCCACGCATGCGCAGTAGCTTCCCAATGCTACAGTGTTTATCTTTTGCACCCATTCATTTTTTGAACAGCCATTTATTGTCATGCTGTAAGTTTGCTATGGTTGGTATAGTTATAATCTACAGACTGTGCTGGCAAATTCACCAGCAAATCTAGAAATTAATACTAACCTGAAATGAATTTGCAGCTCTATAGACTTTCTCTACATATGCAGCATGGCCCTTTGGACTGAAATGTGCATCTGAATATGCAGCCATCCCTCCTTCCAACAATTCAAACTACATCCCACGTTTCCTAGCGGTCAGATGCATAGTAGTGATGTAGAATGCCATTGCTTCATTTAGTGACGGTGTTTGTTTGTAATGCTTTTTGCGGCACTGTTATAAGTATCGATTACTTATAGGAGTGCTCTAAGCTACAGAAGCTCTACAGCTTGTACAATGGTTATTTTGCCTAGAATCTCAGGACACCATAGCGTAGTTTTAGATACATCTTTACCACAAATAGGACTTGATCACTGTCTGTCTGCATTGCTAAAAATATTAACACCCCCAGCACTCTCAGCCAGTCATCTGTTTGTTTTTGTACTTGACATTTTAGTAAAAAGCACAGACTGGCATCTAAATGAACCCTGCACAGCCCAGTCAGCTGTCTGTCCTTGGCGAGAGTTGCTGTTGTCTGCTGGTTTAGAGCTCGATGCTGTTTGTGTTTAATGACACACCTTGCAAGTTATTTAGAATGGTTTGTAAATATGAAAGGCATTTTGTTTGCCTCCTAATATACAAATGTTACATTTCTTCAGAGGTTTAGATTTTACATGTTGTATGTTTTTAGAATTCTATATGTTTAACCATTTAACCTACAAATAAATTTAGCACTCTAATCTATCTGGTGATGTTGAAAAATTGAGTCGTCTTTTATTCTTTATTTGTATAGTACGGGGAGAATCAAGACTTTCTTTGGCGTCTTGCTCGGGCCTACAGCGACATGTGTGAGAATGCAGAAGACCTACAGAAAAAGAGAGCGTACGCTATGGAGGGTAAGTAGGCTGCACCATTCTGTTATGTTCGTGAACACAGTGATCCACTGTGCTCTGGAATTTGGGACAAACCTTGAACTGCTCATATTTTTTTTTTTTATTTATTTTTTTTAAATACCCATATGGTGTGATCAGAGACACGTCTGTGATGAAACACCCAAGTGGGAAAACGGGTGTCAGTCAGGGTTTTTACAAAACTCTGTATTTTTAACAGATGATGCAAAAGGAAGTTTTCAAACTATTAATTGCGGTTAATTTGTTTGTTTTTTTTATCAGTTTGTTTTAGTACTTTTGTGGTTAATGGTATTTTATCAGTTTAACACTTTTTAGGGAAATCATTTTGATGAGTAAAACAGATTTTTTTACCATCTTCTAGAATTAAATTAGAATCTATAGACTGTAATAAATTTGAGTTTTTTTTCTAACTTGGCCTGTGCTAAGGGACCGTTATCAATGCAATCACAATCTAATAATCACGAATTATTTTTATTTTTTTCCTGCTGGTAAAGAAGAATTTTCTGGAAACCAGGCCTAACCTTGGTTTCATTGGTAATTTAAATTTAGTGATGTTGAGTTTGAAAGGCACCCCCCACATAATAAAAAAGAAAAGAATGGTGCTTTCTAAGAGTTTCCCAAAGGGGAAAGGTTGTTCGTTGATGTTGTTTGTATATGTCATCAAGTCAGTAGTTTTTGTGGTGTACTGAAATATTTAGGATATTCTTGCTTCAACATCGGTAACTGCTAATCAGCAGTCATTAACATGTTAACTATTGAATATGATACTTTTAATTTCCCTGATGCATGTTTGATAGCATTGGGTTGACGAAGGTAGGTCATTAGTCCTTAAAGCATCATAATAGGTTTATTTTTACAGCTGACAATCTATCTTTCGACCATCCCTGATCAATGTACTCCTTGTATTGACGTTTTTTTTTAAAATTTAATTTAAAGAGCTCCCAAGCGTCCGGCACGACAATCGGTTTCCTAGCCGCCTTACCTCCAGCCATCGGGACCCGGGGAACCCCCACACAAAGCCTAACCGACATGGGGAGGAAGAATAAAAAACAAAGACCTGACAAACCAAACCTGGGGATGACGATCGGCGATATGTGGCGCCAGGCGCAGGGAGTGACGGGGCCTAAAATGGCCGCCCTCTCGGATTGTGAATCCGATTACTCGGATGACTACTCTGGCGGAATGGAGGAACAGACCCCGCGAGGGGCAACGAGACTGCAGCACAACCCGGACAAACCTGACAGCACACCGGTGACTAAAGCGGTGCTGCAGGAACTCCTGGCCGACCTCCAGAAACATATCTCAGCTGATGTGGCAGCGGTCCGCAGCGATATACAGGGCCTCACAGGCCGCATGGGAACCCTGGAGGGCACAACCACCCAGAACACCCACCATATAGCAACACTCCAACGGGAGATGGCAGACCTACGCACACAAAACTCGATGCACGAACGCCGCTTTGCAGCGCTGGAGGACAACAGGCGCCGCAACAATCTAAAGGTGCGGGGGGTAGCTGAGACCGTTTTGGACGCGGAGTTACCGCACTCCACAAGGCGGCTGTGGGACACCTTGCTGCCATCGAAACAAGCTAGGGCAATGCAGCTGGAGGGTTTGTTCCGCATCCCAAGATCCAACAAGGCTTCAACTGCAGAACCAAGGGACCTGGTGGTTCAGTTTAGGAGTGGAGCAGACAAGACCACTGTGCTTAACGCCCTGAGGGGGAAAACCCCATACCAGTTTGAAACAATGACACTCACCTTCTACGCTGACTTATCAGGGCAAACCTTAGCCTGGCGCAGATCCCTCAAACCACTGACTGCACTCCTTCAAGAACACGATGTGAGGTACCGCTGGCGCCCCTCCCGCACGCTGCAGGTCTACCATAATGATACCACTCACCAAGTCCAAGAGCTCCAGGAAGCCACGGCCTTGCTGCACATATTGGGACTGCCTATGGACTCCCTCGACCAACACAAACCGGAGAACCGACGTACACATAACTGGGACCCAAACCAGATCGCCCCCTTCGTTCCACAGAAACGCACGCCGGACCAGTATGCAGCAGCAACAACTTGAACTTTGACAGGAGCTCACATCACATCACTTTGACAGGGATAACCCCACGAACTGGATGTCCCGCTGACCCACTGGAATTGTGTACATGCTTCCTTTGTCTCTTCTCTCCTCTTCCCTTTACTTCTATACCCCTGTTGGCATTACTCTGCAAACTACTTCTCACCCACATACACTAGCGAGGCTCCCATTGCACGCAACCCCTACACCCTCAACATCCCTTAGACGGCAAGACCGTTTGACACACAGAGGTTACAGGCAAATATGGGCCAGCACCTGCTCCTGAAATGGCATAGGCCCTCGCAGAGTCGCACACCTTACCCAGACATCACACCCATGTCTTGCAAACCTCCCCTCTATACAATGATGGGTTAGTGTTAATATACTCTGTTACCATTGCTACATTTTCTGTTTTTTATTTTTTAAGTTTTAGTTTTAGTTTATTTTTCAAACAGCTACCAATATGATACCTCTCAGGGAACCAAGTTAACGTCCCCCTCTGCTGTATGCGCAGACTATGACAGAGTCGTACACGTTTACCCTCACAAACAGATCTAAGCAAGGATACTGCCTAGGACAAACTGATACGCATGTTCCTTCATCTGTTGTTATACGTTTAAAAATATATATGTTCATGTTTATCTTTTACCAACGCCTTAATGCTTACAAATTGTGTAAATTGCCTTCTTGGTCGCAAGCTGTTGGGGCTTGGCGAGAGGATGTGTATTTATCTGCACTTCAAAAATAAAAAAAAAAAAAAAAAAAAAAAAAAAGAGCTCCCAAGCAAATGCATTTGACTGGTTACTTGTGAAAAGGGGGTTTGTGGGTTTTCAGAGCTTGTACAATTCATTTTATACAGCAATACTAATAATGATGATGATGATGAAGGAATAGTGTGTGTAATATGCTGTGTTTTTTGGGGGGGGGAGTTGGCTGAAGAGCACAGTGTTGCATTTGGATATTGCTTCCTGTCCTAGAGCTGTTAGGCGTTTCAGATAACACGATAAACAAAGCGCTGAGGTGGCCTTGAGCCAAAAGATGTCTCGTTCCTGGAGTACATGCCAGCAAGCTTAGAGAGCACCTATGCTGCAGATGTAACTCTAAAAACAAAAATATTGCCTAATGTGCTTTTATCTTTCATGTGTCCCGTTCTGACCAAACTCACATTCTAGAAAAAACTAGATCACTTTTTTTGTAATTAAAATGTTTATTGAGATTACTGCAATGTAAGGTAATAAGACAGAGAAGAGGAGACGGAAACTACTCCATGTTTGTAACACGGCAAGAAAACGGTTTGACAGAAAATGGAAAGTGAGACAGAGGAGAATAAGGAGAAAAAAAACATTAGAAGAAGAGGTGTGAGGGGGCAGTGAGGAAAGGATGAGATTACTTTTTAAACCTGGATTGTTTAGAAAGAACTCTTGTTTTTGTAACCGTTTTAAAGGTTTGCCATACAGATTTCACTCCTCTGTTAAAGGAACACTACAGGCACCCAAACCACTTCATCTCAATCCGCCCCATTGTAACCCTGCAGGAACGGCAATGTTATCTTGACTGGGTTAACCTTCTTCTAGTGACTTTCACACTAGAGACACTTTCATGAGATAGCAGAGTAAAACTCTATTTTAACCAGATTATCTGAGAGAGACACTATCTCATTGGTGCAGCGTGACACAAGTACTTTTCCATGGCTCTATGATCTCCGCAAAGGAAGCCGGTGCTGTGAGGGGGAAAAGTTAAATAAAATCACAAAACCCTGGCAGTGCTATCCACGTTCACCTAAACTGTGAGCAGGGCACTATAATGAACCTTTTAATCTTATATATTTCCTCTTACTCTGGAATGACTGCGATAAGTAATCTTCAGAAATGACACTATACCAGACACCCCTTATGTCGTAATTTCAGAGAATGTCTGTCTGTCTGCAGGGAAATTGCAAGCTGAACAAGGTCTAGAGTCAGGAAATGCAAGTGAAGACGGTCGTGCGGAGAATCACAAATGGTAAGTTCTATCTCAGGGATATTTGCAAAGTAATGTTTCCAAATCAGTCCACTACTGAATGTTGTATTGCACACTAAGCTAGCTGGGTTCCCTTTCCCCAAGATGTTGTGTTTAAAGTGACTGGTTTGGTCTGTGCCAGGTATTTTAGATAATGATTGTATTCAGTAAGAAAACCGCTCTAGTATTCCTGGCTTTTTGTGACTAGTTAAAGAAATACCCACTTGCTGCTCTTCTGATTTCATTCTGGGTTATTTATATAATTCAGAATTTTTGTGAATGAATTTAGGTGGAATAACGTTGACTTCACCTGATTTGGAGAATTTTTCCTGATCAACTACTTTTGTCTCAACTATGCCATATGGAACACATTTTTTGGGGAAATAGGTTTAATCAATAACCCTATTTCTAAAGGAGATAAAGGAGTAAAGACACGTTTTGTTTTTTTAATTCTTTATTTTAATTTTTCTGTTTCACGTTGAAATAACAACATTGGAGGTGTTACAGTAAACAACAATTTGTGATGTTCAACATAGGTAAAGGTAGTAAATAGGACACTCGAGTTATTGAGGTAGCCACAGGCCTGTCTAGCAAGTAGATATGATTTTAACAAGTCACTTGCTATGACTACTATTTACATAATTAAAAATTGTATTAAGTCTAAAGGAACACTCACACCTCTATAACAACTTCAGGTCACTTTAGGTTTTATGGGGCAGAAGTACCCGGATGCCTTCTAACCATCGGGGTATAAACCAGCTAACACTCTCAGCCTATCACTGGTTGCCTGGCTAACCCTTCCTTATACTGCAGAGAAGAATGGAAGCAGAAGCCCAAACTTAAACCATTGCTAAACGGTTTAATCCCTGACGTTAGAAGGCACTCCTAATAAGCTTAAATGGACACTTTACTGTCCAAATAAAAATAAATCACTTTGTTTAGTAGATATCACTGCAATGGAACCATGCATCTCCTTTCTGAAGCCGTCTAACCCCGTCCAGGCTTTCTGCGGCTGTCCAATCATAGACTTCCTAATGCAGCTCAGAGAGGTCTTTGCAAGGCAGGCGCTCTGAGCAATTGCGGTCTCTTGGGTTTATCTTTACTGAGCTAAACAACCAGGAAGTAACAGGACGTGTTGTCTGCTCGAAAGCCAAGGGGAGTGTAACAAGGCTAACTCATAAAATTGCCGATTTCTATTGAAATCTGCACTTTGTGTGAAATGCAAAGTGAAAAAAAGGCACTCTTTACACAAAGCCCTTTGGAAAGCTAAAGTGCTTTAGGGATCTGGAGTTTCCCTTTACCTTTACCTTGCCAAGGGGGTGGACCTGCTCCCTTCTAATGAAGGGTACACAGCTTCAAGGTACAATCATGTACTTGTTGTCACAGCACACCATTGTAAACACACGCTTGCTCAGCTACTTGCTAAAATTAGTTCCAATAATGTAGATTCATTGTAATTCATAAAGCAAAGGCAAGGTACCAGATGAGCGCTTCACCACTTGAATGGAATAGTTACTATAAGTTTACTGCAAGTATATAACCACTCGCTTGTAATTCTCCATCCATAACCAGTTTAGAATATATGTTTGGTGTTTTCTAGGCTTGCCATCCTTTGTGAACAGCTCGCAGAGCACGAAAGTATCCACTGGCGAATTCTGTTGGGATGCCAATTTAAGGTTAGATTGTCAACCTGTATTTACAAAAATCTTGGATTGTGAGTTCTAGGAAGATTTAGTTTAATGCATCGCATAACTCACATATAATACCAAATACAATAGAATGTTCGAAATGTTCCCAAGACATTAAACCAGGGGTCCTCAAACTCCCTCCCCCCCCCAGATGTTGCTGAACTACAACTCCCATGATTCTTTGAATTACATAGCCAGAGAATCATGGGAGTTGTAGTTCAGCAACATCTGGGGGGCCAGAGTTTGAGGACCCCTGGTTTAATGTCTTGGGAACATTTCGAACATTCTATTGTATTTGGTATTATATGTGAGTTATGCGATGGGCTCCAACAGAGAGGACTCATTGCATGTCATTAACTTGTATTTAAATGTAATATTACTTATTATGTAAAGTGGGAGTTCCCCTTTAAATTCACGCTCAGCATGTTTCTCTGCCAATGAAATATTGCGGTTATGGCTTTTTTTAATGTCATGTCATTGCCAAATCACAATGATCTTTTTCAGCTATGCTCTTATACAGGTCTAGGTTTTTAATATTAAGCTTTCCAAATTATTTATCATGAAAATATTCTAGTTTTGCAATATTGATATTTTTTATATTTCTTTTATTAAATGCTGCAAAGTTTTGTGGTTTTTTTAGTATACAAAAATATGAAATCATTTTGAAAGCTCATCGAACTATATTAAATTGAGGCCATAATTTGAAAGTTGTCTCTTGACTGTAGGGAATATAAAATATACAAAAAAACTTTAATTATTAAATATGGTATCAATGCCCTTATTAACAGTATTACTGACATATTGCAAAGCAGACAAATCGTTAAAAAAAAATATCAAGTTGTTGTAAAGAACAATAAATACTTTGGAAATATAGGCATGTCCCATACTCACAACACTTGTCAATTGATGAAATAGTAAGCTATGTGCAAAACTATTCTAAATAAACTCAATTGTAGTAATTTGGGGGATTGGCAGAGTAGGTAGATCTGTTATGTTAGCCTGATAATCATTTGTGATTTTATTCTTAACTTTATAATGTATAATATTTTGTATATTTTAGGAACATATTGAAAAGGCAATTTCATTAAACCCCACTGACCCAAGATGTTATTATCTGCTCGGACGCTGGTGCTATCAAGTGAGTACTGATACGACAGGTTTCTATTCATCAAAACATACACCGATAATGTAACTTTTTAATAGAAGTTAAAAAAGGGTTAAGAGGAGAATTAAAAGGACACCATAGGCACCCAGATCACTTCACATAATTGAAGTGGTCTGGGTGCACTGCCCCAGCACCCTTAACGCTGCAAAGCTAACAATTGCAGCTTTATTAACTTTGTGGGGTAACTCTTCATCTAGTGTCTGTCTACCAGAGGGACTTTTTGTCACCTGACGCTGGACGTCCTCACACTATGCATGACTACATCCAGCGTCACCGGAATCCCCATAGGAAAGCATTGTATAATGTTTTCCTAAGGGAGAATCCTAATGCGAGTGCAGCCATTGCGGAGGTGGACCCGAGCCAAAACGAGGGACTTCAGTGCTAGACCCAGGTAGGTGACAGAAAGGGGGGGAGGTGGCACTATAGGAAGCTATAGTGCCAGGAAAACAACTTTGTTTTCCTGGCACTATAGTTTTTTTGTAAATGGATATTTGGAGATTCAAAGTAGAAGTCTTTGCTTTTTGCACGTTGTTAATTCGGGAAGAATGTTTTTTTTATATTCTCTCTTTTTTATGTCAAGCAGCTACCACGTTTATTAACAAACTCATCTGTGCAAAACCACTGTTTCTTTAGGTCTGTAACCTGGATCTGTCAGAAATAGAGACCATCTCGGGCTTGTTGGAAAAAGTCCCGAAGTCTTCTGTTCAGGAAGCTCTGCAAAACTTCCTGAAGGTATCCCCAGTTCTCTGCTCTACTTTTCTAATATAAGTTAACCCTGAGCATTGCATGATATGGGGTGAGGGGGAGGGTTGCCTGTTGATTGTGATGGTTTGCACTATAAGGGAGTCTATCCAACAGATCTACATCTCATTACTTATATTGGAACAGGTTTGTACACCCCTATGCAAACATCAGGTGAATTCACTTTGAAGGACCTCTGTCCCTCCAGTAAATCTTTATACAAAAAAGAATAGCAGCACATGTGTGAGATGATTGATTAGCTTGGCTAGTATTGGAGCATCATCCGCCATGTGTGTTTGGTCATCTTTGAAACCAAACTCCATGCCCCATGAACTCCAAATGCTTATCTAAGTATGCAATGTGGGATTTGCACTTTAAAACCTTTTAAACTGTTAAAGGGACACTCCAGGCACCCAGACCACTTCTGCCCATTGGAGTGGTTTGGGTGCCAACTCCCACCACCCTTAACCTTAAAAGTGTAATTATTGCAGTTTTTATAAAACTGATATGTTTTCCTGACACTGGAGAGCCCCTTTAATGCAAACCTATGTTGTTGCTGTGTTCCTTTTCCTAAACAGTCTACAAAAAAAACAAAAAACAAGGGGGAGGGAAGAGAGAGACACACATTAATGCCAACTTTAATGGCAGTGCATGACCACATATACTATAAGTAAAACAATAAATAATACAACAGTTAAAAGCACAAGATCATCATCATTTTGGAGGAGTGACAAGTACTTAATCTACCTTTATAACTATCAGGTTAATGCATTAAAGTGAGAAGTCAAAGAGAATTTCAAATGTCAGGCCAGAGTGGCCAAACTGAAAGCAGAACCGACTTAGACAATTTTTCCAGTTCGGCTACTTAGACCTCAAACATGAAATTCCCTTTAGTCAGTAACCGTGTGTATCTGGTTTATAAACCATGAATAACAAATGGCGAAAACATTTTTTAACTACTTCATTTACCAGAAAATGATGGCTTTAAAAAGCTTAAATTCTGACCATAGTCTATAAAATTACAGCTGCTTTAAACTCTATACATCATAAAACAGAGAATAACACAAAGAAAGAGAATTATAAAAAATGTATACAAACGTGGATATGGCCCAGAGCCATACAAAGCTCGAGCCATATCCATTCCTTCAAATACACTTTTGTATATATTTTTTATAATGATCTTTCTCTGTGAAACTAGAGTATTTGTTATTCACTGGTATATTTAAAACGCTTTAGTGAAGACCCTGTTAAATAATTACTTATGACTCTCTTACAAGGTTAATTCTTTGGGAAATTTAGACAAAAAAAAAAAAATAAGACAAGTGTAGATACAAAAATAGAATTAAATAGAGATCAGTTGTTAAACTTAGGCTGTTACAGCTTTGTCAGAATTATTTCACACTACATTATATATTTCGGTTTTCATTACTTGTACTTGTAAATGGCTCACAGGGTGAAATAGAATGCGAGAGACTTTCCTCTAAAGTTAAAGAGAAGAAATGATACGTGTGAAATCGTTTGATCCCATCCTTTATTTTTAAATGTTCATACAGAGATGCACTTTTCAACTTGTGTCTTTCAGGCTGAAGAAATGGTGCCTGATTTTTCAAAGGCTTTAAGAATATACATTGCAAAGGTAAGTGAGTATTCTGAGTTAATGTGTGTATGTCCAGGGATTTCATTTAAATGGTTTTTTTTTTTTTAAATTCTTTATTTGTGGTTCATGTGAATACAATATACATACATACACCAAAACAGTGCACATGGGCATAGAAATAAGATGAACAATTGAATAACGATACAAATAATGAGCATTGGTATCTGTCGGTTACGTAACATTTGCAAATGTCATAACAGCAATCATTGAGATGCAGGTAGGTTGAACAGCTGTAGGTGAGTGTGCATTTCTGAAGCTGAAGCCATAGCAATAATGACAAGCTAGTTAGTTAGAAACAGGCAGCTACATTCTACCAAACTTTAAAATTCTGCTGTATATCTAAGCTTACTGGTCTGACGGAAAAGATGGGGTAATAAATGTATTACTAAAAATATTAGACACTTGTAGCAGGGGAGCAATTGCGTCAATGAGTAATGATAGTTGGCACATAGGTTATGGAACCTAGTGTAGTGAATGATTTGCTTTATTAATTCTATTGTAATGGAATCCGTAATTCTGGTTCCAGTTCCTCACATGTTGCTGTTGCGACAGTGATTCCCTTAATCCTAACGTTAGCCAGGGATCTCTTAGAGAAAGCTGCCTCGGGGGAGTATTGCGTAAGGAACTTTGTTTTGACTGGGTCTGTGCGTTCGTGTATCCCCCTGATCAGTTGTACGTTCTGCCTGCGTCTAGTCGCCCCAGTCTGTCATGGGACAGGTGTTAGTTCGTGTCTTCCCAGCAGGTAATTGTGTCGTGTTTGAGAACTAGTTCTCTGCTTGTCTGGTCCCGTTCCATCTCTCTCAGTCAGCTGTTATATAAGTCGGTGACTCGTATCTATGGGAGCTGCTTCGTGTCGTGGCTATATATTGTTTAGCTACTCGTTCGGGGCCTTCCCGACTCTGGCCTCTTCGGGGGCAGGGCAAGCCGCATCCACCCAAGCCCTCAGAAAAGGAAAAGAAGTTACGTGAAGTTGATTAGATGCAGAGGGGAAAAGGGAAGGGGGGCAGGGGGGGGGGAGGAGGATCAGGAGTAGGGGTGGGGGGGGGGAGACATGATGGATAGCACGTGTCGGGGTGCGCCGGGTCCTCTCAGACCCCCGGTGTTATGGTGTGTGCTGTGCCTCCCTAGTTCCGGGACGTGAGAGGTATAGATACCATGGGGTCCAGATATCGACGTGTTTGGTGCTTCTTCCTATTAGTTCTGCGTACCGCGCCTCGGCAGTGTGTATTTCCTCAACTCTCTGTAGCCACTCCGTGACGGTCGGTGGTTGGGTCTGTTTCCATTTGACAGGTATAGCTGCTTTCGCTGCGTTAAGCAGGTGCCGTAATATCGATCTCTTGTATTGGGCTATCGAGCCTTCTGTGTAATGCAGTAGGGCCATTTCTATGCTAAAGTCCGGCAGATCTCCTAGAATTATCCTCATTTCCCTTTTTATGTCCTCCCAATATGGCTTGATTAGCGTGCAATCCCACCAGATGTGCCGTAGAGAGCCTGTTTGGGACTCACACCTCCAACATGTATCTGAGGTTCCTCTGAAAATTCTGTGTAGTAAGGATGGGGTTCTATACCAGTGAGAGATTAGTTTAAAGTTAACCTCTTGATATCTGGTGCTTATGGAGCTCTTGTGTTGCAGGATTAATATCTGTTCCCATTGTGCCTCAGTGTACGTCCTAGCTGTCAGCTCTTCCCATTGCCTCTTAAACGCATTTTTCCGTGTGAGGTCTCCTGTTATCAATTGTTGGTAGATGAGCGATACCCTACCGTCCGCGCCAGTGTTGGCCACGCAGATGTTTTCGAACCAAGTCTGTTCTCTGTGAATCGCTGCCCTGTTGGGGAGGTTGAAGTAGAAATGCCGTAATTGTGTGTACCGAAATCTGTGCATCAGCGTCTGTTGTGTCATCGTGTTCCATTCTCGCAGGTTTCGCAGTCCGGTATTGCTCAGGACCTCTGACATAGGGATATACTCTCCTTCTCCCTCAATCGGCCAAGCAGATCGGTGTAGCCCCCCGCCTATTGCAGTATTGTGTGTTATCGGAATCAATGGGCTTGGTTGTGGGGAGAGATGTTGGTTCCGCCTCAAGGATGACCATGTCTTTAGCGTTTGTACAATGGGTGATGAATTGCCTAATTTTGTTGCTGCATCTGCCGAGCTGTGCCATATATACATGTGAAGGGCTTTGTTTGTACTTTCTCTATCTAATGCGGCCCACAGTTTGTTTTCAGACGCTACGTGCCAATCCCTAATCCGTTGTAATACCGCGGCCTGGAAGTATTTGCGTATATCGGGTAACGCTAGTCCGCCCCAGTTCTTTGGTAGGCATAGCTTGTCGTAGCTGAGTCTTGCTCTCTCTCCTTTCCAGACATATTTTATTACTGCCGATTTAAGAGTTGCGAAGAATTCTGATGGTATGTGCCAAGGAATGGTGTTAAAGTAGTAAAGCAGCCGTGGTAGGATATTCATTTTAATCACCGCTATACGTCCTTGCCAGGATATATGGTCATAATTCCAGTTTTTTAGGTCGAGCAGGATTGTTCGCAAGAGGGGTACGTAGTTCCTGGTATATAGCTCTTTCGGATTGTTGGGTATCCAGATTCCCAGGTATCGCATCTGTTCTGAGCACCAGTGAAAGGGATACTCGCGTGCGATCCGCTCTCGCACTGCCGTTGGAGTCTGTATGTTCAGCAGTTCGCATTTAGTTTGATTAAGCTTCAGACCTGATACCTGGCCATATATGTCGAATTCCTGCATCAAGATCGGCATGGAGTCGACCGGGTTGTCCACGAAGAAAAGCATATCATCAGCATATGCGGCAACCTTGTGCTCCTGGTCTCCGTGTTTAAACCCTCGAATCTCTGGGGTTTGCCGTATCCTGTCCAAAAACGGTTCCAAGGAGAGGGCAAATAAAAGCGGCGACAATGGGCAGCCCTGTCGGGTTCCGTTGTGGATGGGAAAGGTGTCTGTGAGCGCACCATTCACCCTCACTCTGGCACTAGGGTCAGCGTAAAGCGCAGCTATCCAAGCTATCATTCCCCTCCCTAGGCCGACTTTATGCAGTGTTGCTATCATAAAGCTCCAGGTCACCCGGTCAAATGCCTTTTCGGCGTCTGTTGAGAGCATTAGTAGTTCCGTCTTCTCTTTAAGCGCCAATGCCTGTATTGAAAACGCTCTGAGTGTGCAGTCTCTGGCTTCCCTGCCTGGTACAAAACCTGTTTGATCAGGATGTATTAGGCGCGGCACGTACGCCTGCAACCTTGTAGCGATGACATTGGTGAAGAGTTTCACATCCGCGTTAAGTAGAGAGATCGGTCGGTAGCTACTGCAGTTTTCGGGGTTCTTGCCTGGTTTGGGTATCACCGTGATTGTGGCTGCTAGAGTTTCTCGGTGGAATTTATCGCCCTGTTGGAGTCGGTTGAGGGCTGTTGTTAAGTGTGGAGTCAGAATGTCCCTGAACAACTTGTAGTATCCCGCTGAGAGTCCATCTGGTCCCGGTGCTTTCCCCTTCTTCGCTGCCTTAATCGCCGCCTGTACCTCTTCAGTGGTTATTGGGACTTCCAGTAGGTCTGCCTCCTCCGGTGTTAGGGCGTCCGGCTGAAATCTTTGTAGGTAGCGCGTTGTTGCTTCCTGCAGTTCGGCGCGTTGTGTATCGGATGTCGTTGGTGAAATATTATATAGTTGTTGGTAATACTTACGGAATTCATTGGCTATTGCCTCCGGGAATTGTGTGAGAGAGCCATCGGTTGTTCGTAGTGCATGGACTTGTGCTCTGGCCTGTTGGGGTCGGATCATGCGGGCTAGGAGTCTCCCGCTTTTATTAGCGTGAATGTAAAAAAAGGCCTTGGATCGCTGTGTCGCTCTATAGTGTTTGCGGGCTACTAGATCTGCCAGCTGTCTGCGAGCGTCCAGTAGTGAGCGATAGTGCTCCTCGAGTTGCGACCGCTTATGTTGGGTTTCCAATTTCGATATCTGGTCAATGAGTTCCAGCATGTGCCGCTGTGCTTCTCTCTTTTTGCGTGATGCAATCTTTATGAGATGCCCCCGGAGCACGCTCTTGTGCGCTTCCCAAAGCGTCACTTTCGACACATCCTCTGTATCGTTCTCAGCAAAGTAGTTAGTTAGATGTTCTGTCAGAAGGGATTTCACTTCCGGGTCCGATAAGAGCGACTCATTCAGTCTCCATGTTGTCCTAGTAGGCCTAAATAGAGGAGAATCCAGATGTGCGGACACTGCGCTGTGATCCGACCATGGTGTCGGAACAATGTCAGCCGACTGCAAGCGTTGTAGTCCTTCTTGTTGTATGAGAACATAGTCAATACGCGAGTATCTCCTATGTATGGCTGAGTAGTGCGTATAGTCTCGAACTGTCGGGTGTAGGGTTCGCCAGGCGTCTACCAATCTCAGGTCTCGCAGGGCCTTCCTTATTGCTCTGATCGCAGTTTGTGATATACTGCTGTGTCCAGTCGATGAGTCAACTAATGGGTCAAGCGGTGCGTTGAAGTCCCCCCCTACGACGAGTGAACCTTCAGTATACGTTGCCAATTGGCGGATCGTTTTGCTTAGAAACGGTGCCTGCTTTGCATTTGGTGCATAGATAGAGGCGAAGGTGTAGAGTTTTCCCGAAATTGTGCCTTTGATGAAAAGGAATCTACCGTTAGGATCTGCGAGTTGATCCATCAGAGTGAATTGGGTATTGGCTGCTACTAGGATCGCTACTCCTGCTCGTCGGTCGGTAGGGTGGGTGCTGTGGTAGTTGGTGGGGTATCATTTAAATGGTTAAGCATCATTTAAAAAATTAAAAAATTAATAAACCCCTATTTGGGCTTATTATTTACTCCCCTTCCTCTAAAATCAGAAATAAACATAAGGTTTTTTTTATATGCCTGAGCGGGTAGGCAGACGAGTGCTGTAATGTAAACGTTGCAGCACTAAGTGCAATAGGGACACTGTACCCAGAACACTTCAATTAACTTAAGAGGTCTGGGTGCCTATAGTTTCCCTCAGTGTGCAAGACTGCATCAAAAAATATCATGCAGACAATGTAAATCCTATCTAATAGCAGTAGTCTTACTTCTCAATGAAAGAAAAGTTAATGAGATAACATGCTTCACACTACTGCAGTGTTTGACATTTTGATTGGATGTGGGGCAGGGATGATGAACATGTGAGTGACTTGTGCAGCCAAGCAGGAGTTGATGGTGGTGTTTGTAATATGCAGCTTTGCAATTTACACTTTTTTTTTCAGGGTGTTCCTAGAAGCAGGCCACTGTGGGTGGTGGGGAGACTAAACAAGATGGCAGAACAGTGGCTCATACTAGGGACTGTCCTGTATGATCAGGGGCAATTGGGAGGGATGGGAAATGTATGCACACATTGTGTCTTATATGAATAGATCCACTGAGATTTAATTTATATGTCATATTGTGTGTAAACATCTCTTGCATTCTGGATATCTGCACAATGGGTGACATTTGCTGCTGGGATGTAATTCATCACTGGAGTTACGAGATGCAATCTAACCTTTTGATTCATAACTGGGAGAATATTTTTTTTTTCCCCCTATGGTTTTTTTTGTGTTTGTATTTATTTAATTATATTTCTACAGTGTTATAAGGATTTGGGAAACGATGCAACTGCTGCACATTGGTTGAAAACGGCAGCTGAACTCCCTAATATTACAAGAGAGGTATGGAACTATGTATTTTGCCATTAACTGCTTGTCCTCCAGTCTGAAACCATATGCTCATCCTCGTTAGTGTACTTGCATCTCATTGGAGCTATAATAATAATTGGTGCCTGACTCAATCGCCAGGTCCCCCTCATGCCAGAAGGACTTCTTTATAAAATGCATGCACACAGTCTCTGCACCAACAGCACTGAGTAAGCTGCTCTGACTGCAAACAAACAGTCAGAAAAACTCCAAACAGGCAGTGATATCCTTACTGCCGGGCTGCACAAAAGGTAGATCCCCATATGTTGTAGAACTACAACTCCCATGATGCTTTTTATCGCTTTAGAATGACAAAGCAGTGTGGAAACTGTACTTTTAAATCATCTCGTGATATACCTTTTGGGCAGCCCGGCTTACTGTATGCTCTCCTAATTGTCCTCTACTTATAATGTTGATTGCTTATAGTTCAACTCATTAGTTATTGTCCATATCATACAAAGATAAAGTGCTCAGCGCAAAATTGGAATAATAATAATGTTCTAACTCCCAGAGCTTGACACCACCATATGTGTTACACTGGTGAATTATAGTTATACCTGAATACAGTATAATTCCTTATCCAATAATGGAGGCAACAGACACAGGTATTCCTGTATGGTATAAAAAGGAGAACTCATAGGATAACACTGTTATAAAAGAGGGTTCAATTTAAAACTCTGTATGGTACAACTCACATTTTTCTGAGCCTGTTATATCGAAACTGGCTCAGGTAATATCACTTTAAATGCAATGTACAGATCCAGGTGAGTTGGAGATGATCCCTCAGAAAAGAATTGTGGGAAAGGAAACACCAGATTAGTATAAAATCACAATATTTATTACAAAAAATATAAAAAGCCTTACGTTAAGGTTTTTGGAGTGCCATTCATTCAAAGAGTAAAAGCACAATGCATTTCAACGCTTGGATTTGCGTCTTTCTCAGGTGCATCTGAGGAAGACGCAAATCCAAGCGTTGAAATGCGTTGTGCTTTTACTGATATTACCTGAGCCAGTTTCGATATAACAAGCTCAGAAAAATGTGAGTTGGACCATACAGAGTTTTAAATTGAGCCCTCTTTTATAACAGTGTTATCCCATGAGTTCTCCTTTTTTACCATACAGGAACACCTGTGTCTGTTGCCTCCATTATTGGAGGAGGAATTATACTGTATTCAGGTATAACTATAATTCACCTGTGTAACACATATGGTGGTGTCACGCTCTGGGAGTTAGAGCATTAATATTATTCCAATTTTGCGCTGAGCACGTTATCTTTGTATTATATATTTATTTCACTGTTGGTGGAATCTTTTGTGATTTAATTCCACTGTGTTCACAGCTGCATGTCCTAGCGCTCATATTATTACACTACTATCCGGTATTGTCCATAGCTGAGCTGTGTACATACATTAGATAAGGAAGTAATTTTTATAGAGTGAGGGGGCGTGGCTAAAGAGGCAGGCTTATGGTGCAACATTCTGCAAATTTGTTTATAGCTTTAGCACTTAAAAATAAATTATATATATTATGTAATAAAGTTGTATTGGTTCTCGGAGTGGCCCTTATTAAACCTGAAGTATTAGGAAGGATGAAAGTTTTATAAAAGGGCTTTGGAAAAATATATTCTGTAAAAGCTGAGAATCTGTGGATTGGAATCACTGGGACTAAATTCTAGAGAGTAGGAGTGTGAGGCTAAAACTATTGGAGGAATAGTAGGAAATCTGGTCGGTTGTCCTCAAATACGGGAGCTACCTCTAACTTATGCAGCCAGTCAAGTACCAAGAAGCAGATGATCTGCGCAGGTCAAATTTAGTGCGTTTGTATTAATGTCTGTTATGCTTATAATCATTTCTCTAATTATGCAGATTAGGAATTAAGTCTAGATTTTTTACTTTGCGTATTAGGATCGGGAAATGTCTGCTTCCATAGAAGAAATGTCGGAAACAACTGAGGAAGTCCAACTGCTATGATTACATCAGCAGCATTTCTTTGGATTGTAATGGGAGATACTACAGCCCTGATCGATGTGCAGATCTGCAGCATTTAAATCTGAATACAGAAGACACAAGTAAACTGCAGGGTCAATACTCGAGGGTACTACACATCCTGATCTTAGAATTCTATTTTTCCGACCATTGTGGTGAACTGTGAAAGGCGCGTTAGCCTTAAAGCATTGTTCTGAGACGCACACATTCTACAGTTTCTGGAATATTCCTGTTTTTAATTGTTACATTTCTTTTGTTACACAAATAATTAAGCTAGTTTAGTTTGAAATTAAAGGGACTCCTGAAAACAAGGTTTTATTTGAGCAGTTCTGCCTACTTTTGCTGGTGTAGTCTTGTGAAAGTTTGTTTTTATAATCACACTCTTCATATAAGGATAGAATGCCGCCTAATTTAAAGTTTAGTTTGTCATGTAAAATTATTTTCATTCTGCTAAATGTTGTACGGAGATGTATCCATTCCAACCACCATAACCACTTCAGCCCATTGTAGTGCTTATGGTGCCCAGAGTGTTCCTTTAAGAATGTTTTGACAACTTACCGGTTTGCCGTCGCAGTGCTGCAAGAAGCTCCACCGAAGAGGTATGTTTGCTGCGCTTAGCATAGCCCCACATGACTGAGCTTAGCTTAGTGACAGAGCTTCTGACAGCAGAATGAATTTGCTTTACCTGCCTAGGGCCAGTGGGGTATTAATCTTTCTGAGTACCCTGAGAGTAAAATATATTGATGTTCCTTATTAGCATTTTAACTGGGCCTCTATCTTTTTGTGTGTTAACGTCATTGGGACCATGCATGCAGACACTGACATTTATTTTAATTTAATAAATTTGAGACAATACATTAAAAATGCATAAAGAAAGATTTCCTACCTTCAATTGTTCCTAGTTTGGTGCAAACCCCCAGGATCTGCCACTTCTGCAGTGACGTATACAGCAGAACTCAGTCCATCTCTCCCATTGATTTCAATGGGACTAACCGTTCCTAGAAATGTGCTGTTTAAGAGACGTTTTTGAGTAACTTGTAATTTACAGAGTATGAGTTTACAGAATACAAACAGGAGAAAAATGTATTCGCTCTGTAATCCGCTGACAGCTTCTTGAAATTATATACAAATTGTACTTGCAAAAGTAAATGTTTGTCAGTTGTTTACATTCATTTGTGCGAGTACTTCCTTGAATTGGATCTCTGTTGTTAGAAATAAATGGGAAGATCCCGCTTTGTCTCTCTCCTCTAATTAGAAGACAGAATTTATTCGATGGTGATTTGATGCAAATCTATGTTTCTGCAAAGAACGTGCACCAGGCTTCGTGAATAAGATTTAAGTTTACGTGACGTTTTGTCGGATACTTTGACACTTTGTTACCTCGAGTTTTAACGATGGCTCCTATATTTTTACAGGGTTTAATATTCCATTTGTCAGACTGATTTTGGGTTGTTAATGACTTGTTACTTTTGACAGTCTGAGTGAGATACATTCAAAGTGTAGGGGTTTGCAGATCAGTGATAATAGTGAGAGAAACTAGCAAGTTATATTAGATCAGAATAATTGGGGGAGGGAACATAATGAAGCATAATAGTTCTATTGTAGGGAAATATACTAAATAGTGAGTGTTACCATGCGAATTGCCACAGAATTGCATCTTTTTGCCTTGATATTTTTCCCCCCTGATGTGGAGAAATTGCCGTGTAAACTAATGCAGGTGTCTTTATAAATTACAAGTTGTGGCAGTGTTTACACGGTTTAAATTTCGGAATGTGCTGCCATCTAACGGTACAAGGGAAGCTGATGGCATGTGTATCACTTGAAAAAGCTAAAGGGTATTCAGCGCTAAGCAATAACTGAACAGTCCAAACAGCAGCTAAATCACCGGAGCCAGAGTCTCTCGTCCCATCTACAAACAGATGAAAGTATAAGGAGTGGTGCAGCGCCTAAAGTGTCCTTAAAAAAATTATATAAAAGCAGGGAGAAAATATATAGTGTAGTATGTCACTGTCCAAATAAATAGAATAAAACAAAGAAAATAGAGCTACAATTTTAGCTCCAGGAAATTGTGAGTATTTCCTTTGTTTTATTCTATTTACTTGGACAGTGACATACTACACTATATTTTCCTTTTTTTTCATCCTGCTTTTATATACATTTAAGGACACATTAGAGGCGCTGCACCACTTCTTGTACTTCTATGTGTATCACTTGGGCACCTGTTAATACACAGAGGTACTTTATCTGTTTCTCTTACGGGGTTAAACTCTGGTGTTTGAATTTGACATTTCTCACATTAAATAGCCAAACTGGAAAAAATTCAGTTATACTTCCAGTTCGGCTATTTTGAGCTTAGATTCTAAATGAACTTTCAAATTTAATAAACTTTGACAAAGAGAGAAATTAATACCACATAATAACAATACGAGCCACTTAAATGCCCAAATTGATAAGAATCTCAGACTTTGAGAAATGTTAAAGCCCACCCCGCACCCCTTTTTTCTTTATGAGTTATTACTTTGACTTTCACTGAATTGCTAACTCAAGAGATATACAGAGAAAGTAGGATCTACTTTGTCTCTGTATTTCTCCTCTGCCTGACTTTCTTAGACTCTAAACGTCAATCACAACCTCTGTCACCACTGGCTGCTGCAGGGAGTTGGCTGTGTCGATGGAGGATCCCCTATAGACCTCATTGCTGTACTCCTGTGCATGCGCGAAAGTACAACCGTGAATTCGGCTCCTGGCGCCAAAGTGCCAGGAGTTGAAGAGGAGCAGTGCGAGAAAGTTTCAGGTAAGTAATCTCACCTTTACCCAACTCCCACCGGACCACTAGCGGCAATGTCACCATCGGGGGACTTTGCAAATTCGGCTAAGTCCCAGATGGCGACAGAGGTGCTTTAAGTGGTCTAAAGAAAACCAGGGAACCATTCCATATGAATGCGATACTACAGTTTTCATTTGATACCTCTAGTTGGGAATACATAGATATTTTTACTCACAGTGATAGAACTGCATATATCTAGTGATGTGCTCTGACTTTGATCCTTTTAGATCATCTAGACAGAGCTAAACAAAGCCTACCTTTTACTGTAACGCATTCCAGATTCTAATGGGGTAAGTGCAGTACATTGAATGTGGGTTACTGTCATTTTAGTAGCCCCTATATCAGGGGTCCTCAAACTCCGGCCCCCCAGATGTTTCTGAACTACAACTCCCATGATTCTCTGGTTATCTATGTAATTCAAAGAATCATGGGAGTTGTAGTTCAGCAACATCTGGGGGGCCAGAGTTTGAGGACCCCCTGCTCTATATCCATGTGGATAGTTTGAAATGAAGTCTCTCCTGCAGCATTAGTATAGGTGCAGTATTATTTGGTAAACTATATAGATTTTATTACTTTGTGCATATTTTTTATATGATCGTTAGCACTGATATTAAAATCTACCGTCTCCTTAAGACTTTGCAGATATTTATAAAAAGTGGGGCTAAGACTGTGATAAACAATTTGATAAGTCAGGGACATTCTTTTGCTTTCCCTTCATAACTTGTTACTTATGTCTGATAAGGGACACTATTCCAAAACGCTCTCTTAGCTGCATAATGAGAAAAAGTTATAAATCACATTGAAATCTTGATGCTGAAAGGAATAGGAATTATCTTATGTTCCCCAAAATCTTTGCACCAGCATTACACCAGGTCAAAAATGACCTTAAATATTTTACTGCAGAATCTTAGTTCCACGTTTATAAATAAACTGACAAATGTATTTTAAATGATACTGACTAAATAACATGCATTTCTATACATGTTATACCGCTTAGCCTTACTTTTCCCAATCTTCCTAAAATTCTACGCTGCTACAGAAAATGTTTTACATGTTATTAATGCCTTTTAAATCCTTTGTTTTACCACTTTCTTAAGAAGTACACTGAGTGCACAAAATTGCACATGTGGTTAAAACAAGTGCTTTAATGGAATTGTTATATACTTTAAGTTCTTTGTGAACAACACTTGCATTTCATTTAAATGGAACATACAGTTCCCATTATTTATTCCTATACATTAAGTATTTTGAATTATCTATATTTGTAAAAACAAATAGAATTACATATTAAGACCACAATAGGCACGACATTAGAAAAAATCCAATTGCATTGTGTATTTTCAATGTTCCAGATAGGCATTGCCTAAAGGTCAGGACATTTCTGTTATACCGAGTCTGACAATGAGGTTATACAAGGTGAACCAATATAGAGAAATGACCCGTTAGTGAGGTTTTTAACTAAGCTCAGTATTTCTAAAGATAAAATATTAATGTGGACTGCGTTAGAATTTCCAGCACAATCCAAAGACTCCATAAAGGCAAAATAGGGATTACTTAGTCTTATGGACAAGCCTGATGATGTGATGGCTGTGGGACATGATCTACGGAGGCTTTCTTGGGATCCTCCATAGACCTCGATGTGGTACTTTGGTGGCTACCAGTAGAGGTAGTGCCAGTAGCTGAACAGGTCCCCTGGATGAATATGGCAGCAGCTGTGAGGGATTCCCACGCCCACCATGCCCTAACCAGAGGTGTCCCTTTTGGGGGCTTTGCAAAATCTGCCAAGATCCCTAAAAACTGCATGTCTGCTTTGATGCGGTGCTCATTACTAGGACTGCTGCTGGTTTATTTTTTTTACTAGGACTGCTGCTGGTTTCTATGTTTTATTTGTGCCTTTAAGTGTTTTACAACACAGTTTGGATTTTTAACAGGTCTGATGAAATATGTGAACTATTGGTAATGTTGTGGTCAGGTTTCCCCCTTTTTTCTACTCAGTATTAGTTTTCTAACATTTACAGTTTGTATGTTGAAGATGGACCCTGACTATGCATGCAGAAAATTATGTTTAAATACAGTTTTGATGATCGATAGGTTAGAAATACTCTGAAGTACAACACTTCTGCATGATAAGGCTGCTCAATAGGCCACATTTAGGTTAAAAGAGCCAATTTAGAAACATTATACAGCTTGACTGTGTCATGGCTTGGCGATTTTGCGCTAGACTTTGCTATTTG
The DNA here is from genome assembly GCA_933207985.1 of Pelobates cultripes. Taxonomy (NCBI): domain Eukaryota; kingdom Metazoa; phylum Chordata; class Amphibia; order Anura; family Pelobatidae; genus Pelobates; species Pelobates cultripes. Next base: position 62,359,932 of record OW240924.1, read on the forward strand.
ATAGTTAGTGAATTATCCCCTTTAAAAGGGATACTATAGGCACCCAGACCATTTCAGCTCATTAAAGTGGTCTGGGTACAGGGTCTCTATTGCACATAGTCCACCAATGTAAAAAACATTGCTGTTTCAGAGAAACCGCAATGTTTACATTGCAGCTCTAAGTCTGCCTCCAGTGGCTACCAGCCAGCCACTGGGGACGCTTCCTGGTTTGAAACGGTCTGGTAACTGATGCTGGACATCCTCACACTCTGCATGAGGACCTACAGCAGCAGATTTTCCCCCCATAGGAAAGCATTGCTTCAATGCTTTCCTATAGGGAGGTCTAATGCGCATGCAGCATTTGCCACGACCGTCGACCCAGCGCTGAGGGACATCGGCGCTAGGATTAGGCTAGTAAATAAAGGGTGAGGGAGGGAGAGTGTCATGAATACAGCTTTGTATTCCTGGCACTACATTATCCCTTTAATATATCAGAATCTAGGATCCAAATTATGGCCTGCATCCAGAAACTAACAAACCAACAATAAAATACATAAAATACAGCATGCCTTTATAAAATGGAGATTTTGGCCAATATGCTTTTATTTTTTTAATGTTCGTTGCTTTAAGGTTTATACAGACACGTGTATGTATATTTAACCTCATAATATACTGAGTATGTATATTTTTCTGTACTTTGTGTTCCAGTATTACTTTGACTTTAGTTTGACATAAATGCTATTTATAAAGCTGAATGCATACTGCTCATCGGTAGGCTAAATATTTTACGAACAAGCTGTGAATAGGATTTCAAAGTCCCCATCGGACCAAAAATAAGCACATTAATAGAATTTTGCAGAAAACAAAGTATTATTTGTTTTGTCTTTCAATGTGGAAATGGTGTTTATAAACCGTGTGCACTGATCAAACTGACATTCTTCTGTATCAAACACATTGTTAAATAAAAACCCATCTGTTGAACTATACCAATGGAAGAATTTTATTTAATGATTCTACTAAAACTGCAAATAAAACGGGCATTGCTGGATGTGTGTGGATGTCAGCCTGACTATCAGAACTCATGCGTCAAAGATGGATATACAAAAGAAAAGCTTAAAAAGGAGCATTTGTGGTCAGTACTGTTTTTGATTGCCCCTGAGGAAGACCTATATGGTTGAAACGTGTTTTTTTTTTTTGTTTAACAAATATGCAACTATAGTTCATGGCCAAATGGCTCTGTATATTGTAAGTGTTTCATTTTACTATAACATCATACTTTTTAGATTTACAAGTTACGCTATGGTACTTTTTATATCTGTATTATACAGGATTCTTTTATGACTATTGAAAAAGAATCTTCATCATATATTGAAAACTATTCAAACACCATAACCACTACAGCTTGACTGTGTTTAAACTGTTTAACTTGCATCCTGCATCTGGTTAGGCCACTGTGCATAGCAGGGCCATGCAAGTTGCTTTAATTCGCTGAGAGTATCAACTGCACAAACTTCAGCCAATGAGCACAGCCCTATGTTGGACCTGTGTGGGGCAGGGGAGACAGCAGACTGTAGTGCTTGCAGTACTTGGAGTGTGCCTTTGGGGAGAGATACCTAATGATATTTGACGGTTCACCTCCAATGTTTGGATTCCAACACGTGAGTCTGCTTGCATGCACTTGAGTTGTTTATTTTTAAACAATATTTAAAGGGTTGTTGGCTGTGCTGGGAGTTAAAGGGAAACCATGTGAAACAACCCCTTATTAAAAACAAACTATGAAAACAAAAAAAAAAACACTTTCCTTTCTTGATCCTGAAACTGCATCTTTAGGCAGAACCCCCTCACCAGGAAGAGGCTAAACCAATCAAGAGCCTCATATTCTGGTCTTATCCCACAAACCTCTGTTCAGCCAAGCTTCATGGGATAAGTAGTTTTATGTCCTAGCAGCAGGTCCACTCATCACTTACCACGATTGCCATCAGTTGATACACTCGCCAGTTTAGTATTTGTGAGCCACAATTGGCCCTTCTAAAGTAAGGGCAGAAAATTCAGTCCATATTGTGGGGCCTGCATGCAGGACATGTGCAGGGTCCTTATTTGCACCATTATTAATGCAGATTATAGTGACCCTTTAACCTATGAATTCCAAGTTTTAGATCAAAATAGGAAAACCAGAACATTTTCCCAATTCCAAATCCTTTTTTGTTCCCCCAGTTTTACTATTTTGGTCTAAAATATCAAATGTCTGTCATACTTCTGTTACTGTGCGTTTCCTAAAATATCAATTCCTGATTCGTTCTGCATTTCTTAGACAAGGAAGATGCGAGGATTACAAAATGGTTTCAGTTGGGATATACATAAAGTCTGATAAAGCCATGGTCAGCGAGCATTTATGGGTAAGAAGGTAAATCCCCAGATCAGCTCCACCACACATATAGGATGTGTTGTCTGCTCCATAATACAAAGCATGG
>OW240924.1:62362481-62376746 GCA_933207985.1 Pelobates cultripes
ATAAGGCTGCTCAATAGGCCACATTTAGGTTAAAAGAGCCAATTTAGAAACATTATACAGCTTGACTGTGTCATGGCTTGGCGATTTTGCGCTAGACTTTGCTATTTGATAGTTTGTGAATTATCCCCTTTAAAAGGGACACTATAGGCACCCAGACCATTTCAGCTCATTAAAGTGGTCTGGGTACAGGGTCTCTATTGCACATAGTCCACCAATGTAAAAAACATTGCTGTTTCAGAGAAACCGCAATGTTTACATTGCAGCTCTAAGTCTGCCTCCAGTGGCTACCAGCCAGCCACTGGGGACGCTTCCTGGTTTGAAACGGTCTGGTAACTGATGCGGGACATCCTCACACTCTGCATGAGGACCTACAGCAGCAGATTTTCCCCCCATAGGAAAGCATTGCTTCAATGCTTTCCTATAGGGAGGTCTAATGCGCATGCAGCATTTGCCACGACCGTTGACCCAGCGCTGAGGGACATCGGCGCTAGGATTAGGCTAGTAAATAAAGGGTGAGGGAGGGAGAGTGTCATGAATACAGCTTTGTATTCCTGGCACTACATTATCCCTTTAATATATCCAAATTATGGCCTGCATCCAAAAACTAACAAACCAACAATAAAATACATAAAATACAGCATGCCTTTATAAAATGGAGATTTTGGCCAATATGCTTTTATTTTTTTAATGTTCGTTGCTTTAAGGTTTATACAGACACGTGTATGTATATTTAACCTCATAATATACTGAGTATGTATATTTTTCTGTACTTTGTGTTCCAGTATTACTTTGACTTTAGTTTGACATAAATGCTATTTATAAAGCTGAATGCATACTGCTCATCGGTAGGCTAAATATTTTACGAACAAGCTGTGAATAGGATTTCAAAGTCCCCATCGGACCAAAAATAAGCACATTAATAGAATTTTGCAGAAAACAAAGTATTATTTGTTTTGTCTTTCAATGTGGAAATGGTGTTTATAAACCGTGTGCACTGATCAAACTGACATTCTTCTGTATCAAACACATTGTTAAATAAAAACCCATCTGTTGAACTATACCAATGGAAGAATTTTATTTAATGATTCTACTAAAACTGCAAATAAAACGGGCATTGCTGGATGTGTGTGGATGTCAGCCTGACTATCAGAACTCATGCGTCAAAGATGGATATACAAAAGAAAAGCTTAAAAAGGAGCATTTGTGGTCAGTACTGTTTTTGATTGCCCCTGAGGAAGACCTATATGGTTGAAACGTGTTTTTTTTTTTTGTTTAACAAATATGCAACTATAGTTCATGGCCAAATGGCTCTGTATATTGTAAGTGTTTCATTTTACTATAACATCATACTTTTTAGATTTACAAGTTACGCTATGGTACTTTTTATATCTGTATTATACAGGATTCTTTTATGACTATTGAAAAAGAATCTTCATCATATATTGAAAACTATTCAAACACCATAACCACTACAGCTTGACTGTGTTTAAACTGTTTAACTTGCATCCTGCATCTGGTTAGGCCACTGTGCATAGCAGGGCCATGCAAGTTGCTTTAATTCGCTGAGAGTATCAACTGCACAAACTTCAGCCAATGAGCACAGCCCTATGTTGGACCTGTGTGGGGCAGGGGAGACAGCAGACTGTAGTGCTTGCAGTACTTGGAGTGTGCCTTTGGGGAGAGATACCTAATGATATTTGACGGTTCACCTCCAATGTTTGGATTCCAACACGTGAGTCTGCTTGCATGCACTTGAGTTGTTTATTTTTAAACAATATTTAAAGGGTTGTTGGCTGTGCTGGGAGTTAAAGGGAAACCATGTGAAACAACCCCTTATTAAAAACAAACTATGAAAACAAAAAAAAAAACACTTTCCTTTCTTGATCCTGAAACTGCATCTTTAGGCAGAACCCCCTCACCAGGAAGAGGCTAAACCAATCAAGAGCCTCATATTCTGGTCTTATCCCACAAACCTCTGTTCAGCCAAGCTTCATGGGATAAGTAGTTTTATGTCCTAGCAGCAGGTCCACTCATCACTTACCACGATTGCCATCAGTTGATACACTCGCCAGTTTAGTATTTGTGAGCCACAATTGGCCCTTCTAAAGTAAGGGCAGAAAATTCAGTCCATATTGTGGGGCCTGCATGCAGGACATGTGCAGGGTCCTTATTTGCACCATTATTAATGCAGATTATAGTGACCCTTTAACCTATGAATTCCAAGTTTTAGATCAAAATAGGAAAACCAGAACATTTTCCCAATTCCAAATCCTTTTTTGTTCCCCCAGTTTTACTATTTTGGTCTAAAATATCAAATGTCTGTCATACTTCTGTTACTGTGCGTTTCCTAAAATATCAATTCCTGATTCGTTCTGCATTTCTTAGACAAGGAAGATGCGAGGATTACAAAATGGTTTCAGTTGGGATATACATAAAGTCTGATAAAGCCATGGTCAGCGAGCATTTATGGGTAAGAAGGTAAATCCCCAGATCAGCTCCACCACACATATAGGATGTGTTGTCTGCTCCATAATACAAAGCATGGCAGGGGTGTAAAGAACAACGCCCCTGGTGCAAGAAGAATTTCATGATAGTTTTGGGCTATCACTTTGTATTGAAAATCTAAGAACTATACAAAATACAATGAAAGCAGTGTGAAACTATTTGGTGTAACCATAGTAAAGGGAAAAAAAATACAAAAGACAAATACTTTAAAATCTAAGAAATGAAAGTATCTATTCAAACTGGGTGGTCTTGTTGAAGCCTCATATTTCCTCTAAGGTATGTTTTGCCAGCAAAGTAATAAGAAGATCATATCTGGCTAAAGTCATTGACATGAAGAGGAAACGTGATCAAGACGTGAGAGGATAAAGTAGCTTTAACAATGTGTGCATCTCAAATGGTTTTGAGTTTAAAGTGTCCAAGCTGCAGCCCACCAGGGCCAGCCAAGGTGAACGTTCCAAGAAATGTTCTCCAAGCATGGGTCTACCTAACATAGTAGGAGGGGTTAATGGGAGATTAATAGCATCACCAAGTGTAGGGTCTCTGGATTAGGACAAATTGGGCAATATGTAGAAAAAGTGTTGCATTTCCTTTTAAAGCTGGTTTTCTGGCCAAAATATTCCTAACTGTGCCTCATCAGTCATTTTATTTTCCTATTCCAGTGTCTTTGCTAGCTAGGAAAAGTCTTTCTCCTGCAGCATTGACATATATAATCATTAAATATTATACCAAACATTTCTGGGGGTTTGTATTGGACTCCGTAATGCACCCATTTAACCAGAGAAGTGTGATTGGTCCCTCACAAAATAAAACGACTGTAGGCACTGTAACCATTTAATCTCACTGAATTGGTTATGGTGCATGGAGTCCCATGGCACTGTCCCTCCATTCAGTATTAAACCATCTTCAGGCAGTTTAACACTACTTAAGGGTCCTTGGCCACCTACAGTCCAGCCCCTACTAGAGGTTTGCTGTTTATATTGTGGTAAAATATATATATTTACCTTTAAAGATAACTGCATTTTTAATTCAATCGCCTTAATTTGTCTTTAAGTCATAAATTATCTGCAAATTAAGATTATATACAAAAATGCATGTTCTGGATGTTCCCACAATACCTCTATTATTATAATTTATTTTTTTTAAGTATGAAATCTGATTCCCATTTAGGATGAGCACCCCTCTCAGCCCCCCGTTTCAGAGGCCCCTTTGGAGGTGACCACAGAAAAGTATAGATTCTATAAAATAGATGTTAGTGCATATGCGCCCGCACATACTAAAACTGCCCACTGCAGGGCATATAACATGGCATAGGCTCCCACACATGCTTAAATTGCCTACGGCATTGCATTGACCGCTGTATACGTGCCTGCGTATGCTCAAATTGCTCCATGGTCGGTATGTAACCTTGCATACACGCCCGCACATGCTCAAATTGTCCATCACATTGTATATAACATGGTATGTCTTTCTTAGGAGCTATTATCTGGTCCCTTTATTTGTAGGATTCCTTCTGGACTTGCTCCATTATTATCTTTACTTGCTTTATCTTTGTATAATATGGGGTACACGCCTGTTTATGCTAGAATTGCCTCCTACACATGCTAAACTTGTCCACTATTTATATCACGGGTTATGCACTGGCGCAAGTTCAAAATGTCTATTGGTTCGTATGCAACACTGGCTAGGTGCCAGAATAGGCTACACTGGGGTACAGCTTTGTATATAAGATTGCGTAAGCACCCGCACACACAGACCAGAGATGGGCTGACCCCAGAGCAACACCACCCACCACCACACAGATGGGGGAACCCAATAGGGGTCCATTAATTGGGGTGCCCTCGGGGAGGACACGGTCCCTCCATACAGCTTTCAGGGAGAGAGGAACGGCACCACGGGGCCACACTGGTGCACATGGGGGAAGGGGCTGGGTGGGGATGGGGTCTATCAGTATCCTAGACATATAAGCTGTAGTAAGTGGGTTAAGCCCTGGGTCGGCTCGTATACCTTCCCCTCAGACTAGACAATGTCGGGACCTGGGGGTGAGTTCCCGCAGACACACAAAGGTATCACCAAGAGGTCATAGTTCCGGGTGGAACCCGACCATACCCTGGGAGACTCGCCCCGGAGACGCGACAGAAGTGTATCACAAGTTTGAGTTACAATTGTTAGTGTTTGTTGTGATCCACAGCCACCTCTGTTGGCTGATTGACAAGGCGCCTTCCACTCCCCGTGAGGTCGGTGTCTTCTGTATAGGGGGGGTCGTACCGGTCTCCGGGCCGGTGGATTTCTACCCCCCTGATGCCGGTGCCTCTGCTCCATTACAGGGGCGGTCCCCTCCGTGCCCCGCCGCACGGGGATACCCACTACCCAGCTCCACCCTGCCTGCCCTAGACCGGGCTCTACCTACCTAGGCCCTCACCTGCCCCCACAGACTGGGGCGACTCAGACACTCGGGGAACTTGACAATATGGCTACACTTGCACCCAAATACGCACCAGCCCCACTCACCTCCCTATCCCTAAACGCAAAGGGCTTAAACTCCCCCGAAAAGAGGTCACACGCACTACGCCTCTGCCAGAAAACTAGAGCCCATGTGGTCTATCTCCAAGAAACCCACTTTAAAACCGACTCCGCTCCGAAACTCTGTAACCACATATACACCCAAGGCTTCTACAGCAATAACCCGGACGGGAAATCTAAGGGGACAGCAATACTCCTACACAAATCCATACCCTTCGTAGCTGACTCGACCATGATGGATAATTCGGGCAGATATGTATTTGTTAGGGGTAAAATCCTGGACGAAACCTATACTTTTGCCAACATCTATGCCCCAAACACTGCTCAAAATTCGTAAACTTCTCCACCAGTACAGGCTTACGGATTGCTGGAGGGCGACACACCCGATGGCTAGGAACTACACCTTCTATTCGACCCCGAATGACTGTTACACATGCATTGACTACTTTTTCCTTCCATATTACCACCTACCCAGATTGCGTGACTCAGCCATAGGGGGGACAGTGTGGTCAGACCACGCACCACTCACGATTCAACTCACATCGCCACTATGCAAACCCAAAACCACGTCATGGAGGCTCCACGAAAGCCTTCTATCCAACCCGCAGGTGGCCCGAGACGTACAACAAGCCCTGACGAATTACTTCACTGAGAACTTACCGCAGGACACATCCCCCCTCTTGACATGGGAGGCCCACAAGTGTGTGATTAGAGGGATCCTTATCTCACACTCCTCTGCCCTGAAAAAGGCACGAGAACATACGATCCGAGAACTAACTGCCAAGATAGGGACCCTAACACAGGCCCACAAACGAACACTAGACGACACACTTCTTGGGGAACTCACAGCAGCCCATGAAGAACTAGCATGGGTCCTGCGGCATTCGTACACTAGGGCCCTCCAGCTCACTAAATCCTTTTTCTACACAGAAGGAGACGGGTGCAGCAGGTTGCTGGCCAGAATGATCAATAAAAAACGCTCCATGACATACATTGCACGCATGCGTGATGCCGCAGGCCAACTAACACCACATGCCAGACCAGCTATAACTCGCTTCTACACAGACCTTTACGCGATCCCCTCCCACGCCCCTCGAGCAGACCCGAGCTTGGGAGCGACCCGCATGAACGCATACCTCACTAAATACACCAAAACCAAACTCTCCCCAGACACAGCGGAGGCCCTCGAGGCACCCCCGATGGAGGGGGAACTGGCCCTGGCCATCAAAACCTCAAGACAGGCAAAAGCCCGGGCCCAGATGGCCTCCACCTCAAAAAACCTTCCTGACCACACTGTCCCCCCGATATGTCTCGGCCTTCAACTCCATAACAGAGGGACATACCATCCCCCAGCAAATACTGGCGGCCAACATTGTCCTGCTGCCGAAGGAGGGGGGAGATACCGAGTGGTGTACGGGCTATTGACCTATATCACTACTTAACTGCGACTTACGCCGGTTCGCTAAAATACTAGCTACACGGTTGAACCCACACATACCAGACTTAATCTCTCCTGACCAAGTGGGCTTCGTCCCCCAAAGGGAAGCCTGAGATAATACGGTCAGGGCCCTCTCCCTGATCCACCACGCGCAGCGCACCTCGGAGAGCCTTCTCCTCCTCTCTACGGATGCGGAGAAGGCCTTTGAGAGGGTGGCATGGGACTATCTATTCTCGGCACTGGAACAGGTCGGCCTGGGGACCCATATGCACCAGTGGATAGAATCTCTTTACTCATCCCCCACGGCCAGGGTGTGCATAAACGGGGTCTATACGGATGCATTCCCGATCAGGAACGGAACCAGGCAGGGCTGCCCCCTGTCGCTGCTTTTATTTATCTTGGCCCTGGAGCCCTTTCTACAAGCGGTAAGGGATAACCCAGATATCTCGGGAGGGACAGTGGAGACAGACCACCACAAAATCGCAGCATATGCGGACGATATGCTATTCTTCATCACTAACCCAGAAATCTCCCTCCCAAACCTCATGGCAGAGTTTAAGACATACGGCCAAATCGCCAACCTCAAGATCAATTATGCTAAATCCTCTATCCTCAATATTGGCTCCCCCCAGAGGAGGGCAGACCAAATCCAACGGAACTTCCCTTTCCAATGGTGGGACACCGCTATCAAATACCTGGGGGTGAGGCTCACGGCCGACCTATCCCATATGAACTTCACCCCACTGCTGGGAACCATACGGAAGAATCTGACAGAATGGGCCACACCTCACTTTTCCTGGCTTGGCAGGGTTGCCATTGCCAAAATGAACAATTCTCCCACGGGTACTCTACATATTCCAGACACTACCAATCCGCACCCTCTTCATTAAATTTATCTGAAAGGGCACTAAACCCAGACTCAAATACACACAACTCCCCAAAACAGCAGGAGGCCTGGCCGTTCCTGACCTCAAACTGTACTACCAAGCATGCCACATGCAACGGGCCCTGGAATGGGCAAAAGAGGGGATTAGCAAACCCTGGAAGGCCATCGAAACCCACCACGCTGGCAGGCCCCTTTCAGCCCTTCTGTGGCTGGACCCCCCGACGGGTCGGCGGTTAGTCTACCACCAACCCTTCATCACCGCCACTTTAACCATATGGCACACACAAGTGAGGAAACTACTCCTCTCCTCCTTCCCATCCCCACTACTACCTCTGGTGTACAACCCTGACTTTGAACCGGGGTTAAGACCAGGAAACCTCCGCTGCGTCCTCCCACAAAACATACCCAGACTCCGAGACATGACTGCCAATGGGAAAATCTTGCCCCTACAGACGCTCATGGGCACACCCACCCACCCCTTCATGACGACATTTAGATACACCCAAATTAAGAACTACATCACCGCCATACCACAACACCCCGACGTATATAGGGACCTCACGCAATTCAAACAGTTGTGCCAGGACCCGGAGCCCATGCCCCATAGCATTTCCCACCTCTACTCTATGCTACAACGACAACAGGGACAACCCCCACTCCCCTTCATGTCCAAATGGGAGACCGCCGTAGGAGAAACACTCGAGACCCAGTGGCACAAGATCTGCGACCTAGTGCACCACTGCGCAATTGTTAGCAAAACGCAGGAAACGGCCTACAAGGTCCTCACACAATGGTACTTGACACCAGAACACTTACAGAGAATGCACTTAGACATGGATGGCCTCTGCTGGAGGTGCAAGAGAGGGGTAGGATCCTTCATCCACATATGGTGGGAATGACCACTCATTGTATCATTCTGGGAGAAAATAGCTGCCATGGACAATGTCCCACCCTTCCAGCCCACCCCGTACCTCCTGCACCACACGACAATCCCCACACCACGATACAAACGCTCTCTGACCATCCGAATTCTTAATGTCGCAAAACACCTAATACCTTTGTACTGGAAAAAAGACACAACCCCAACGCTTTCCCTGTGGTTTACTAGAATGGAGGAGTTACGAGTAACAGAGGAAATCTGGTATTCATCCCAAGACCGAATGCAGACATACTTAGACACATGGACACCCTGACTGGCACGGGTGGGTACGGAGGCATTTCGGACTGTGCATTTGACCATGGGGGGAGGAACTGACGACCCCCAGGAGGAGACACCAGGAGCCTAACGGGACGACCCACACCTGGCCCAAGACGCAGTACCTCACTCCCCTACCCAACCCCACCCCCTGTCAGGTCCGGGTGGAGCGCGGGCTCAGGGGCTATGATACCTGTCGGGGTGCAGCCACCTGCAGTGCCCAAAACAGCCTACGGCCCCGCGGGTACGGGGGGTGGAAGAGTGCCAGTTTCGTGAGCTACAAATTTTATTAGTTTAGAAGGAAACGCAGGATGCCCCTTAGGTTATTCCCATCAACACCATGTATAACGCTGGGCAGAGCAGAATTGTACCAAAGTAGGGGGTCAACACCCCACTAGTCTGGGCTACAAATAGCTCATTAGATTCTTGATATTTCAAGACTTGTGCCATGACAAAGTATTGTGTCTTCTCTTACAAATAAGAGGTTACCTAGGTATTTATTATTTTATAGTTAAAGCTTCCAAGTACAAGTCCCTTCGATGTCGCCAATTGTAACCGCGGCTAGTTCCCTTATTTACCACTATAATGTCTTAAAGCATAGAACTTAGTAGGGCTAACCATACAGGTATCTTAGCCATAATTATATATATATAGTTAGTATAAGAGATCCTCTATTTAACATATATAAATAATTGAGAATACAAAAATAAGGATTGTCTTGGAAGCAATAGTTTTGGCTTTTAGATATTTATTATATAAAATATAGACATATAAAATCCATATAGCAGAGTTTCTAAGATTAAACTAAATGCTTGCAAATATCATTAATAGGTTAACATACCCTTCTGATCATGTCAGCCTGTCATTTTAAGATGGAGCAGCGTCTGTCTTCAAGTCTCTCCTCTCTGTCTTAACATTTAAAAGTACACCTATTTATACCTTAGGTGTCTCCATTTTAGAGTTACCGTAGTTCATATATGAAAAAGTAACACTTTTACTTTATTCATTTTAGGACCTCCCTTAACTTGGCAAACATACAAGGCCATAACTAAAGGGTGTATACGTCATGGAAATTTTCCTGACTTAGTTCAAGATGGCATCTTAAAGTCTGAACATCCATATCTACTAAGGTTACCACAGTATATTGTGTACTGAAAGAGTCGTAGCACAGCCTTGAAGCTTGTTTATGCATTATTGTTATTGTAATTAATTTGGGACAAAATGGCGTACACATATTATGCACTGATGTTATTGCTTAAAGAAACATCTATGAAAAACATGTTCCATTTCTAACACCTTGTCAGTTTGCAATATCTCTTAAAGACAAAGTACACAGTTTAAGAAATACAACATTTCATTCTAAAACTTGTAATATTTGCATTTGCCCATAACAAAATGATGCCCTCAGATTTTGAGCTGAAGAAGCTGCCAAGATTCTGGAGGACAACAAATTATGGGTTTGATAAAAAGTCGAGTAGGAATCGCAGACGGGATATTTCGACACGAGTAGTTCGAATATCAAGCAGAATATGGTTGGAAACAAATGTATAGGGAGAATTATTCCGACCCACCCAATATCATTTCCGAAGCAGAATATGCAAAATGCCAATATAAACTAAAAATACAGAGTAACCGCTTTTACAAATGAATTATCAGCCAAAGTTTGTTAAAAGTGCAATTATTCCATCTGATTTCTCCATTGAAGGTGTCTGATTGTAGGTATTGCTTTTATGATATAGTACATATACCAAGTTACAGGGTACGCCGGATATAGCTCTACAGCAGAGAACATCTGAAGATTGCAGACTTCAGCTTTGGAGAACATGTACAGGTGGAAAATGACAAAACGGTTATGTGTAGAAATCTAACTGCTCTGTACAATATCAAATCTAAAATAGTTATACAGGTGAAATCTATAAACAAAAAACACCTAGTTTTAACAGTTAAACATTAATAGGGCAATGGGTATATTAAAAGGGACACTACACTGCAGAAATAAATATATATAGATATATATTTTTTTTAAAGATACAAAGAATATATGGAAAATATTAAAACCGTTAAAGGAGCACTAGAGAGTCAGGAATATAAACGTGTATTTCTGAGCCTAGTGTTAAAAACACTATTTAGGTGGCCACTATTTAGTTGTCACCCCCCCTTTTTTTTTTTTTTTTTTAAATAGGATAAAAACTCACCTTTATTCCAGCGCCGCATGGTCTGCCAGCACTGGCTCAGCCCCGGCCTCCTTGGCGTAGATCATTTTAATTCTGATCTCAGCCAAGGAGGCGGGTCAGGGGCAGAGCCAAACGCTGTGCTGGCCAATCAGCATCTCCTCATAAAGATGCAATGAATTAGTGCGTCTCTATGGTGAAAGTTTAGCTTTTTACCAGCAGAGCGTGGAGATACTGAATGTCAGTGCTGCACAACCCAGGAAGTAAATCTAATTGCCATCTGAGTGACTGCCATTGGAGGTGTCACTAGGCAGCAATGTAAACACTGTCTGTGACGAACTGAACCTCATCACGGGTGCTTAGAGGGGCCTGCTGGCCAGCTCCTTACCAAAAGACTATGGGCCAGGTCAGCGACTGTAAAACCCATATATTTTATTCCCCCTGGTTCGGCACTTTCCATTCATGTGCATGGACCAAAACCGCGAATAGACTTCAGGGGGACTTAGCTGCAGATGCCCTGGAACTATTTTCTGCATGAAGACATTGCGGTTCCCAGTGAGTCCCCAGCGGCACTTAGCTGTGATTCTATGGAACTATTTTTGGCATTGGATCATGAGTGCGGTTGGTCAAATTAGTTTTTACTGTAGTCTACTATTAGGTGCAGGGGGGTGTGCCCCTTGCATGGGGACCTGCATATAATGCCAGTTGTGGCTTCCATTAAACAGATTCATTTTACCGTTCATGAAGTCTAGGCTCATGTTTGGAGAGCTATATTCACTCTGGGGATTGCTATAATCCCTGGATTATAATCACTAGCTCTTGTAAGAGCTATTCTGCTTTGCTCTCTGGACTAGGAGAGGTCTAGCCACTGGAAGCTGGATCCTGGTCTTGGGTCCAGGGTGGGTGGAGGACAGCGAGACCCCAACCAAGCTGCAGCAGTTTGTGGGGTTTACGGTGGTTATGGAGTCTGGTGCGGTGCTTGTGGTACTCAAGGATTACTAGGAAGCGATTGACGGAGGTACCTGGTCAGGGTACCAAGTGGTCCATCACACTGTCTTTTATCTGAAAAGACAGTGTTTACATGAAAACACGTGCAGGAACATTTCCTGCACGTGTTTTCATGTAAACTCTGTCTTTTCAGATAGAGTTCAAGGTTTGATTATTAAAAGGGACACTATAGTCACCCGAACAACTGCAGCTTAATGTAATTGTTTTGGTGTGTATAGTATTGCTCTATTGGATTCAGATCATATTTATTACAATATATAAGAATCAAACCTATAAAAAAAATTAGGTCCACCTAACATACTTTGGAAGGAAAACCCGAGTACATACATACAAAGAGTCAAATCTGAATCTACTAAGAGGTGGTTATAAATGGAAAGACCCAATCTGTTATAGGTGGTTACAAGTAACAAAAAGAAAAAAACAAAAAAACACAAAAACAAAAAATATTTTTGGATAAAACCAAAAAAAAGTTATTTTAAAGCCACTAGTTATTTGGAAATGCAGCCTATAAAAAGCATGTAACATATCTTCTAATAGTACAATAATAATGTACACCGGGTAGCTAACCAAATATAATGCACTCAGTCAAATTACTGCACTAGGGTGCAACCCAACAGCATCCAATAATCTACCAGTTTAATATAAATATTGACCACAAGGGGTCGCTGAAGTGTATATATTTACAAACCACAGAATATTTTGATGTGGTGCATGCAGTTCTAAAAATCAACCACTAGGAGTCACTCTTTCACTAGTAGTTTGTACTAGTATAACTAAAAGATATTGGATATGGATACTAAGAGAGCCACCAAATAACTATTAGAACAAATAGCACAAAAAAAATAAAAAAAAATGCTAGTGAGACGGAAGGTAATGAAGAGTCAAAGGTAGCCCAAAGGGATAGTGGATTGGCCGTTCCCTAGTATAACTCAGCCAGTGGGTTAATTGACACGGTCGCATGGGTCTCAGGGCCCATCATTC
Source organism: Pelobates cultripes (assembly GCA_933207985.1). Taxonomy (NCBI): domain Eukaryota; kingdom Metazoa; phylum Chordata; class Amphibia; order Anura; family Pelobatidae; genus Pelobates; species Pelobates cultripes. Next base: position 62,375,186 of record OW240924.1, read on the forward strand.
CAAGGGGGCTGCCGCATCTGAACTGGGCTGGGGTCCGGGGTAGCAGAGTGACTGGCAGGAGGGGAGCACACAGAACTGCACTTTCCCTCCCTGCTGGTGACACAAAGTAGCGTGGCCGAATGGACCGGGTTAGAGGGGCCTCAGTTTCCCTCTACTCTCACCGAGAGATCACTTCCTGTCAGAATGGGTACCGCAGTCCGCTCTGTACCTGTTCTGTCTGCTGTAACCTGGCAAAGGGCAATGGGGAGAGAAACATGGGGTGACATGGGGAAAGGGGGGTGGATTGACACATGGAAGGGGCAGAAGGGGAAATCAAGACATATGGAGCAGGGGCGGGGCCGGACCGCCGACGGGATCAGACGTGTTTAGTCTGAGCTCCTGCCTTGGAGCCCGAAAATCGGCGCAAACTGGAGGCTGAAACTCCCCAACCACCCGTAACACAGACCACAATGCTCCCCAGAACATGGGCTACGAGGCGATACCCTTCCAGACTCTGCCCGGCACCTACAGTAACCCGACGAAGGCCCGAGGCATGCTGGAGCTTGAGCCGGGAAGAGACGGCCGCTCTCCCGGGTCTCCGGCCGGCGTCTGGCGCCCCCCCCCCTCTGGACCGGGGGGGTCATCCCGGTCTGCACAAGCAACTACTGTCATGCCAAGCTGGGATGTAAGCTACCATTCTGCTGCGGCACACTCTCAAGCGGCAATCCTCCAAGATGGCTGCCGCACGCCAGCCGCATGTGCGACCTGCCAGCAAGATGGCGCCTGCTGCAGAGGCAGCCATCAAATGCCATCTGACCACCACGGAAACCTGCCCCAGAGAAGCGTCGGCGGACCAAAGGGAAGCCTACATCATATAATTTGGTTTAAAAAGGAATACCTCTGTACCTGGGGAGGACATCATCATGCAAGGGGGGCCCACCTGATACGCCCGGGAAGCAACACCAATGGCTGCACTTATATCCAGGACTTTCCTGTGAGGCGCAACGCACCCATCTGAGCAAGCAGCCGGACAGCACCAGGCATGGGATACACAAACAAACGCTGGTCCCCTAATGCACAGTCCAACCTGAATATGTTCCATACTCTTGAACACTCGGGACCTTATATGCTCCCATCTACAGGAATGACCCAGTGGCAATCTTAGCTCACCTTGCAAAACTCATTTTTATGTCTTGATTTAATGCACACCGCTATATATGCTTATTTAACCCTTGTAAAATGTGTTTGCAGAGCAGATTTGTTGTTCTGGATTAAGCTTACGTAACATATACCTAGGTTGAGATGAATATCTATTGTAAAATAAGGCAGAACCGTTTGAATACACATCTCATTAATTTTATACATAACATGTATAACCTGTGATGCACGCAGACTAGTTTAAACACTGTCCTAGCCTAATTAAAGTGTAACACTACTCACACGAACTGATTTGTATAAGCTAACAATAATATAAAAAATGTGCCTTGTAAGCAAATGCCCCGCATGTTTTGCGAGAAAAAGCCTGAGGATTGCTCTCGGGGCACCTCATGCCTGCTTGTAATGTTTTCTGTGCACTTCAAAA